>OY992896.1:10587800-11164262 GCA_963921405.1 Cepaea hortensis
CAAAACATGTTGACTGTTTACGTCTAATTTCTCTAATCAGTTTATGGTTTCCATTTGCTTCTTGTAGGACTTCCTCATTTGTATTTTTCTGTCTGTCCATGGTATTCTTTGCATTTTCCGTAGAAACCACATTTCCACAGATATTAGGTGTTTGTCTTCATTAGCTACAGTGGCTGTCCAGGATATTAGCAACATTAGTCTCAGAAGCCATATTTCCACAGATATTAGGTGCTCTTCTTCGTTAGCTACAATGGGTGTCCAAGATATTGGCAACATTCGTCTCAGTAGCTACATCTCAATCGCCTTCAGGATATTTCCGATTCGTTGGTTCACATCCCGAGATCCAGTGCCTTGACAAAGAAACACCCGAAACCTGTGGGTGAAACATCCCCAGACCAGGACTAATCTCGGGCAGTCCGTACAATCCAGGCTGATGCATGGCCTCCTTCCATTCCAATATGCCTCTCCAGAGATACAAAGTTCTATATGTCTTTTTTATGCCTGAGCTTAGGGAGGGAGATGGCACCCGACGCTGTGTCGGAAGACGGTCTCTACACCAACCTGAATCTACTGGGTGCAAGCATTGTTCGGGGCTCAAGTCTGTTACTGCACCTTTACATCTGCGGAAGGGTGTATTAGGATATAACCCGGTCATGATATGGCACAGCCCAAGCGGAATTCCTAAGATTCGGCCAAGACTGGAGTTTCATCCACAGGATTTTGGTTTAACATTGTCAATAGTCTTCACCCCATTTCATTGAGAGAATCTTTAATTCTGTTCTGAATATGTTGTAACTGATTTATTTGGTTGTTTCGGGATTTGAGATTTAAATATTGAGCACAGCCCACTTCTGGCAACGCTGATCGTATTCTGGTATGAACCTAAGGCCTATCCACGTCAATGTGGAAGCACTAGACTCGAGTTTTGCTCTCATCAGTAGTGCATATCCTTGACCGGACCCAGAAACAAACCCCGGATCACTGGCGTGTGAAGCGGGTGTGTAAACACTAGACCACGCGGCACACGCTGGAGACGGCCAAATTATCACAACAGAATATTACAACGTCACCCATCGTAGGCTGTAGCTCAAGATTTGCCCGATCGCCGCCACTGACGTCCGTCAATCGATGTGGACCCGAACGATCAGGACTTTTCACTAGCAAGGCACACCAGGTATTTTGTAACTGTTAGGAAAGGTTGTGGGGGGGGGGGGGGAGAATAAAAAGTCACGTATGCATTACTTTCAATAAGGTTAAATGTGTAGTGGCATCAACCACTGGGTAAACCATATTTTTTTTTTGGGGGTTGTTGTTGTTGTTGGTACCTGGCACCTTACGGTTACGGGCGTTGTTGCGAAAGAGTTACGGACGTAATTCATAATCCCGCATACCGGATTCGAGACAGCTGCGGGCGATTTGGCAGTAGATCGTATAGCGTTGGTATTTTCATGCATTGGTATGAATGCCGGTGGATCAGAAAGCAATTGCACACCACTGGACGTTAGCTTGCCAAGAAATCACAAACAGACCAACAATGCTGATGTTGATTGCGACGTACTGTAAAAGATATGCAACTAACTTTTTTTAACCTGGCACCTTGTCGTCTTGACAGGCGATAGTTTGTTAAATTGTGCTTCAAAAAAATAACTACAACCCATGGTGGTTGCGAATGTGACTGATCAGAACAATTCGCGCCGTACATGTTTGTCCACAATGGATGCACGCGAAGACATGGTCATTTCCATCATCACACACCATCTTACGTCTTAGATGCTCAGTGTGTGATCGATTTGCAGTCATGTTCTTCTTTGTCAATTCCATTCTTGATCTTTTCCCTCCATACAACGCGATCAGCGGCGATTTGCTTCAACGGTACAATACCAATACCTGTATCACTCATGTCCCGCTTACACACATCTTTAATTCCATCTGTAATTCACCAAAAAGATGTCCTTTGGTATTATACTGTCATCCATCCTCCCGATTTGTCATTTCCATCTAAGTCTACGAAGACTGAGCAAAGAGTAAATCACCACACAACCTGACTTTCCAATATTTCGGTATTTGTGATTTTATCTTGCAACTTAATACCAAGTATTCTTCGCAGATACCGCATATAAAGCTGTTTAAACGTTTCTCTTGGTGTGAGTAAGTTGACCAGGCTTCACTACCACAAAGAAGAGTACTAAGGACACAAACTTGATAGACCAGGACTTTTGACAGTAAACTTCCTATTCTCCCAGATTCGTTTTGTTAACCTATTCATTGTTGTTGCTGCGTTACCAATCCTGATGTTGATTTCCTGATCTAGCGATAATTTATTGTTTACCTTTGATGCTTGATATGCGAAATATCTTCAGTTCTGCGTCGTCAGTAAAGATTGATGGTACCCTATTTAAGAATGGTGTCATAATCTATCTTCTATTTGCTAATTGTTAAACCTAATTCGTAACCGGCATTGAAGAATGCTGATAGCAGGCATTGTAATTCTTCCACAGATTGGCAAAAGCAACTCTCTGATCAGTACTCTCCTAACTTTGATCTTGGTCTTCAGTCTTTTTTTTTTGTTTTGTTTAGCATTCTCTGAACAAGTGTAAATAGTTAGAGAACACACTATACGATGACAAAGATTCAGAG
This sequence comes from Cepaea hortensis, assembly GCA_963921405.1. Classification (NCBI taxonomy): domain Eukaryota; kingdom Metazoa; phylum Mollusca; class Gastropoda; order Stylommatophora; family Helicidae; genus Cepaea; species Cepaea hortensis. Next base: position 10,590,438 of record OY992896.1, read on the forward strand.
GGAAGAACAAATCATCCACGAGTGTAGGGTGAGCATGACAGAATGGATAAGAATGCTCGCTCCTAAACTTCCGCTGTGCTGATTGTCGAGGTAGCGGGTTCAACCCCTACACAGGTCAGTTGGACGAAAATGTTGACTTCTCGTCCTTGATTTGAGGATATAAATTACAAGTACCTCAGAAGTCGGAGTGGGTTTGCCTCTTGGCTGGGGGGACCGGTGATAGGGAAAGTTGATCAAATGCAAAACACAGCCTACTGCACTCACTAGTAGCATTGGGACGCAGAGGTGTTTCCAAGGCACCAGGGCCGGGTTATATACTGGCCAAGACCTATTGACGCGTCCTCGTCGAGCGTCCTGGGCAACAGGTCACTTCGAGGTCCTGGCTAAGGTCAGTAGGATCGCCGATTCCTCCGAAGTCAGAGAGTGTCTGTCTGTACGGCGAGGAACCACCAGTCTGCACACCAATAAGCCAGACATGGGACAACGGATGCTCACGCAAACCTCAGGTCCTGTATGACACCACACTGATGTTGGACAACAGGATGTCTTCATCCGACATACAGGACTTCGCGTTGGAGCTCAAGCTAACGAACAGAAGCAAGTAAGCACTAGTAGCATTTAGGCTTCGCTTGAATTCAAATCAAGGGAACGCAACAGAAAAAAGTACATCTCGAGCGCATTGAGACTAAAAAGATATAAATATCAATTGGGGAACCCTTTGAGGCCACTAAGACAGTTCATCAATAAACACACATGTATCGTTCGGCGCTCATAGATCTAAATGTCAGAATCTGGAATGTCTCCAACCGAGATGCAGGAACATCGTTACGCCCGCCAGGCGAATAGTCCCCAACCGGGATGCAGTAACATCGTTACACCCGCCAGGCGAGTATTAGTTACCTGACTACAGGTTGCTGGCTGACGCGATAGCCAGCGGTCAGGCAAGGACAACGCAAGACGCACGCAGGCCTCGTGAAGCAAATCCACAGAGGGCAAGCGCTTTGCGAGAAACAGACAGACAGCTTGGGGTACTCGGACCAGACATGACGTATAGAGAGAGAAAGGCTTGTGTAGTTCTGTGCCCGAAAGTCGAGTGCTTGTACATCTTGTGAGATAGACTGTAAGCTGTGGGTTGTCTGTAAGTGTATTGATGTATCATATATGTATTGTACTGATTATCACATGCCAAACTAGATCGTATTGCATGTGATCGGTAAATAAATCCATTGAACTTCGTGTCGTTGTGAGTAGTAGGCAAGGGACTCCAGACCCCACTTTCAGCCTCCATAGTAGTGTTTATGAAGGAAATATGGCTCCAGCCTGGAGGCTGAAGGAAATTTGGGCGGGTGAAATTTTTTTTCGGCGTGCCTGGTGGGAATTTTTTTCGGCGGGTGGGAATTTTTTCGTGGGAACGGGTTTTTTGACGCTGCCTGGTGGGGTGTAAAAAGTAATTAAATGTTTAGTTGGTTCTGGAAGAGAGGAAAGTTATTTTGGTTACATTAGTATGCGTAGTGATAGACAAGGGTGTGATGGGTCGTGGTTGTACTCGAAGTAAGAGGTGGTTACTATCATCTGAACAGTGTGATAGTAGTGAAGGGTGGTATATTCACCGATTACAAAGGATATCTTATAAAGTTATAATGGGTATGGTGGTAAGGGGTATTAGTGATCAAGTAGGAGTGATACAGGGGTGGTCATAAATATAATAAGAGGTGTTCTCAGTTACACACTGGTCAACCAGTGGTGTGGTCAAGTAAGGGTCAAGTAGTCAAGTAAGGAAACTTTAGGGAAAAGTGATTGTAATGATATGGTGGTGATTAAAGAGTGGTAAATTAGTGGTCAATCAGTGGTCAAGCAGTGGTCAAGTGGTCAAGTAAGGAAAATTTTAGGGGAAATTGGTCGTAGTGACATGGTAATGTTTAAATTAGTGGTAAATTAGTGGTCAAGTAGTGGTCAAGCAGTGGTCAAGCAGTGGTCAAGTGAGGAAAATTTTAGGGAAATTTTAGGGAAAAGTGATTGTAATGAGATGGTGATGATTAAAGAGTGGTAAATTAGTGGTCAAGTAGTGGTCAAGGAGTGGTCAAGTGGTCAAGTAAGGAAAATTTTAGGGGAAAAGTGATTGTAATGAGATGGTGATGATTAAAGGGTGGTAAATTAGTGGTCAAGTAGTGGTCAAGTAGTGGTCAAGTAGTGGTCAAGTGGTCGAGTGACCACTTAAATTGTAGAGGACGATGTGCCTAAGATTATGGTAGTGATTAAAGTGATCGATGACGTGGTCAAGCAGTGGTCAAGCAGTGGTCAAGTAGTCAAGTAAGGAAATTGTAGGGGAAAGTATGTATATTGCAATCGGGGTGGGTAAAGTGAGGAAGAATCAATAGTAGTGATAATACTACTACGAATATTAGCGACAAGCACAAAGACAACCAAGTACATACTTGATACACACAAATACAAAGACAACGAAACACACACGTACACACATACAGATACAAAGGCAACCATACCATTACTACTCTCACAACAACAGCTATACACAAGTACACACCCATAATCAAATAAACAACCACTCAAGTACAAACACAAAGGCAACCATACACAGACAATCCATACCATTACTACTGTCATCACAAGTACACACACGTGTACACACATACAAGCACAAAGTCAACCGCACACACCCATAAACATCCACTCAAGTACAGACACATGAAAACAAAGAAGCAAACAAGGACACACACACTCACCCATAATCAATTACACAAATACACACCTACAAACAAAAACACACAAAGACACAGACACACTTGTACATACAGACACAGAAGTACAGACAACCCATACTATTACTACTGTCATCACAACTATACACAAGTACACACCCATAATCAATTATACAAATACACACCTACAAACAAAAACACACAAAGACACAGACACACTTGTACATACAGACACAGAAGTACAGACAATCCATACTATTACTACTGTCATCACAACTATACACACTTGATACACTTATACATACAGACCTACAAGCACAAAGTCAACCACACACAGCCATAAACAAATACACAAAGACGGTCACACAGACACACTTGTACATACAGACCTACAACAGCACAACTATACACAAGTACAGACTCACCCATAATCAATTACACAAATACACACCTACAACCACAAAGACAGCCAAACAAACACATGTACACACTTGATACACACAAATACAAAGACAACCATACACAGACACACCCATACCATTACTACTGTCACAACAACTACATACCCATACACACTTGATACACTTGTACACACAGACCTACACAAGAACACCCATACCATTACTACTGGTACCAGTACAGATACACTCACCCATAAGACTAAACTATACAACCCACAAATTTTTGGTAAAGAACGCGGATATCCGAGACTACGTCATCAACGTCATGTGCAAAAGTCATTAAGTATGAGTCATCGGTTTGTGGGAAGCAGGCGTGAGAATAGCTTGTCTAACTGCCACGTCAGCTAGGTCGTGTGCAGAACCAGTGTATAAAATAGAAGGCGTCTCTTGTGAGCTCAGTACCAGGTCACGGGCTGACTTGGCTACAGAGGTGCTTCAGGCTGGTGTGAGCAGTGTAGTAACCAGATATTGTTCACGTACTGACTTGGCTACATCGGTGAAACAGGTTGGTGTGAGCATTGTTCGTGTAGTAACCAGTTATTTTTCACGTAGTGACTTGGGTACAGCAGTGAAACTTGGTGTGAGCCTTATTCGTGTCGTTGGCCTCTGATAAAACAGTGAAACATTGTATACATCAGAACATTTTTTGGTGTTGTAAGAAAGAAAAAGAAAAAAACAGTTTATCAATATGACCACCAGATCTACTTTCACGTGTTCAGTGTGCGACAAAGCCTATTGTGATGCGAATAACCTTAATCGTCACATTCGTACCATTCACGGTATGAAACCACACTTATGTCATATCTGTGGACAACGTTTCAACAGAAAAGACAATCTACACAGACACAGACGAATACATCATCACCGGTCTATGGATACATCAGAACCAGAGACAACTACCTCTTCACCATCAGAGACAACACCAACAACAACCTCGACGACACCACCAAATGAAACCAATATAACTAACAATCAGATACAACCAGACGAGAATATTCTTGAACAATTGGTAGAAGACGAAGTGAGCATCTTAGCAGCCGGAGAACCAGAGACACTACACATCCTTCCATCGGATATTCAACAAATATATAGAGAAAATTGGGAAGCTATCAGGACACATCACAAGATTAACAAGTATTTATCGACATACACCTTCTTTATTAGCCCGGAGATACAAAAGCCTATCAACTGGACAGATACGTTGTATAAGATTTTCAATGCTCAAATTAGTCGGTTTAAGATCAACTTTAGCTTTCATCTAGTGTTACGACATAGAGGAACACAAGATCTTAGATTCTATCATGCATCATTTAACAATTCTTCTGTTTTAGAATTTCCAGTGCTAATACATAACAGATATGACTTTGATGCCTTCCTTACAACAGTACACGAACATGACATTCATTCCTACGCCATGCAACAACGTACAGACACCAAATACACACAAGAGACAGTAGCTGGTATATGTTTTTACCTCTTTCATATGCCCGAGTTCCCGATAGTTTGATGTCTAGGTCATCCCCCAACTACATTGTTTTATAATTTTGTCACTAAGCATGTATGTCATTGCTGTTTTCTTATACCACTAAAGTGTTTTGATGAATAATACATTCTTTGATATATTGAAACCAAGATATTTGATGATTTTCTTTAGTGGTTTTGTTTTTACTTATTGTTCCGAGAGACATCAACACTGACAGACAATGAAACAAAGACACATACTGAAATGTATTATGTATTTATTCAACTGCTGCTTGCAACCAAGTATAGAAATTACACCATCCACCTCGCAGTATCCAATGATGTAGTTTATCAGTCATATACGTGCCTACAGATGTAGCGAAGCTTTCCTCCAGGTCCTGGACATTCACGTCTGTGTTATAAGAATTATTAACCAGATGCTTACCCAGACGCATACCAAGTGTAAAAACCATCATTATTCTCCCGTAGTTGATGACGTTATCGGCAAAGACTTCGTCAGCGATTGAAACAAAGACCGGGAAAACGTGTTCGGGCTTGATACAGACTTCTAGTCTCGTGAATAACACATCATGTTGGTTGGCTATCTGACGTACTAAGCGACACAACCTCGAGTTATTGGTCTTTGTGGGGTTGTAGGAACTAATAATAGTCAACGCCATACTCACCACCTCGGTGTGAACTTGTGTATAGTCGACCATTGGTTCCATCATTAGTATACCAATAGCTACCAGAGACCCACTGGCGTGCAGTTGGTGGTCAAATGGTCTAATAATATCACCTGATACGTTTATAAACACCAATGCGACTAGATAGGTGGTTATTAATACCCATGGATCCTAGGTGGAAACATCCTTTTACGGCTTTGATTGCGGGCCCAACGGGGAGTGGTAAAACCGTTTTTGTCCAACAGTTCTTGACCCATCTACCAGCCATGGTAGACCCCCTTCCAGAGGAAATTATATGGTGCTATGGGGAATGGCAACCCATCTACGAAACTATGAAGGGTGTTCAATTTAATGAAGGTCTGCCAGATATAGAAAAATGGACAGGTGATAGACGTCGGTTAGTAGTCATAGATGATCTAATGTCTGAGACAGATGACAGAGTGACTAAATTATTTACTAAAGGCAGTCATCATCGCAACCTCAGTGTTATGTATATAGTACAGAACCTATTTGGTAAGAATAAAGAACAAAGAACTATCAGTCTGAATTCGCACTACCTAGTGGTGTTTAAGAATCCTCGAGACGGGTCTCAGATTACCAATCTCGCCAAACAGATGTATCCAGGCCGTGTGTCATATGTCCAAGAGAGTTTTAAAGACGCGACATCGGCTCCACACGGGTATTTGTTATTTGACCTGCGACAGGAAACACCGGATCAGCTCCGCTTACGAAGTCATATATTTCCCGACCAGCAGCAAGTCGTCTACGTCCCCAAATAACATGTCTAACCGACTTAAACGTAACGAGGGTATGTTACGTTTCTTGGGTCAGACCAACCCAGCCACTGTGAAGGCAGTAATGAAATCAGCTTCCCCGGATCTCGTCCAATCAATTTGCGAGTGCTGTCACAACGTTTTAAAAGGTAATGTTCCCCTGACACCAGCTCAGAAGAAGCGTCTGCAACGACACAAAGACAGTCTGAGAGCACTCACTCATAAGAAATTATCGCTCAAGAAAAGGAAAGAGATTCTACAACAAGGTGGTTTCATAGGCGCCTTACTAGGCCCCATACTAAATGTGTTGAAAAGCGTGGTGGGATTGTAATGGCCAAGAAGATGATCTTGATCGATCCCCGATTGCTAGAAAAACCCTATGTACCACCCGACACACTAAATGATAGTCTACAGGATTTGGATCGTCAGATGCAACAAGTCCTGAAAACAGAAGATCTACCACCCCGTGACAAGGCCAGAGCGTATCAACAAACACTACAGAGGTATCTGAATCGACTCGAACAGTACAGACACAAGCCTCTGGGACTAGTAGATATCAAGGAACAAAAACCTGAAGTCACCAGTGTACCGACACCAGTAGCCGAGACACCTCTTCAACCAACACCTCTTCAACCTATTCAACCGGCTCAAGTAGTCGAACCCAAAACAGTCGAGACCACACCACCTTACAAACTCAGGCGAAGCAAGAAGAAGACTAGGATACCTACCCCCAAGTGGCAAAAATGGCCGCCCAATTAAAAAAATATTACTATGACCCTAAGAAACCCGGAGCCTATGGTGGAGCCGCCGCCTTAAAAAGAAATACTAACCTGAAGAAAATAGATAAATGGTTACGTCATCAAGATACCTACACGTTACATAAACCGATCCGTCGCCGCTTCCAGAGACGTCAGACCATAACCGGTGGTATAAAGCACCAATTTCAAGCCGACTTGATAGATATGAGACTATTACAAAGATACAACGATGGGATGTCGTACCTAGTGACTTGTATCGATGTGTTTAGTAAATATGCTTGGGCTATCCCGATCCAGAAGAAAACGGGGAAAGCACTGGTGGTGGCTATGAGTAAAATCTTTGATGATAGCCAACCGATAAATTTTCAGAGCGATAAAGGTTCGGAATTCGTTAATCGGACCTTCTTAAAATTTCTGAAAGATCGAGGTGTGCACTTCTTTACCACCGAGAATGAAGATGTGAAGGCAGCGATAGTGGAAAGATTCAATCGAACCCTGAAAGAAAAAATGTGGCGTTATTTCACCAAGACCAATACACTGCGCTACGTCGACGTGATAGATAATTTGATCCAGAACTACAATGGTTCGTATCACAGAAGTATTCGCATGGCCCCTGTACAAGTCAACTATAGTAATCAAGAAGAGGTGTGGGATAACTTGTATAAGCCGACATACGTATCGAAAAAAGTGTATTTTACACCTGGGGATCGAGTCAGACTGGCTGAACCCAAACAACCTTTTTAAAAAGGGTATATGCCCTCGTGGACAGAAGAATTGTTTACCGTCAGTCGCATAAACCAGACCAGTCCAGTGACCTATGTGGTAAAAGATGATTCGGGAGAGGAACTACAGGGCTCGTTCTACAGAGAAGAAATACAACTAGTTGGAGACAAGCAAGTGTATCGTATCGAAACAATCTTACAAGAAAGACCCAGGCGAGGTGGTGGGAAAGAGTATTTAGTGAAGTGGTTTGGTTATCCCCATTCATTCAATAGTTGGATAGCTGACACGCAACTAGCTAGTTATGGAGACTAGTGGTGTGACTGAAGACAGGGTGGAAACTATGGGGGTGCGCCCACAACTGACAGAGGGGGAAAGAACATCGATCTGGTCATTCTTTGGACAACGTGTACCGAGGCCAGAGATTGTATTTCTGTGTCAAATGGTGGTTATATATGCCGTAATTGCCGTGTCTTTGTTCAATCTGACTCAAGGCAGCGCAGACGCACCAGACGGCAAGTTGTGGGTAGCTCTAATGAGTAGTTGTTTGGGTTATATGCTACCTAATCCTAAATTAGAAAAACGATGAGTTTCTATATAACTTTACCGAGTAATTCTGGACCAAAGGTATTTCCCAACAACCAACCCGGTCACTTTTTTGTCAAGTTGCCGCAGACCATTGATGTAACGACCCAATACGAAGTGGCCCTGGTCGAGATTCAGTTCCCCAATTCGTATTTTAATGGTTTGCCTGGTGAAATTTGGTTCCAATACTTTCCACCTAAAGGTAGTGGTATGGAACCTATAACCCTTGAATGTCCACCGGGTCCGTTCAGCAGCCCTGAAACTTTCATCGAGGAATTGAATAAGTTGTGTGTAGAAACCCAACTAGACGAGAAAGTAAACATCAAATTCGTGCTAGGTACACCTTGGAAAAAAGTCGCGATGAAGATATTTGAAAAAGGCGCCCAGGCTAAAGTTAGTGACAGATTGAAGAATATATTGGGTTTTCCCAGCTCGACTCTATCAGATGATAATGTCTTATTATACGGTAATACAGAATTAGAGATGGATAACGAAGTTAAAAATATCTATGTCTATTCCGATCTCGTAGCCGCGAGACCAGTTGGAGACGTCATGGTTCCTTTACTAAGGACTGTTCCTATATTGGACCGACTGTCACCTTCAGTGTTTCGTCTTTATGATAAGCCACATTATGTACCATTAAGTCGATTCTCCTTCGACACGGTGGAAATACTTTTAACTGACGATACGGGTAAAACACTCTCATTCAACGATGGGACTTCAGTACTAACTTTACATTTTCGAATCAGGAAGCACTCAGACCTCGAATAGACTAATATGAGTTTCTACGTGACACTGACGAGTAATGCTTCGCTACAAATATACCCCCAAAATAATGCCGGACATTTCTTTGTCAAACTACCACAAACTATTGAGCTCACCTCCCAGTACGAAGTTGGTTTGGTTGATATTCAGTTTCCCAACACCTATTTTAATATTTTGAAAGATGAGGTGTGGATAAAGTACTTTCCACCTCCAGACCTAGACGAACCACCGATGACGATTACGCTGACGCCTGGTCTGTACAAATCAATAGAAAAATTCATTGGTGAATTGAATAGATTGCTTTTCGAAGCTGAGAGATTTATCAATGAACTGCAATGGTTGCGTCTCGATGATGCCTTACAAGAACATAACCGAATGATGTTCTCTTATAACGATATTTCGAATAAGGCTCGTTTCCAATTATATGAACAGGGGGCTGAAGTTAGACTTAGTGACAAGTTGGCAGAAATATTACAGTTTCCCTCGACACATGTCACCGAGACTGAACCCAGTCTGTCTGGTGTGGGTGAAGTGGATTTAGACCAGGGCACAAAAAATGTCTTCGTCTATTCCGATATTGTCACCTCACGGGTGGTTGGTGATGTGATGGTACCATTACTGAGGACACTACCTGTTCTAGACAGATCTACCACCTCGGTATTTAGGATGTATGACAAGCCACATTACGTACCCCTCAGTCGATTTTCATTTGACACGATTGAACTTCTTATAACCGACGAGCAGGGGAAACCTATCCCATTTACAGGTGGAACTTCAGTAGTGACGTTACATTTTCGAACAACCAAACGGTTTGATCTGGGCTAACCATGGTTAGACACGTGCCAATCCAACGCAACCCCAAATTATACGAGGAGTATTTCTGCAATCAAGCTGGAAGTGGTCTCCCTGTTTTTGTAGGTGGTCGAAGTCAGCGAGGTCATGGAATTGGTAGTTTCTTTAGTGGTCTTGGTCGCACAATTCTTCCTTGGTTGAAGACTGGTGGCAAAGCCCTATTGAGAGAAGGACTGGGGACAGGTTTGCAAGTGGCTCAAGATGCCTTAGCTGGTAGAAATGTTGGTGAGTCCTTCAAAGAACACGCCAGAGATGCTGGTCAACGACTACTCCATGGCGCAGCTCAACACATCAGCCAATCAGGTAGTGGTGTTAGGAAACGAAAACGAGCCGCCCCACCAGGTCAGCCCAGTAAAAGAATAAAACCAACAGTCAGAAAGCCATCGAGTCATAAGACACATCACCACCAAGCGGGACATTCGGATATTTTCTCATAATGGCGTTAATTCATCCCAAGTCATGTGAGTGTCTGCATTCTGGTCTGGATCTGTTTAGTGTACCTCCCACCCAGACAGCCGTAGAAGAGGGACAGTTTGTGGAGATTCATCCATTGGCCACTTTAGCTTATGGGGCACCCATCGAATTCGCCATTTCTGGTGTCGGTGAAGATTACATTGATTTGTTTAATACTTTTCTGCACGTGAGAGCCAAAGTTACACTGCCCAATGGCGACGACCTACCAAACACAGCCGAAGTTGGTCCGATAAATTATTATTTGCATAGTTTGTTTTCTCAAGTAGACGTGTCCCTGAACGACACTCTTATTTCACCGAGTGAAAATTCGTATCCGTACCGGGCCTACTTGGAAGCTCTTCTGAATTACGGCGAAGAGGCCAAAAAGAGTCATCTGACGTCAGCTCTATACTATCAAGATACTCCTATGCACATGGCAGACACAAAGGGTGATACCAATACAGGTCTAGCCAAAAGAAGATCTTTAGCCAGCTATAGTGTGCCTCTGGATATGATGGGGCGCCTACATTCCGACATTTTCAATCAGGACCGGTACATGTTGAATGGTGTCGATATTAAAATCAAACTAACCCCATCAAAATCCGTCTTTAATTTGATTGCCACGGATGTAAGTGGTGGGTACAAAAGTGTCATTACTTATGCCGCCCTCTTGGTGAGGAAAGCTAAGTTAAATCCAGCTATCTCTCTGGCCCATGAAAAAGCCTTATTGAGATCCAATGCCAAGTATCCTTTTAAAAGGGTCGTGGTAAAGACCTTTTCTATCCCTAAAGGTATGTTTTCCCACACACAAGATAACCTTTTTCTCAGCCAGACACCGACCCGGGTGGTGATCGGATTAGTCAATGCTTCCTGCTTCAACGGCGAGCTGAATACGAACCCCTTCATATTCAATCATTATCAGTTAAACTATTTGAGTCTGATGGTAGATGGGCGTAGTGTTACAGGCAAACCCTTAACCATGAATTATACCACAGGTCAGTACATGCGAGCTTTCCATAGTACCAACTTGGCCCTTGGTCTGACCGGTAAGGATGTCGGGAATGGTATAAATTATGAAAGCTATAGTCAAGGGAATTGTCTCTATAGTTTTGATCTGACTCCTAGTATATTAGATGGAGAACAGTTTGAAATGGCGAAATCTGGCCCATTGTCAGTAGAACTAAAGTTTGACGTTATAACGACTGTACCTCTACAAGTCATCGTATACGCCGAACTCGATTCGGTCCTAGAAGTTTCCAAGACGAGACAAGTGCTAACAGATTACATAGCATAATGGATACCCAACAACTAAGACAATTACTCATGTCTGATCTGTTTGTTCGTCGCCTTCCACTAGTCAACGTATGCGCTAGAGATCATTTGCCTAGACACATTGATAGAACACAGCCAGCTGCTTTTATCGTCAATACTGACACCAGTGCTTACTCTGGTTCACATTGGATCGCCCTATATTTTAATGGTCTAGGTCAGTTTGAATATTTCGATTCGTTTGGTTTGCCACCATTACACGCCGACATTATCCATTTTATACAACGAAACTCGGACAGATCACCCGTGTACAATGCCCGTATGCTACAAGACATTAATAACACTACTTGTGGTCTGTATGCGTTGTATTTCTTATTAATGAAATGTCGTGGTTCGAGCATGTCACGTATCCTGCAACGCTTTGGACACAGACAACACGTGAACGATCGTCTCGTGTTTCGATTGGTTACTCCGTGGTTAAAAAAGACAAGTCCAGAACTGTTTAAAACTAGATAAATTCGTCGTTATAAAATGAGACGACCACTCGTGTTTTTGTTTCTACAACGATCAAGATGTCTACACCCAAATGGTTATTCATGTCAAGACCTGATGATATGCCCAGACAACTAGACAACAGTTTGAAAGCGGTGACAGTTTCTCAAGACACAGGAACAATGACACTCCATCTATATCAATCTACCGACAGTCAAGACAAGCCTCTGAAAGACCAGACATCTTTCTACAATAATCAAGTCCCTCTGCTCCCTTTGGATCGTAAACGAAGCCATTTTTAAATGTTGTATACCAATAAAAGCCATTTGAAAATGTTATTATTTTGTTTCTCTATTTTATTATGTTTTTGTTTATGTATTTGTTATAGGTGTTTGTAGTTGAGTGGTTGTTCTCACACCAAGTTTCACTGCTGTACCCAAGTCACTACGTGAAAAATAACTGGTTACTACACGAACACTGCTCACACCAACCTGTTTCACCGATGTAGCCAAGTCAGTACGTGAACAATATCTGGTTACTACACTGCTCACACCAGCCTGAAGCACCTCTGTAGCCAAGTCAGTACGTGAACAATATCTGGTTACTACACTGCTCACACCAGCCTGAAGCACCTCTGTAGATACCCAAGTCAGCCCGTGAACTGGTACTGTGCTCACAAGAGACGCCTTCTATTTTATACACTGGGTCTGCACACGACCTAGCTGACGTGGCAGTTAGACAAGCTATTCTCACGCCTGCTTCCCACAAACCGATGACTCATACTTAATGACTTTTGCACATGGCGGTGATGACGTAGGGGCTTTCTCGGACATCCGCGTTCTTTACCAAAAATTTGTGGGTTGTATAGTTTAGTCTTATGGGTGAGTCTGTACTTGTGTATAGTTTTGATGACAGTAGTAATAGTATGGATTGTCTGTACTTCTGTGTCTGTATGTACAAGTGTGTCTGTGTCTTTGTATTTGTCTTTGAGTGTTCTTGTGTATGGGTGAGTGTGTCTGCACGTGTGTATATCTATTGATAGTGACAGTAGTAATGGTATGGGTTGTCTTTGTGCTTGTCTGTCTTTATGTGTATGTCTGTATGTACAAGTGTGTCTGTGTCTTTGTGTGTTTTTGTTTGTAGGTGTGTATTTGTGTAATTGATTATGAGTGTGTACTTGTGTATAGCTGTTGTTTTCCTGTGTCTGTACTTGAGTGGATGTTTATGGGTGTGTGGTTGACTTTGTGCTTGTATATGTGTACACGTGTGTGTATAGTTGTGATGACAGTAGTAATGGTATGGATGTGTCTTTGTTCTTGTCTGTCTTTATGTGTATGTCTGTATGTACAAATGTATCAAGTGTGGTTGTCTTTGTGTTTGTAGGTGTGTAGTTGTGTAATTGATTATGGGTGAGTGTGTTTTTGTGTCTTTGATTATGGGTGTGTACTTGTGTATAGCTGTTGTTGTGACAGTAGTAATGGTATGGTTGCCTTTGTATCTGTATGTGTGTACGTGTGTGTGTGTTTCGTTGTCTTTGTATTTGTGTGTATCAAGTATGTACTTGGTTGTCTTTGTGCTTGTCGCTAATATTCGTAGTAGTATTATCACTACTATTGATTCTTCCTCACTTTACCCACCACCATTGCACTATACATACTTTCCCCTACAATTTCCTTACTTGACTACTTGACCACTGCTTGACCTCTGCTTGACCACGTCATCGATCACTTTAATCACTACCATAATCTTAGGCACATCGTCCTCTACAATTTAAGTGGTCACTCGACCCCTTGACCACTACTTGACCACTGCTTGACCACTACTTGACCACTAATTTAACACTCTTTAATCATCACCATCTCATTACAATCACTTTTCCCTAAAATTTCCTTACTTGACTACTTGACCCTTACTTTACCATTGCTTGACCACTGGTTGACCACTAATTTACCACTCTTTAATCATCACCATCTCATTACAATCATTTTTCCCTAAAATTTCCCTAAAATTTTCCTCACTTGACCACTGCTTGACCACTGCTTGACCACTACTTGACCACTAATTTACCACTAATTTAAACATTACCATGTCACTACGACCATTTTCCCCTAAAATTTTCCTTACTTGACCACTCCTTGACCACTACTTGACCACTAATTTACCACTCTTTAATCATCACCATCTCATTACAATCATTTTTCCCTAAAATTTCCCTAAAATTTTCCTCACTTGACCACTGCTTGACCACTACTTGACCACTAATTTACCACTAATTTAAACATTACCATGTCACTACGACCATTTTCCCCTAAAATTTTCCTTACTTGACCACTTGACCACTCCTTGACCACTACTTGACCACTAATTTACCACTCTTTAATCATCACCATCTCATTACAATCACTTTTCCCTAAAATTTCCTTACTTGACTACTTGACCCTTACTTGACCATTGCTTGACCACTGGTTGACCAGTGTGTAATTGCGAACACCTCTTATTATATTTATGACCACCCCTGTATCACTCCTACTTGATCACTAATACCCCTTACCACCATACCCATTATAACTTTATAAGATTTCCTTTGTAATCGGTGAATATACCACCCTTCACTACTATCACACTGTTCAGATGATAGTAACCACCTCTTACTTCGAGTACAACCACGACCCATCACACCCTTGTCTATCACTACGCATACTAATGTAACCAAAATAACTTTCCCCTCTTCCAGAACCAACTAAACATTTAATTACTTTTTACACCCCACCAGGCAGCGTCAAAAAAAAAACCCGTTCCCACGAGACACGCCGAAAAAATTTCACCCGCCCAAAAATATTTCCTTCAGCCTCCACAAAAAACCCGTTCCCACGAGGCACGCCGAAAAAAAATTTCACCCGCCCAAATTTCCTTCAGCCTCCAGGCTGGAGCCATATTTCCTTCATAAACACTACTATGGAGGCTGAAAGTGGGGTCTGGAGTCCCTTGCCTACTACTGTTGTGTCTCAAGTCCAATCATGTTGTACTTGTACTTGTCTCACATGTGTTAGGGATAACGAGCCAAGTTTAAGACTCTGACACTAAAAGACAGAAGTAGAGACTAGAGGCCGTACTAAACATTGAAACGCATATCAAGATGTGTCATTGGTCATGCGTCGAAGTACACTTGTTCCTGCTGAGAGGCGCTGTCGTCATTTGGAGGTGATAGGTTCGAATTCCGGTCAGAAACTATAGCTTTCAATTTTTATTTTATCTAGTGCGTCCTCTAGTCTCTAATTCTGTCCCCTGCGTCTAAGAGCACTAAACAATACATATATGTTTATTTATAAATTAAAAAGAGATAACATCAGCAAAGAAATGAACAAAGGAAACTTCCACTAACCTGTAGGAGTTCTCGTTGCAAATCGTCAAGGCGGGAAACTCCACAAACCCATTGTGCTTCTGCTCAACGAAGACTGTCTTTGGGTTACTGTAGAAGTACAGAACCTGGTTGTACACTTGCAGAGCCAGGGCACACAAACATCCCAAGATCAGCGCAACCCAGATGAGCCTGTGCGGATCAGATAATGACGGGGATATAGTTATTTTAGATTCAGAGTATTATCATCATAAAGTGCCCAGCCAACTGGTGTAGGCGTTTATGCATCTCCTAAGATCCAGTGGGCGGTAATTTCGCCATTTCACACGATCACCAGAGTCGTGGATCAGCTCCGTGTTCTTGTCTCGCCCATATGTGGCCAGGCCATCCAAATATATGCTTCTCTGTCTTTCACTTGCTCTTTTCCCATCAATCTTGCCAGTTGTCACTAAGTTTTAATTTTATTTCTCCTCAAACATCTGGACTGTCTTAGTCTACCGAAACAATAAGGGTTTTCAATCGTTTCTTATAGGACTCGCTCAATGGTTGTGTTTTTTTTTAAATTTTCTAACCACCCATTGTATTCTTTATACTTTCGTTAGAAACCACATTTCTATTGCCATTAGATATTTCTCAGTCTGTCGGCTTATTGTCCATGCTTCACATCCATACAACAGTATTTAATTCTAGCGACTGACTGACTGACTGACTGGCACCTTGCCTGCCTAGTTTACTCCAGAGGAAAGGTAACACCAATATGTCTGGAACAAGACAGGCTGTTGAAGCTGCCGGTTCAGCAAAGCAATACTCTAACTGTCCGCCTGTTGGAGCTTTAATCCTAGACCAGTTGCCGACCAAGGCTTATGGCCTGGTCTGCCCTGCCTTGACATTTAGTCTTTAGGTTGCATTTCTTCGCACTAGCGTAAGGCTTGTACCCTCCCACTTGCACTCCCCGGATTTAGTTCTTCCAAGTTCTGTCTTGCCGGTCTCCCTGGCTAGAGTTTAACGTTAGTTAGTTAGTTAGTCGCAGTTCCAACTTCACAGCAACGGGTCATCCCCATTATGCTCCGTTCCCGTGCCAGTGAATATCACACAAAACACTCCCCACTGCCCAATGTGAAAAGTGGAAAAGACAGGAGTCTCGACAAACAACAGACCGCACAGATACACTGTGCATAATGCCGCCACCAGAATGTCAACACACCAGTCCCCCACGAAACACCCTGTTCATCTCTGATGGAATCGGCAGTCATTTTTCTATCTGAATGTTTCCTAGATGTTCACCCACACAGTCCACGAAAATACAGTTCATCGCTGATGGCAGTGGCAGTCAACCAGAAGCCCAGCAGCCACGCATGTCTGCATAAGGCAAAAACCGGTCAACTCTGGGACATAGCCACCTGCCATCACTCTGAACATGCAGTCACGTTCCAAAAAACCTCAGGCAGATTCAAAAGCATTTCACACGAAACTCACAGCTCACAGTGTCGCGTCACGCACTCACTCAGTAGCAGGGCGACGGAACTATCTAGCCTCCTTAGTCGCCTCTTACGACATGCATGGTAGGCTACAGTGTTACTATTCTTTGCTTCCCTTATGGGTCCCGGCAACACACGGGAGTTTAACGTCTTTCTCCGTAATCCCGTATATCCACATGAGGAACGTAACCTGCTCGAGAATCGGTAGTGGTTCTCGCCGCATTGGTAACTTACAGGGTATGTGAGCCGGTCGCTCAGAAAGCAATGGCAAACTACTGAACTTAATCTTGCCAAGAAATCAGCAATCAGCTGAAAGATGCTGATCTTGACAGCGATGTCCTGTAAAGGATATGCGAAAACAAATCAAAAAAGTCTATCAAATTTAATAGAAGTTTGTGCCGAATACATCACATTACCTTCTAATCCGATGAAAGTTTTTCCCACAGACAAATCGCATGCCATGAAACGTCGAGACATCGCTATATACTTCGCAGGCTTCGGCAATCTTCGCCGATGTCCACGAAGAAAAGCTCGTGACTGTTCGGTTACCTTCGGAACTGGCTGCGTCATTAAGACATGGTTGGCCGCAGCCCTCAATAACTAGAACTGGGGAGACAAAATAATCTGAAAACAGAAGCCACAAACAATAGATTGGCAATTTATTGACTGGCTTATCTGACTGCATCTCGCCGGGTGCATACTGCAGAAATCATAGATCATAAACTAATGTAATAAGATATCTCCTTCAAGCTGAAATAGATAACGCATAGTCCAACAGTAATTTGAATTATCTGCCACGGTAATTTTTAAATGACTATCTGTCATGTCTTTTTGTGTGCACAAAGTTGGCTTTGCTATATTAATTGCAATGTCTTCCGCTAACATTCGTCCATTTTGTGTGTTAAACAACATTCTAAACGCATTGCCTCTATCAGTCTGTGGTAGACAATTTAAATGTGTTGTATATTTCAACTTGAAGATGTATCTAATTACTTTAGTTTTTGTTGTGTGATTTCTGCAGAATGTGTCTAGTGGGAGCGAAATTTGCTGGACAATAAACTGTGCAGTCTACTGGTTGTGTCTTCATAAAGGGAAAATAAGTAAAATATCACACATATAGAAGCCATGGTGAAACGAATGAACGAACTTTATTTTAAAAGGTTTTCAAAAAAGGCACGCAGGCCCATCTTACATGCATCCCGTCCAATCACCCATCTTCCATATATCAAAGATCTATTGTACATGTTCCCATAGGGAGGAAAATGTTGTCAAGTGAAAGTTGTGAACACAAACAATGCATATGACCATGTTATGAGACAGGCAGGCATCCAGACACATATACACACGTACATGCATAAACACATACATACATACCTGCATACATATTTACATCATGTACACAAACTCTCACAGTTATTCCCCCACTCAATAGTACACATGTACACAAACTCTCACAGTTATTCCCCCACTCAATAGTACACATGTACACAAACTCTCACAGTTATTCCTCCACTCAATAGTACACATGTACACAAACTCTCACAGTTATTCCCCCACTCAATAGTACACATGTACACAAACTCTCACAGTTATTCCCCCACTCAATAGTACACATGTACACAAACTCTCACAGTTATTCCCCCACTCAATAGTACACATGTACACAAACTCTCACAGTTATTCCCCCACTCAATAGTACACATGTACACACTCCCTGGCATACACATACACTTTCTCACAATCATGAACTTACTAAAAAAAAGTGTACTTATAAAGTGGACGAGTGGCTAGTGCACTTGCCTGTCCGGACTGTGGTCCTTATTCAATACCTAGCAATGGCAGGATTCCGTTTTCTGCCTGGTGTGATGCTGGGTTCAATCCAAATACGAGGGGGCCTTAAATGGAAACTTTAATTTTTTTATTTATTTTTTTTTTTTTAGGGGGAGGGGGGAGGGGGGGGGGGGATTATATACACTAAAAAAGTAAAGAACAAATGCATTATTTTTCTATGTAGTCACCACTGCGTTCAATGCAAGTCCGCCAGCACCGATAAAGTGCTTGGTTTCCTGTAGAAAAATCGCTTGGTCGCGTGTGTAACCACTCATACACCACCTGCCGTACCTCTTCATCAGACCGAAAAGTTTTGAAACTTCCTACTTCATTCATACACTTGCTAGACTGACAGTCTTGCATTACCTACTGGACCTTCATTCGCCGATGTACTTCTATAGGTTTCACCCCTTAACTTATAAAAACACGGATAACAAAATGTAGCTCCTCTTTGGTCATGTCAAAAGTGGGACGGCCATCTTTAACCTGTCCTTATGACGTCAGTGTGTTCGTCTGCACCGTGATGGCACCTTGACATTCTTAAAAACAATATTGACAGGTTACAAGACAATGGCGTGGTTATTGCCATTTCTATCACACTTTTAAGGTTTTAATTTGAATCCCCCACGTAATATAGCCCTTACAAGACAATTTACGAATTTTCCGGGAATTTATAGAATGAAAGGCTGGAGAGGTGGCGTTGATCACTATATTCCATTATGCTATGGCCTAGAATGTTTAAAGACCAAACATTACACACAACAACGATATGACCACTTTAACTATCGTGGAGGCGTGCATCAACCAGTGATAGTGCTTACCCGAATGGGTATAGCCTCAGCAGGAGGTAGGCGATGGTTGACGGAGGAACCGGGTGTCGGCCAGAGCCTCTAGCCACTCCCCGCAGCACAATTCACTCCAAGCAATGGTGATTTAATTGTGCTTCCACGCTATACACATGACGAGGAATGCGTTCTATATTTCACTTGTTGAGCATAGAGCTTTTACATCTGTCCGCGGTTGTTTGTAGCGTGAACGGCATGTTCAGAAAAATGGCGGTGGGCCGGTCACTGAACTAACTAGGTTGCCTTATGCAGTAATATGTGGCTGTTGGTTTTCTAGTGACTGCTGATTCCATCGACGATAAACTGTATGTTTCATGGGGGGCTTTTGTGTCGGCATTTTGGCAGCGCCATTATGCATACATAGTATACTTGTGCGGGCTGTTGGTTTGTCGAGATTCCTGTCTGTTCCACTTTTCACATCGGGCAGAGGGGTGCATTTTGTGTGATATTCAATGGCACATGAACGGAGAATTATGGGGCGACTCTTTGCCGTGAAGTTGGAACCGCGACTAACTATCTAACTCGTTGAAACAAATTATGCCAACACGTATTAACATAATCTTGTTACCTTTACTGGTGTCTCGTTTTCTCATGGACGAGTTGTGCGAGGCCGCTGGCGTGTTCACATAGAACTGCCTGGGCAGAGGAAAGTCCAGTTTAAAGGTGACATCACTGCTGGTGGTCAGATGCCCCTCTATGACGCCATTGGTGTCCTCTGTTGAGCAGGAGGACGTGTGCCAGACCTGGACAAACCCATTTAATCTGTCCATAAATGCTGTTTCATTAAATGAGATTCAGCATGCCATTTCTGAAAGAATAAATGTCAGGCATTTTTGAAAATTATCATCCGATGCTGAAAGCTCATTGGACAGCCAAAATGCGTAATCTAAACGATTTTATTAAGCTCAGACATATAGACAACTTAAGTAACATCAGAAAGAGGCAGCCATATTTTTTTTTATAACCTACACTCCCAAGCATGTTATTTGGAATACTGTGAACAGTGAAGAAGAGCGGGTATATCATCATGACCTGGAGAGAACGGTCTGCAGAGAGTGAACAGAGGATCTGGCCACGACACCCAGAACTCCGAGTACAGCCCAGGCGGACATATAATCTGATAGCTACTGGCACCATTAGCATAGGGACTCTTCGCTGGCTGTTGTAGATGAGGATAGAGCACTATGGGAATATCCCGAGTGCTGTAATGTCGGTTCTGGACTCAAGTCAACTACTGGACATTATTTCTATCCACTGTTGTCGCGCACTCGTCCGTCACTCTCCCTTTTGTAAATATTCCTGTTGAATTTATTGTGTTTTAGTTCCATATTTAATTGTCGTATATCTATGTTTGTTTTGTGCCTGACAAATTCAGAACTTTCTGGCTCTTTGTGATTTCTTGGCAAGTTTACATTCAGTTGTTTGACATTGCTATTTGAACTACCGGCACTCATACCATTGTATGAAATCAGCGCAAGGCATTCTGCTTTCAAATCTCCCGCAGCTGTTATTCAACCGCGGTATGCGGGATTGCGAATTGGGTTCGTAACCCATTCGCCATAGCTCCGGCCCCGTAGACAGAGACAGTTAAATTATCAACTGCCTGGGTTAGATTGAGTTAAATGAAGCTGGCACCTGGCCGTCTTGACAGACGATTGTCACAGTGTGGTTTAAACAAATGACATAACAACCTCTCTATAGCACACAGTCTAGGCTTAATTGTAGAGACCATGTGTTGCCCATGCAGATTTACCCCTCTCTTGGCCTGCCTAGTTTACTCTAGAGAAAAGCAACACCAATACGTCTGGAATCAGACAAGCTGTCGAAGCTGCCAGATCAGCAACGCAATGCTCTAACTGTCCGCCTGTCGGAACTTCGATCCTAGACCAGTTGCCAAATAAGGCTTAGAGCCTGGTCTGCTCTGCCATGACATTTAGTCTTTAGATTGCATTTCCTCGCACGATAATAACGCTTACTCCCCCCCCCCCCCACCGCCTCAAATTGTGCTCCTACGCCCAGAGCCGTTGGCACAATGTGGGGTTTTGGTAAATACCGCCCAACATCCGGCACTAACAGAAAGCAGGTACATGGAGTATTTTTAATGACTGTGGAGTTTTTGAAAATATTGCCGTTCCAAGTTTTGTATTCACCCTCTGTGAACTCATGCAACATAAAAGGTAAATGCAAAACTTTGAATGGCAATATTTTCAAAAATCCACAGCCATTAAAAGTACACCCTACAGTACCATCTACTTTCATACAGTAGCTCAGTCATATCTGACTAAGGCCTGACTAACTAGGTAAATTAACAATTTCTTGAAATACAGAAAATGCAATTAATAACTGCACGAGATAAAAGGAGTTAACTTTGGTCTACTAGCCGTGAACGGCATTGTTTACACAAGTCTCCATAGTTGCCATAACAACCAGTGCAAGCGGCGTCTGAGATATACTGGAAAACACATCAATGTGGAACACACAGACGAAGAGTTGTGTAAGGAGTACACAACCATAACTTCCGGCCAGACACTTAGGCAAGTTAGGTTAACATAACGTTAAAGAATACACACAGAGCTTCTCAAATCAGGGATCACGACCCCTGACTTGTGATCACTTAAAATTGCCGGGGTCCCGGGCAATTTACAAATATATATATATATATATATATATATATATATATATATATATATATATATATATATATATATATATATATATATATATATATATATATATATATATATATATATATATAAAAGGATGTGTGTGGGTGTGTATGTCCTTTATGCGTTCGCGAACGGTCCATCCGATTGAGATGAAATTTTCTACACGTCTTCCTCTCATTCCCGCGCTGCCAACTGTGATATTTGTTTAGTGTAAAATCGGCTCCTTACTTAATATTATTTAATTTTTCATTTTTCATTATAATTTCTTTATAGCAAGGGGACTTAACTCTAGATAAGTTATTTCAAGGGGCATAACTTTTAATAACTTTTCTGTATACCTTATAGTCATATTGCTGCATCGTTTTCAAAGATTTATAAACTCTTTGTCTATAGTTATATACAGGCATATGAGTTATAATAAATAATGATACAATCTTTAAGGCATTTTCAAAGTTTTCATAAAAATAATGCATAATGCATAACATTGTAACTCATCTTTTTATGCTTAAGAAGTTATCTACAGTCATGTAGGTGATTAAAAACAGTTTTCATTAAAAATAATGGATGGTGTGTGGGAGGACATTCTTTTAAGTTACTTTTTTGTTGTTGTATGAATTTAATGAGACGCTACCCGCCAGGAGCTGGGCGAAGCCACGCCGGGTCAGATAGATAGACAGACCCACCTTTTCGCTGCAGTTATCTACAGGCATATGCGTTATAATCCTCCTCCTCACCCCTCCTCCTCCTCCTACCCTCTTCCTCTTCCCCTCCTCCCTCTCCCTCCTCCATCCTCCTCCTCCCTCTTTCTCCTCCTCCTCCATCTTCCTTCTCCTTCCTCCTCCTCCTTCCTCCTCCTCCTCCCTCTTCCTCCTCCTACCTCCTCGCCCTCCTCCCTCCTCCTAATCACTCCTCTTCCTTCCTCCTCCCTTCTCCTCCTCTCTCCTCCAACTCCCTCCTCCTCCCTCCTCCTCCTACGTCCTCCCACTCATCCCTCCTCCTCCCTCCTCCTCCTTCTCCTCCCTCTTCCTCCCTCCTCCTCCTCTCCTCCTCCCTCCTCCTCCCTCTCCTCCTCCTCCCTCCTCCTCCCTCCTCCTTCTACCTCCTCCCTCCTCCTCCTCCCTCCACATCCCTCCTCCTCCTTCCACATCCCTCCTCCTCCCTCTTCCTCCTCCTCCCTCCTCCTCCTCCCCCTCCTTCTCCTCCCTCCTCCATCCTCCTTCTCCCTCCTCCTTCTCCCTCTTCCTCCTCCCTCCTCCTCCCTCCTCCTTTTCCCTCTGCCTCCTCCTCCTCCTCTCTCCTCCTCCTCCCTCCTCCTCCTCCCTCCTCCTCCATCTCCATCCTCCTCCCTCCTCCTCCTCCCTCCTCCTCCCTCCTCCTCCTCCCCCTCCTCCTCCTGCGTTCTTCTCCTCCCTCCTTCTCCCTCCTCCTCCCTCCTCCTCCCTCCTCCTTCCTCCTCCTCCTCCCCCTCCTCCTCCCCTCCTCCTCCTCCTTCCTCCTCCTCCCTCCTCCTCCTCCCTCATCCTCATCCTTCCTCCTCCTTCCTCCTCCCTCCTCCTCCCTCCTCTTACCTCCTCCTCCTCCTTCCTCCTCCTCTCTCTCCTCCTAATCCATCCTCCTCCCTCCTATTCCTCCCTACTCCTCCTCCTCCCTCCTCCTCCTCTCTCCGCCTATCTCTTCCTCCCTCCTCCTCCCTCCTCCTCCTCCCTCCTCCACCTCCCTCTTCCTCCTCCCAGCTCCTACTCCTCCTTTTTATTCTTCTGCTGCTGCTGCTGCCGCCGCTCCATTTACCCAAGTTAATTATTGGGGAAGATGTAAAGATCTTTCAAGTGCTCTTTCTAATGCTTTTTGTAAGTTGGTCTTCGTTTATCTAAGGTTGTTCTAACTGCAACCAATAAATGATTAGACAGACAGGCAGACAGACAGACAGACAGACAGACAGACAGACAGACAGACAGACAGACAGACAGACAGACAGACAGACAGACAGACAGACAGACAGACAGACAGACAGACAGACAGACAGACAGTCGGGAACGGGAACTTATATGACTACTTATATGAATTAAATGAGATGCTCCCCATCAGGGGCTGGGCGAAGCCGGGCCGGGTCAGCTAGTTTGTATATATATATATAACTGGCACCTTGCCAGGTATTAGCAGCAAGAAGAAGTTATATCATAACAAGGACTGGAAAATAGAGATAAAAGGGGAAACCATTAAGAAAACAAAGAGCACTGTCTTCCTAGGAATGACCCTAGACGAACAGATGAACTGGTCAGAACATATAAGCCAGACGTTAGAAAAAGGCAAGAAAGCAAGCAACCTACTTCGGGTGATAAAAGGTAACGGTTGGGGTGCCCACACCCAAACAATGCTGATGTTCTATAAAGCATTTATCAGGGGCAAGCTAGAATATGGCAGCATTGTGTACGACTCAGCATCAGAAGCCAACAAGAGGAAGCTAGACACCATACAGACCCAAGCGCTACACACCATCCTGAGTGCTGGAAAATGTACATCCAGAGAAGCCATGGAGGTAGCACTGGGTGTACTTCCACTGAGTCTGAGAGGCGTAAACAGCTGACGTATAACTACTGGCTTAAGGTAGCCCAAGACAAAAACCACCCTGGATACCAAACGTTCAGCGACAACAACAGCAAAAAAGGGGGGGGGGCATCCCAATAGTAAAACTGCAAAGACCGGCAGGATGGGAAGCAGCAGAGAAGATGAAGGAAGTAACTGAGCTAGCAGAGACCCTGAAACAGACAAGACGGTTCAAGCCAACAATCCCACCATGGGAACTAACAGTCCCATTCACTGACTGTAGTCTAGCAAAGTACATCACCAAGGACACGGAGGACACAGATGCAAGAGACACGGCCGAGGAATACATACAAGAATTCAGTAAGGTCAACCTCATAATATACACAGACGGGTCCAAAAACGAACAGGGAGAGGTAGGAGCAGGGGTAGTGGTCCCAGACTGGAAGCTGAAGAGACAGTTCAAGCTAACAGACCAGACAGCAGTATGCACGGCCGAACTGGTTGCCATAATGAAAGGTCTAGAGATCGCAGCCGAAAACCCACCACTGAGACTGTGTATATTAACAGACTCCCTGTCATCAGTACACACGCTCGGGAACTTCAATAGAGGCAACAGACCCGACATAAAAGAGGAGATACTAGCGACAGCCACTAACCTCAGGTACATGGGCTGCCAAGTCACCATCGGATGGATACCAGCACACAGGGGTATCCCGGGAAACGAACAGGCAGACAGAGCGGCGAAACGGGGAATAACCAGCACGAATCAAATCTGCACAGGCCTAGATAAAGTAGAAGGGAAGAATATAGTCAAAAACTACATTCTCAAGGAATGGAGGCAACAGTGGCGAGACAGCGATAAAGGCCGCCATGCCTTCCAAGTGTTGGGTGAACCCAGATTCAAGCCACAAGTCAAGATCAACATGAAAGCACCGGCAAACAGACAGCTGTGGAGAATCAGATTAGGCAATTGGAAAGACACAAGAGAAAACCCAAACTGCAGAGTATGCCGAGAAAACAACACCATCGAACACTACTTACTAGTATGCGACAAGTACAATAGAGAGCGAAGGGACCTGAGAGATCACTTCGTCAAAACTGGGAACCCAATGACAATGACGGAGTGCCTGCACATAAACAGCAACCCGGAAACACATCGACTGGTCAGACAGTTCCTATGCAGAACAGGGAAGACCGTATAACCTCCCTACACTGTATATATGTATATGTGTATTTGTTTGTATCTGTGCATGTTTATATATGTTGTTTAAAAATAAAAAAAAATAAAAAATAAAAATTGGCGGGGTGAAGGGCAGGAAGGTGGGTTGGCTCTTCCGGTAGAGCACCTGAATTAGGAAGACAGGGAGACCTGGTCATCTTGTTGCCACACCACACCCACACACGATGAAGAAAACCGCCAAAACTCACAAGCGTAAAGGAGTTTGTAACGCTGAACGGGGGGACAACATGAGACTTGCAATTAAATGCTCCGTCCTTGCCTACAACAAGTCCTTATGAGGACTGGACATGACCGGGACTAGCCCCGATGAGAATAACACAAGAAACGACAAGCAAGTAGCAGGGCTAACAGAGAAAAGAAGCCAAAAAACGAGAGAATGCGGGCCCAGTAGGCCCAACCAAGGACCGGTCTTTACCAGGACCAGCACAAAATAAATCTATCCGACGAACAGAACGGAACCAATAAAACTAGTAGGAATTAGGACTAACAATCCACACAATTACGGCTCTCAACAATAACCACAGCTGATGAAGCAGGTTAGACGAGGCCGAATTTGGAATTTTTTTTTTGGAAAATTGGAATTGGAATTGGCACCTTGCCGTCTTGCCAGACAATAATTCTTTACACTGTGCTTCACAAAATGACTAATAAATACAATCTATGGCATCAATTCGCACCGTAAATGTTCGTCCACAATAGATGCATGTAAACAAATGCCCATTTTCACCATCACGCACCATCTGACGTCTCACACGCTCAGTGCGTGACCCATCTCTCCATTGTCTTTATTCCATTTCTGATCTTTACCCTCCATGCAACGCGATCTGCGGCGATTTGTTCCCCAAGTTCAATATCAATGCCTTTATCAGTTACTTCCCCCATACACATATCTTTGTACCGTAGTAGAGGCCGACCCCGAGATCTTTTACCCATTTGTAATTCACCAAATAAGATGTCCTTTAGCATTCTATCATCGTCCATCCTCCTAATGTGTCCAAACCATTTCAGTCCACGAAGACTGAGCATGGAACAAACCGTCACACCACCCAATACTTCTGTTAGCATACGTCTAATAAGGGTCTGCGTGGCCACTGGGTTTAATGCAATACGCTCAAACTACCGGTACGCTGACGTCGGGGTAGGGGGTTCAATCCCTTCACCGGTCACTTGGACTTCACCGTTGATTCCTCATTCAGAAAACAATGGCAAATACTGAACGTAAAATTGCCTAGAAATTTAACCTGTGGTTGGAGTTGGTCGCGACATCCTGAAAAGGACATAAACATTTCACAAAAAAGAAAAAAAATATCAGTATCTATAACAGGGTGGGGAAGTGGCGAATGATTATGTCTGATCACACGAGCATGAACAGTTTGAGAAGCCCTGGTAGGAAAGATTTCTCACCTTAGACACTGTCCTCGCAGTAAACGGAACAATTGTGGAACAAGTTCGTGAGTTCAAATTATCTGGACACATTAACAACTACCGAATGGAGACGTATGAAAGAGCTGATATGTAGAACAGCTCGAGCCAAAGTGGAGGGCAGAAAGACCGTTAGTCTAGTCACTACAATAGCGCTACTGCGCGAGGTAAACTGTCAGCTGTCTTTACTGCCTAATAGTACCTTGCAGTGTAGGACAGTGGGGTCTTGAGCCTAAGGAATTAAGGCCGCCTGGCTAGTGCAGGCGCTGCGATCTGTGCAGGTTAGGGTCCCCCCCCCCCCCCCCCGACGGAAAAACAAAAGTCCATAGCCATACTGGAGATTCTCATCCGGGTTTCCCCGAATGAGTTCCAGCATTCTTGCCACTCGGCTCTCCGAACATTTTCCGTACAACGTTCTACTGCGCGAGATAGAATGTTCCAAGGTGTTATATGGAATCTGTTCTGTTGTATGGCAGTGTATCTTGGAGTGTAAATTAACAATTTAGAAAGATCTTGGAGGCAACACCGAATTGTGGTTTCTGAGACGAATGTTGCGAATACCATGGACTAGAAGAGTAACTGCCGGCTCCGTGACGGAGGATGACAGACGCAATTCGTAATCCCGCATACCGCATTCGAAACACTGCTGCGGGCGATTTGACAGCAGACCGCCTAGCATTTTTTTTTTTTTGTAAAATGGTATGAGTGCTGGTCGTTCAGAAAGCAATGGCAAACTACTGAACATAAACTTGCCAAGAATGTACAAATAGCCACACAAAAAAAAATGCTGGGGTTGACTGAGTGTCCTGTAAAGGATATGTAACTAACAAACCAGAGTAACCATCAACGATCGCCAGGAAGAGAATAATGCAAGTAGAATTTCGATTTCGATTCTACCAGTACCCCTACCTCGTTCAACCTCAAAGAGGAGTTATATTAATGTCCATCCCTGGCTCAAATTAATAATCCCGTGATTGAATCAGACACAAATTACGGCTGCCCACGGTTTTACCCACACATGACATTAATGTTATACTGATTGTTGTCCTAATGAGGTAATGTGTGCTAAAAATTACAAATTTCAACCTGCCTTATGTAGCGTTGGTTATAATTGAGGTAAGGGTTCTGCGGTCCTATAATCTTTCCTTGTGTGTGTGTGTGTCTGTGTGTGTGTGCGCGCTCGTGCGTGCGTGCGTTTGTGTGTGTGTGTGTGGGGGGGGGGGCATGTTATGAGAAGAAATAACTTGGAGAATTTGGTGACGACTGGCAAAATCGAAGGGAAGAGACCAAGGGGAAGACCGAGAAGTAAATACCTGGATGGCTTGGCCACGTGTCATGGTCGAGACAAGAACACAAAGCTTATCCACGACTCTGGTGATCGAGTGAGATGGCAGAACATGACTGCCCACGCTTATCGACATGGCACATGATGGGTGGATGGATTCTTTCCTTTTGCGTTGTTTAAATTCTGTGTTATCGTGTGGTAGGTGTCATCCATCCATCCATCATGTGCCATGCCGGTAAGCGTGGGCTGTCATGTTCTGCCATCTCACTCGATCACCAGAGTCGTGGATCAGCTCTGTGTTCCTGTCTCGACCATGCCACAAGGCCAAGCCATCCAGGTACGTGCTTCTAGGTCTTCCCCTTGGTCTGCTCCACTCGATCTTACCAGTTGTCACCAAGTTCTCCAGATCATTTCTTCTCATAACATGCCCAAAAATTGTGACTGTCTACGTCTAATGTCTCTAATCAGTTTACGATCTTCATTTGTTTCTTGAAGGACTTGTTTATTGGTCTTTCTGGCTGTCCATGGTATTCTTTGCATTTTCCTCAGAAACCACATTTCTGCAGCCATCAGATGTTTTGCAGCTTGACTGCTCATTGTCCAAGTTTCACATCCATACAAAAGAACAGGCTCTATGTATCCCATCAACACTCTTTTTCTCGTTTCAATTGACATCTTTTTAGTGGTCAGTATGTTTTTCATCTTGCTAAAGGCTACCTTTGCCATGGCGATTCTTGTTCTAATCTCTTCAACGCATCTCCCATCAGATGTTATTACTGTTCCGAGGTAATTGTACCTATTAACTTGTTGAAGAATATTCCCATTTATTTGTATATTACATTGTGGTATTTCGTTCTTCCTAGTGACGACCATAATCTATGTCTTTTTACAATTTAATTCTAACCCTAGTTGTTCACTGTGTGTAACAACTGCATCTACTAAATGTTGTAGGTCCTGTTCATTGTCTGCAATCAAGACTGTATCATCTGCATATCTAATGTTATTGATGCATCGTCCCCAAATGTTGATTCCTTCCATATCTTCAATATTTCTGAAAATACTTTTACTGTACATGGAAAACAGATCTGGAGACATTACACATCCCTGATGTCATGCCCGTGACGTCAACAGGTGCAGTTTCCAGTGTGCTTCCCAGTCTGTCAGTGACGGCCCCATGCGGCTCTGGGCGTAACCCTTAGCAGGATTCGTCCGTCGAGGGTTGTTCCTTTCTTTCTTCTTCCATCTCTCGGAGAATCTTTCTTATCACCGACATCAGCTCGCCATTCGTCTTCGGGATTTGTGTGTGCTACATTAAACGCAACTATAGAAAACATGCGCGCTGACGTAGCAGAGATGATAAAAGCTCCTGCTCTTAAACTTCTGGTTCGCGTATGGCGAGGTAGGAGGTTCAACCCCCTAGCAACAACCTGCAAGGGCATGCGTCATTTAACAAACAACCAAAAAAAAAAAAAAAATAGAAAATATACACAATTCTTCTTTGGTCATGTAATGAGAAGAAAATTAATTGGCGAGCCAAAATGAGCAATCAGGACGGTTTAAGGGAAGCTGACTCGCAAAGACAACTTATCGAAACCATCAGAAAAAAGGAGCCATAATTTTTTTGGCCACTTTATGAGAAGACAAAAACTGGAACATGCTGTGACAACCGGAAAGTTGTACGGAAAGAGAGATAGAAGAAGACAGCGTGAAAAGATTCTTGAGTCTTGTGTCATGGCACGGAAGGGAGTCAACACACGAATTTATCCATGATGTCGGAGATAGTAATTTGTGGAGAGGCTTGATCGCCCACGCCAACTGGCAAGGCACTGGATGATGAATGAGAAGAGAGGCGCTGGAAAAGATCATGACAACCGGAAAAATCAGTGGGAGAAAGGGCAGCGGCAGACAGAGAGAAATTATACTCGATCGTTTAAGATGATGCCTAAGCATTTAAAAGTTAGTTGCATATCCTTTACAGGACGTCGCAGTCAACCCCAGCAATTGTTGGCTGTTTGTTATGTTGTTGTTGTTGTTGTTGTTTTTTTTTTTTTGGGGGGGGGGGGGATCAAGTTTACGTCCAATATTTTTCCATTGCTTTCTGAAAGACCGGCACTCATACCATTTTATAAACACCAACGCAAGATGGTCTGCTGCCAAATATCCCGCAGCTGTGTTTCGGACGCGGTATGCGAAATTACGAACTGCGTCTGTAGCCCCTTAGCCAAATAGCCGATTGCCATGGGGGGATGTCATAAATAGAATTGATCTGCTGCTTGCTTGCTTGCTTTCTTGTTTGTGTTCGCTGGCTGTGAACTCTAGCGTGAAGTCCTGTATGTCGGATGAAGACATCCTGTTGTCCAATATCAGTGTGATGTCATGCCGGACCTGAAGTTTGCGTGAGTATCCGTTGTCCCATGTCTGGCTTATTGGTGTGCAGACTGGTGGTTCCTTGCCGTGCAGGTAGACACTCTCCGACTTCGGAGGAATCAGGATCCTACTACGTTAGCCAGGACCCCGAAGGGACCTGTTGCCCAGGACGCACGACTAGGACGTGTTAGTAGGTCTCTGGCCAGTATAGAACCTGGCCCTGGTGCCTTGGAAACACCTCTGCGTCCCTGGCCAGTATGGAACCTGGCCCTAGTGCCTTGGAAACACCTCTGCGTCCCTGGCCAGAATGGAACCTGGCCCTGGTGCCTTGGAAACACCTCTGCGTCCCTGGCCAGTATAGAACCTGGCCCTGGTGCCTTGGAAACACCTCTGCGTCCCTGGCCAGTATAGAACCTGGCCCTGGTGCCTTGGAAACACCTCTGCGTCCCTGGCCGGTATAGAACCTGGCCCTGGTGCCTTGGAAACACCTCTGCGTCCCTGGCCAGTATAGAACCTGGCCCTGGTGCCTTGGAAACACCTCTGCGTCCCTGGCCAGTATAGAACCTGGCCATGGTGCCTTGGAAACACCTCTGCGTCCCTGGCCAGTATAGAACCTGGCCCTGGTGCCTTGGAAACACCTCTGCGACCGGACAGAATTGATCTAAAACACCAAGAACCGAGATCTGGGGAGAGACATGTAAGCCTACGCCCCTCTACTGGGCACACCATGATGATGTCTGTTTATGAAAAACCGGCGACTGCTCGTTTTTATTTGGACAGTAGGTCATCATCATCACGTGCCATGCCGATAAGCGTGGGCGGTCATGTTTCGCCATTTCACGCGATCACCAGAGTCGTGGATCAGTTAAGTGTTCTTGTCTCGACCATGCCACGTGGCCAAGCCACGTAGGTACTCACTTCTCTGCCTTCCCCTTGTTCTCTCCCCCTCAATCTTGCCAATTGTCACCAGGTTGTCCAATTTATTTCTTTTCATAATGTTACCAAATAATTGTGACTATCTACGTCTAATTTCTCTAATCAGTTTACGGTTTTCATATGTTTCTTGTAGGAATTGGTCATTGGTTTTTCTATCTGTCCATGGTATTCTTTTCATTTTCCTCAGAAACCACATTTCCACAGCCATCAGATGCTTTTAAGCCTGTCTGCTCATTGTCCACGCTTCACATCAATACAAAAGTACAGGAAATATGTAGCACCTCAACATTCTTTTTCTCGTTGCAAATGACATCTTTTTATTAGTCAGTATGTTTTCCATGTTGCAAAAGGCTTCCTTCGCCATGGACAGTAGGTGGCCTCGCCTATACAACCACACTGACACAAGTAAATATAGCGATGTTTTGGATATAAAAGCACATATATTGCCAGGCGCTCGTGGAAATTGAAGAATTGTACGAGGTATTCGAGGACGCTAATAGACTACAATGGCTGGGGCATATAGAAAGAATGGAAGATAATAGGGAAACAAAACTCGCTTACACTCAGGAAATAAATGACCGTAGACCCCGAGGTAGACCAAGAACGCGGTGGAGAGATAATACATGTACAGACCTACAAGCACTTGGAATCAACGACTGGCAAGAGAAGGTCCACCAGAGAGACGAATGGAGACGGATTGTATTTGCAGCAAAGAACCTCAATGGCTCGGAACGCTGAAGAAGAAGAAGAAGAAGATTCGAGGACGCACTAGACAACATAGCAATTGAAAGCTTTAGTTACCAAGGGGGAGGGGGGGGGGGTGGTTGAGTAGTCTCGAGGTATTGTGTCCGCTTCGAGAGCTGGGGGTCCCGGGTTCAAGCCCCGGTGAGGGCCGGGAGAGATAAAGAACAGTATAGGATAATTGAAATATTTTGGTCACTTGAAACGTCACGAAAGTTTGGAGAGAACAATAATGGAGGGGCATATGTCTGGGAAGAGAGGGAGAGGAAGGCCAAAGAGAAGATGGGTGCAGGATGTGGCGGATGACAGACGCGGGACATCTTGTTATGGGAGCGAGGTTCTGCAAAGGACATGCTAATGAATGAATGAATGAATGAATGAATAGGATAAGCAAAACATGTTTATATAATTTGAAGAGCATTTTATGCAATAGGTCCTTGCAAGTTTGAAAAATAGTTCTTGTGTGTTACATAGAACCGATTTTAACAAACGGCTGCGAATCCTGGACAATTAGTAAATAAGCGAAATATCTCCAAAAGCCTTGGCAATAAGGTTTTATAGAAGACAATTAATTTGACAGACAAAATGCGCAATCTGGATCAAAGACAACTTTTCGATAACATCAGAAAGAAGCAGTCTTAATTTTTTTTTTACCACATTATGAGAAGACAAAATCTCGAACATGTTGTGATAACCGGGAAGATTTGTGGAAAGAGACATCGAGGAAGACAGTGTGAGAATTTCTTAACAGTCTTGTGTTATGGCACGGAAGGGAGTCAAAACATGAATCGATCCATGCTGTCGGAGGTTCGCAGTTTATAAAGAAGCATGATCGTTCTCGCATTCAGGCAAGCCACTGGATGATGATGATGATTGCATTTAAAAAAACAGACTGCAACATACATAACCGGAACAAAGCTGTACGGATATCATTAAATGTAGTCTCTGTGAACCGCGCGGAAGCACTATTCCATTCAAAGATTCACAAACATTTGTGATATCATTTTTTGTTAGAATATCATCAACAATTCTGAGAACAAATGTCATTATTTAATGGTATAGGGAAACGAAACAAAATTTATAATTACTACCATACTCTAGTGATATGACGCTTCGGTTTGTACAAATTATGAAATATTCAACGCCCGGTGATTACAAAACATTATTATATGAAACAGAACAAAGGAAGAATTCACGATTGAGCTATGAGCTGATGCAAACGTGATAAATTAAACATAACTACTGTCGATTTCTGTGCTTATGTAGGATGTAGTGGGTGTGGTGTGATAGGCCACGTAAATATGGGGGGGGGGGGAGTTCGATCTGCTGCAATAGTAATATGCCATCATCATCACTTGGTGCCATAAGCTTCGCCGTCTCAAACAATCACCAGAGTCATGGATCAGCTTTCTGTTGTGTCTCGATTATACCGTGTGGTATAGCCGTCCAGATATCTATCTCTCTGCCTTCCCTTCTGCTTTCCCCTCAATTCTACCAGTTGTCACTAGTTTCTGGTTTATTTCTTCTCATATCGTGTCCAAGACATCTTGATTGTCAGCATCTAACGTCTGTGATCGTTTATTTCTTGTAGGACTTGTTCTTTGGTTTCTCTGTCTGCCTATTGCATACTTCGCATAGTTCTCTATAGTTTGTTAGTTAGTCGCAGTTCCAACTTCTCAGTATCGGGTCGTCCCCATTATGCTCCGTTCCTGTGCCAGTGAATATCACAGAAACGCTCCCCACTGCCCAATGTAAAAAGTGAAAAAGACAGGAGTCTCGACAAACAACATCCCGCACAGATACACTGTGCATAATGCCGCCACTAGAATGTCAACACAATAGTCCCCCAACAAAACACCCAGTTCATTTCTGATGGAATCGGCAGTCATTTTCCTATCTGGATGTTTCCTAGATGTTCACCCACACAGTCCACGAAATACAGTTCATCGTCGATAGTAGTGGCAGTCAACCAGAAGCCCAGCAGCCACGCATTTCTGCATAAGGCAAAAATCTGTCAACTCTGGGACATAGCCATCTGCCATCGCTCCGAAAAAGCACGTTAAAAAAAAACAACCTCGGGCAGATTCAAAAGCATTTCACACGAAACTCACAGCTCACAGTGTCGCGCCACGCACTCACTCAGTAGCAGGGCGACGGAACCATCAAGCCTCCTTAGTCGCCTCTTACGACATGCGTGGTAGGCTGCAGTGTTGCTATTCTTTGCTTCCCTTATGGGCCCCAGCAACACACGGGATTGCATTGCTCTCTATTTCTCAGCGAAATGGTAATTAGCAATCCTGTAAGTATTTCTGACTGATTGATTAGGATTGGTGATGTATTTGTCTGTGTCTGTGTGAGAGAGAAAAAGAGAGAGAGAGAGAGAGAGAGAGAGAGAGAGAGAGAGAGAGAGAGAGAGAGAGAGAGAGAATGCATGTGTGTATTTCAATATATATATATATATCTGTGTGTGTGCACATATACGCTTGTCTGTGTGTGAGAAAGAATGAGTGAGTGAGTGCGTGCGTGCGTGCGTGAGTGAGTGAGTGTGTGAGTGAGTGAGTCAGTGAGTGAGTGAGTCAGTGAGTGAGTCAGTGAGTGTGTGAGTGAGTGAGTGAGTGAGTGAGTGAGTCAGTCAGTCAGTCAGTCAGTCAGTCAGTCAGTCAGTCAGTCAGTGAGTGAGTGAGTGCGTGCGTGCGTGAGTGGGTGGGTGGGTGAGTGAGTGAGTGAGTGAGTGCGTGCGTGCGTGCGTGAGTGGGTGGGTGGGTGGGTGAGTGAGTGAGTGAGTGAGTGAGTGAGAGAGTGAGTGAGTGAATGAGTGAGTTGGTGAGTGAGTCAGTCAGTCAGTCAGTCAGTCAGTCTGTCAACAACCCATGTGTAAGGCATCATCAGATTACTTCTCCCACACCACACAAGAAACTTGCAAGTCGTGTGAGAGGAAATAAATGATACATTTTATTGCCGTTGGCTCTTTACAAGTACATAACAGTCGCTATCAAACCACACACAAAGCCACAGAATTGCCTATCACTAGTTTCCTAAACTCTAATGCTATCTCTATCTATTTGGTTACACAAAAACTCCTATCAACACTAAAACGAGGTGCTCGCTACAAAGTCAGTCCCAGTCTGACCTTCTTACTCGCGTGGCTACACAGCACGCGGAAGGACCTTGAGGTGTCCTTCGGCTTTTTGCGTGCCCTTACACCTGGCACGCTTACATTAGCTGTCTCCTGTTGAGTGGCATTCGTGGCTATCATGTAGGCGTGATTCTGTCGTGACCAGAGTGCTAACTATCTGGTCAACGTCTCCGTGTCTCATGAGAGAACTAGTTAATAGTCCCCCATTCTATCACCTACCCTGCCCTTATTCCGGGGCAATGTATCACCTCTAATCTATATGAGGTTGACCACTCTTCCCGGTGGTGTTCTATCTTGAGGCAGACCTCTGGCCTCATATTTCAGTCTTTGACACACACCCTCCCCTCCTGTGTTGCGTCATCAACTTTCACTCATTGGTTGTGACGCAAGAGGTTTCTAAAAAAATTAGTGTAACTAATTTTTGTCAAAGACTGTAGATAACCTGGCTTTGGGTAACTCCATAGACTTCTACTGACTAATGTCACAATGTAGTATCACTTTACTTGGCTACTGGCAATCGCGACAAACTTGTCTGGTTGTCGTGAGCCCTATTCTCAATCGCAATATTATATTAATTAGAGGTATGTCTGAACCGGACCGTTGTCTTATAAGACCTGCCCTCAAATAGTAAATTAACTATCTTTCACTGTTAAGTTAGTGTTTCGTTGTCTATTATGTCCCCTGACTCGGAGTTATCTCCCTTTGATCTACAAAAAGTGTATGCAATTTATATGTTTGTTTTTCTGGTTGTTTGCGTGTTTGGATGTAATTAATAGTATATTCTAACCTCTAACATGTGTATCTATCTATCATGTGTATGTAAGTTAGTTTTCAAGTGCCATAATTCGGTTAAATGCGGCCACAAACAAGTGTATAACACTACTTAGTGACTCTATTTCCGTCTTATGGGACTTAAAATACTTTCTCTAAGATCTAAACTAAACTACACACAACACATTCATCACAGCACACTTTCAACAAAGAAAGCACACATTTGACGCAGACAAAAAATAAAAAGTCGCGTTGAGCGGCAGAAAAATCCGCTGACCGATCTCACTCTCTCTTGTATATTTTACATTCGCTCTCACTTTTACACTTCTGTCACACCTCTTTCACTTTCACACTTCTGTCACACATCTTTCACTTTCACACTTCTGTCACACATTTTTCACCCTCCCAATTATTTAAAACCCTTGGAATGACAATGTACAAGTTTGGCTCAGTTTGCAAAAAGTTGAGCTCAATGACTGTGCGTAAATCGCTGCACGAGTCATGTATATACAACATATTTACATGTAAGAGCAGGGGTTGATGGTTTATACCCTGGTATTATGACTAACCTTATTTTACTGTAATAATATTCTAAATACTGACATACTAATACTACTTCTATAAATGTGTATTTAATGTGTTAACTATTTTATTCTATATTGCCACATTAATCCTAAGATATGCTTACATTCATCTTAATATTTATCTAATTTAAGGGATGTAATCTAATTATTTAAATTGGCATTGATGTGAGATGAGTTATGTACCTTTCTGAACTGGGTAATCTAAAATGTAGTAAAATTATAACTAATGTTTTTAGATGCAAAAAAAAATATATGAATGATATTCTTATCTAAATGGTGTAAATGATGTATGTTTAATTGTCTAATATTTTTATTCTATTATGGTGTAAACTAATCATATTATTAACTCATCACGTTTGTTAAATGGAATGGTTCATTAAGATGGAATGAAATCAACTGAAATGAAACCAAGTGGAATGTACTAAACCAAATGGCACTACCCCTATCTAAACTACTGTCTATTCTACTTTTAAGGTAAGTAAGTGGGTGAAATAATGATTTATGTAAACTACTAAAAAAAATGAAAACTATTTTATGTCCTAACTCTAAATGTAAATTAACGTTACCTAATCTAACTATAATTTATCACTATATTAAAAAGTTATAATACATATCACAATAAGTATTTATATACATGGTATTCAAATACCCCAGGTTAGTTGTTGCCCCAATGTGCAGAAATTGCTTTCATTGGCATATTATATATTCACACTTGTCCTGGGTATTTCAAATACATTACACAGTCATACTTGTGTCCTATGGGTATTGCACCTGTAGAGTTCGCTTGTGTCGTAGACCAGTATTTTTCGTGTCTGTATTTATGCACTGTTCTGACACTGTCTTTCTCTGCTTAACACAAATGCTTCACCGGAACACATATGGAGCTTAGCAAGTAATGAGCTGTCCTCGTTCACAAGGTGATATATTTGTTCTCAGAGCAAAGTTCTTATTTTGATGTCTACGGACACATAGTAATTCAATGTTCTTAGTACCTAGTTCAGCACATAATGTCTATGTATTTGTAACATATTTCACATAGAATATTTTACTGTACTAAGTTAACATTTATTACTCTACACTCTTATGTGGAATCTCTGGTATTTCTACCTCAGATGGTCGACTAAGGGTATCAGCCAGGATGTTGTCCTTACCCTTAATATGCTCTATACTAAAGGTGTAATTTTGTAGTATTAGCGACCACCTGTATATATGGTCATTCCGATGCACACCACTCTGTATGACCGTGATTGGGGAGTTGTCAGTCTGGACAATGAAGTGAACACCCGCCAGAAATCGATGGAGCTTCCTCACCGCATAGATGACGCTTAGGGCTTCCAACTCTGATATGGAATATCTGGACTCAGCTGGTGTGATCTTACGGCTCACGTAGCAAATCGGCTGGAAGATGCCATCATAAAATTGGCCTAATATTGCAGCGATGGAGATTCTGCTGGCATCTGTCCTAAGATAATAAACGAGCCTAGGGTTAGGCAAGCGGAGGATTGGTACATTACTAAACAAGATTTTCAATTTTGACAATGCAGAAATTAATAATGCATCTTTGACATCTAATTTTACAGATGCTTTTAAAACTTTGGAAAATACACTTGTAATTTCCGCTAAATTTGGTATGAATTTGCTACAATAATTTACTAGTCCCAAAAGGCTTCTGACCTGCTTCTTTGTGGTAGGCATGGTCAGGTTCATAATTTTTTGTAATGATTCTATTGTCAGTCTTAAGTTGACCTTGTGAAATGACATGACCCAAAAAGTCAATTTCTTTTAGGCCCAATTCAACTTTGCTCGGTTTGACAGTGAGACCGAAGAGTCGCAACCTATCAAAGACATGTCTTAGTTTCAGTAAGTGTGTTGTCCAGTCATCAGTATGGACACATATATCATCTATATAAGTCACTGTATTCGTCACTCCATGCAGTAGATCTCTAGTTAAGCGTACGAAAGTGGCAGGAGCATTTTGAAGTCCGAAAGGAAGAAAACGCCACTCGTAAAGTCCTAAAGGTGTTGAAAAAGCAGTAAGATGGATGGATTGAGACTGCATAGGGACCTGCCAATATCCCTTAGTAAGATCTAGTTTAGAAAAGATTTTGGAGGTGGACATGTCAAGAATAAGATCTTCGCAGGAAGGAATTGGCTCTGCGTCGATCTTAGTGACGTTGTTGAGTTTTCGATAGTCCACACACAGACGAATTGTGGAATCTTTTTTCTTAACTAGGACGATTGGAAAAGAGTACTCAGAAGTGGATTTCTGGATGATCCCACTAGCTTCTAAATTAAGAATTTCCTTATTTAGATTTTCCCTATAGCTAAGTGGGATTGAGTACGGCCTGCATTTAATAGGCTTAGAGTCCGAAAGAAGAATGGAGTGTTCGATTCTGTCCGTCCTACCTGGAATGTCAGAAAATATGTCTTTGTATTCCGTCACTAATTCTACTAATTGTCGTCGTTGACTGTCTGTTAGTCCCTGTTCTATCTGTATGCTATCTAATGTGGCAGTCTTGTCCACAATAGGAACGGGTAGTTCCATTCCGTCGTCGTCTACCTGATTCAGTACGGTGGTGGTGCTAAGTGCGTATTCTGTATTCTCGCTAGATGTATGGATATCGTCGGATATGCCAGTCTCGCTAACTAGTGTAGTTGCGTTGTGTATGTCTGTCGTCTGATCACTAGATGTGGGTGCACTTTGTTCGTCTGTCTCTACTTCTGTCTGTTGTCGTGAAAAGTAAGGTTTCAGCATGTTGACATGGAATATCTTTAAGTGTCCGTTTATTGATATTTCATAGTCAACATCTGAAATTTGTTGTATCACCTTGAAAGGCCCTTGCCATGAAGTTAACCTTTTATTATGCTTGTCTGGTAGTAGCACCATTATGTATTGACCAGTTTCAAGTGTTATGGGTCTAGCACCTTTGTTAGGACTGTGATGTCCGAGGATATCTGCACTGTTTACTGGAGTGAAACCATTCTTCTCCTCCCAGACGGATATTTCTTCATCTGTACAGTGCTTTAGCTGGGGCAGACACCCAAGAATTAACTCAGCACAAGGGTTGTCTAGTATTGCACAAGTAAAGGTACCAGAAAGGAACGGGGTGTTTATATGGGCTCTTGCCAGAGGATAGGTTTCTATATTACCAGAAAAAGTCCGGCATTTTACATAGTCACCAGTATAATCCTTTGGATTAACAAGTTCCTTTTTCACACCAATAATAGAGCTGCCACTGTCAAGCAAACATCGGCATGGCTTATCATTGACCATCGCAGAGTGAAACAATAGATTGCCTCTGGAGGCTATAACTGCATTTGCATTCTCTACGGAGGATGTTACAAAATGCCCACATTCTAATTTTCCGTCTGCATGAAATTGGTGACATTGGACACAATTGTCAAAGCTTAATACATCGTTCACACAACACACATCTTCAGATTGCTTGAAAGGTAATACATTTTCCATCTCACACTCAGTCTCACTACCACTATCAGAAGATGTATCAATCAAAATAGCATTGTTGGCTTTCATACGTTGGCGGCCCAGGCACTTATTTGAATAATGGCCGTAGCTGGAACAAAAGAAGCATTTGATTGCACGCCTGTATGCAGATCTTTTGTTTTGTTGCTTCTTGATAACATTTTCAAGATGCGCCGGATAATTTGGCGATTTGTCACACATAGAATAAGTGTCATGCAAAAGTTGACAATAAATACATTTTGATACTTTCCTATCTTTCTTGTCGATTTTCTGAAAGGGTTTTCTCTTACTTTGATAATTTTTCGGTTGGTCTTTCACAAAGGAGACTACTTCAGAGTCATTTGAGGTTTTAAAAATATATCTGTTAGAAGAAAAATATGCAGACCCTTTCTTTTCGAACTGCTCTATGTTCTCAATGTCTGACTGCTGTAGAAATTTAGCAAAAGGAGATGGTATAGTGGATATGACTTTATCCATGGCTATTAAATTTTTAAGTCTATCAAAGTCTTTTCCTATGTTAGCTGCTTTAAGCCACCTATTTAGTACACTCTGAACATTTGAGACATAATCAATGAAAGTCTCACTAGGTTTAGGTTTTAAATTTGAGAACTGAACCTGATACCCAGGGGCATCAAGTAAAAAATGTTGCATTATCCTATCATGGATGTATTGATAGTTAGATCTAAGATCAGCTGGTATAGCTTCTATCACTTTAAGGGGCTCACCATTTAGGTTCTTCATATAAATCATAGCCCACATGTCTATTGGAACTTGGTGATATTTAAATTGATACTCGACATTTTCTGTCCAGGCTGATATGGAATCTTCTTTATAATATGGTTTGATAATATTTTTGTATTTGTTGAACTTATTTTCTTCTTGTTGACTTTTTAGTTTAGTGGCAGAGATTTCTGCGTGTGAGTCTACATCCATACCTTTCATCTTTAACTGTGTCTCTGATTCTACTTGAATTTGTTTTTCCTTAACTCTTGCCATTTCATCTATCTCTTTTTGCTTTAGTTCTAATTCTTTCTGTTTAATTTCTTTATCATTTTCTAATTGTTGTTGTTTAATCTGCTTGTCATCTTCCAGCTGTTTTTGTTTTGTTATCTCAGCTAGTTGTGCTATTTCTTTTTTATGTTGTCTTTCTTGTGCGCGTTCATCTCTTTCTGCATCCTTTGCTTCTTAAAATTTCTTATCAGCATATTCTTCTAGCTCTTTACCTGTGTATTGCATTTCTTTGCCTGCTTTTACGAAGTCAGCTAAAGTAGCCATGATGTTAGATAAATAGCTAGCCTTGACCTACACTGAACTCTTTATTCACTTATTTTTCTTTGATATGTTATGTTTCTTAATATATGAGCACTGCAAATTGTACTCTTTGTGTATAACCTGAAAAATTTAGTCCTGCAAAAAACAGAGCACAAAAGTATGCTAATGCATCACAAGCTGAAAAAGAGATGCACTATTAATTACATTGCATGCCAAATATATTGAGTATACCCAACTTAATGTTCCCGAGAACAAGGAACACACTCCGGTAACACAGGTCACCTTGTTTGGCGCTTCGGTATCGCCACGAGTTTTCTATCTAGGTCACCTGTTTGGCAGTCTTCTAATCAGCTGTTGTTCACCCTGGTTTACAGAGCAGCAACAATTAACAAATAGCAAACGACATATTATTCGACAATTTGATACATCACAATGACATGCCCACGAACAAAACAGAATATAGTTTACTTAATATTAAATTGTCAATGTCCTGTCTTCGTTCTAACTTTTTATGCCTTTCGTTACAAACCTAGTTTAATCTATGGAAGTGTTATGCAGACCAAGTCTAATTTGCATGGTCGAAAGTAGTGCCATCGTGACGGTAAACACAAGAAAAAGTACGAAAAAAAAAATTCAATAACTGCTTTGAAATCAATGAAAATATATTAATATTGTTTAAATAAACAAATATATTCAATTATTAACTTAAATCAACAAATAATAGGTAATATAAAGCACTG
Source organism: Cepaea hortensis (assembly GCA_963921405.1). Taxonomy (NCBI): domain Eukaryota; kingdom Metazoa; phylum Mollusca; class Gastropoda; order Stylommatophora; family Helicidae; genus Cepaea; species Cepaea hortensis. Next base: position 10,633,132 of record OY992896.1, read on the forward strand.
ATTCAGGCGGGCAGCAGCTTACCGATTTGTAAACATTCAGATTCTGAATGCCAATGGCGCAGAACAACTGCTTGTCAATCGTAACACGTCAGAGGCGCAGCGCTATTTTTAGCTTGCAAAAATCGATATTGTTGCTGGCTGTGTATCGCTCCGCCAAGAATCATTTTTGATAGTTATTCATAATAAATAAATAATTACATGAATAAATAACAGAAAATAATAATATCAATACTTACAACTTTGAAGAAACACATGATTTAAGTATATATTATTTTACTAAACACAAATAAGCATTATTTCGTCACGATAGGCACAGTTTCGTTAGCAACTTGTCCTAGTTCTGCACACGTCAACCGTCACTGACACAAATTAAATTCACTACTTCACTATTTGTAAACTTAGTCTAGAGCCGTGGATGAGTGTATTAGCTTGGCTCTTTCGTCCAAGCCACACTTCTGACACCACATTAATCTTCAGCCGAGAGCCGTGGGTGAGTGTATTAGCTTGAACTTTCGTCCAAGCCACACTTCTGACACCACATTAATCTTCAGCCGAGAGCCGTGGGTGAGTGTATTAGCTTGAACTTTCGTCCAAGCCACACTTCTGACACCACATTAATCTTTGCCTGTCAACAACCCATGTGTAAGGCATCATCAGATTACTTCTCCCACACCACACAAGAAACTTGCAAGTCGTGTGAGAGGAAATAAATGATACATTTTATTGCCGTTGGCTCTTTACAAGTACATAACAGTCGCTATCAAACCACACACAAAGCCACAGAATTGCCTATCACTAGTTTCCTAAACTCTAATGCTATCTCTATCTATTTGGTTACACAAAAACTCCTATCAACACTAAAACGAGGTGCTCGCTACAGAGTCAGTCCCCAGTCTGACCTTCTTACTCGCGTGGCTACACAGCACGCGGAAGGACCTTGAGGTGTCCTTCGGCTTTTTGCGTGCCCTTACACCTGGCACGCTTACATTAGCTGTCTCCTGTTGAGTGGCATTCGTGGCTATCATGTAGGCGTGATTCTGTCGTGACCAGAGTGCTAACTATCTGGTCAACGTCTCCGTGTCTCATGAGAGAACTAGTTAATAGTCCCCCATTCTATCACCTACCCTGCCCTTATTCCGGGGCAATGTATCACCTCTAATCTATATGAGGTTGACCACTCTTCCCGGTGGTGTTCTATCTTGAGGCAGACCTCTGGCCTCATATTTCAGTCTTTGACTTTGTCAGTCAGTCAGTCAGTCAGTCAGTCAGTCAGTCAGTCAGTGTTTCCCTCCCTATACTTTTCGTTCAATGAATTTATAATACGTTCCCATAACACTTAAAATCAAAAGTGTACCTGTACTTTTCATCAGTTTGGTAAACATCAAACAATCACACCAGGATGCTGCCACATGAAATACGCGTGCCCTCAATTCTCTGACTTTTATTGTTCTATCCGTTCCAAACCATAACGGTTTTAATTACTTTAGTCCTTCCAGTGTAATGCTTGTATTGTTTTAATGTTTAATTATGTAATCACATTCCAATCGCCCGTCAGCGTGAGCCTAGACAAGAATAATTGCTCGCGCTCTGTGATGTATCGCCATTGGGAAGTTCGTATATCTCGGAACAGTCATAACATCTGATGGGATAAAGAATAGATTTGAAGAGATCAGAACAAGAATCATTATGGAAAGGTAGCCTTTTGCAAGATGGAAAACATACTGACCAATAAAAAGATGGCGATTGCAACGAGAAACAGAGTGTTGAACTGCTATAGTGTGTGTGTGTGTGTGTGTGTGTGTGTGTGTGTGTGTGTGTGTGTGTGTGTGTGTGTGTGTGTGTGTGTTTTGCCTCAATATAACATTCAATATCTCAGTAACTAACTGAGGGAAAATGATGAGATTTAGTATATAACCTTATCATTATGTCCACCCAACAAAAAAAAATTTTGTTCTGGAGATTTTACAGCAGATTTCAAAGTTAATTTATATGCGGTATATTAATTACAACTTAGCGATTACGCCCATGATTTTAACAGTATTAGTATTACAGCTTCACCAAGAGACGTCTCGGCAGATTTTGAAATTTTCACGTGATTTCCGTTTTGAAACAAACAGCGCGAAGATTCAGAGGTGTCTCCAAATGGGGGTTCTTTCATGAAACGTGATTATATAAATAAACTAGCTGACAAGGCCCGGCATCTGACGAGAATCTATCTATCTATCTATCTATCTGTCTATCTATCTATCTATCTATCTATCTATCTATCTATCTATCTATCTATCTATCTATCTGTCTGTCTGTCTGTCTGTCTGTCTGTCTGTCTGTCTGTCTCTCTGTCTGTCTGTCTGTCTGTCTGTCTGTCTGTCTGTCTATCTATCTATCTATCTGCCTACCTGCCTGCCTGCCTGCAGGCAGTCATATAAGTCACAAGTAGTCATATAAGCTCCCGTCCCCGACTGTCTGTCTGTCTGTCTGTCTGTCTGTCTGTCTGTCTGTCTGTCTGTCCGCGCTATTAAATATTGATAAAAGTTACTGGAAAAAACGTCAGGACCATGTGTTGAAAGAGGAAGAGGACTATTGGAGAAAGGATGGATTGAAGGTTGTATGTTCGATTCCGGGCCACGTCCTTCATTTCAAGAGTGCATTTTTTTCGGACACTCCCGGGGGTCGTCGTTGGAGCTACGGAGTTCGTGCTTTGTGCGACGCTTTCCGCGCTGCGGAAAGAAACTGAGCCATATGGGATAAAAACCCGGTGCAATGCAGCCGACCCTGTCGATTGTAAGCTACTTCTTTCATTGCACCCACTCCCATACGAATCCGGATACGCCTTTATTTGATTTATTTGGTTATTTCGGGATTTGAAATTTAAATATTGAGCACAACCCACTACTGGCAACGCTGATCACATTCCGGTATGAACCTAAGGCCTATCCACGTCAATATGGAAGCACTAGACTCGAGTTTCGCCCTCGTTTGAGCTCGTCAGTAGTGCATATCCCTGACCGGATCCGGAAACAAGCTCCGGATCACTGCCGTGTGAAGCGTGTGTGTAACCACGCGGCACACGTAGGACACACAGCCAAATTATCATAACAGAACATCACAACATCACCCATCGTAGGCTATGCTCAAGATTGCCCAATCGCCGCGACTGACGCCCGTCAATCGATAACTGCTTGTTTTTGAGTGAGCACGTGGTGCAACTGATGTTATTTATTCCCCAGCTGCTTGTTCTGGATAGAGTACTTGGTGCAACTGAAGTTATTTATGCCCCAGCTGCTTGTTTTCGAGTGAGCACGTTGCGCAGATGATGTTATTTATGCCCCAACTGCTTGTTTTCGAGTGAGCACGTTGCGCAGATGATGTTATTTATGCCCCAACTGCTTGTTTTTGAATGAGCACATGGTGCAACTGATGTTATTTATGCCCAAACTGCTTGTTTTTGAATGAGCACGCGGTGCAATTGATGTTATTTATGCCCCAACTGCTTGTTTTAGAATGAGCACGCGGTGCAATTGATGTTATTTATGCCCCAACTGCTTGTTTTAGAATGAGCACGTGGTGCAATTGATGTTATTTATGTCCCAACTGCTTGTTTATGAATGATTACCTGGTGCAACCGATGTTATTTATGCCCCAACTGCTTGTTTTAGAATGAGCACGCGGTGCAATTGATGTTATTTATGCCCCAACTGCTTGTTTTAGAATGAGCACGTGGTGCAATTGATGTTATTTATGCCCCAAATGCTTGTTTATGAATGAGCACGTGGAGCTATTGATGTTATTTATGCCCCAACTGCTTGTTTATGAATGAGCACGTGGTGCAACTGATGTTATTTATGCCCCAATTGCTTGTTTTTGAATGAGCACGTTGTGCAACTGATGTTATTTATGCCCCAACTGCTTGTTTATGAATGAGCACGTGGTGCAACTGATGTTATTTATGCCCCAACTGCTTGTTTTTGAATAAGCACGTGACACAGCTGATGTTATTTATGCCCCAACTGCTTGTTTTTGAATGAGCACGTGGTGCAATTGATGTTATTTATGCCCAGACTGCTTGTTTTTGAATTAGCACGTGGTGCAATTTATGTTATTTATGCCCCAACTGCTTGTTTTTGAATGAGCACGTGGTGCAACTGATGTTATTTATGCCCCAACTGCTTGTTTTTGAATGAGCACGTGGTGCAACTGATGTTATTTATGCCCCAACAGCTTGTTTTTGAATGAGCACGTGGTGCAACTGTTGTTATTTATGCCCCAACTGCTTGTTCTGGATAGAGCACGTGGTGCAACTGATGTTATTTATGCCCCAACTGCTTGATTTTGAATGAGCACGTGGTGCAACTGATGTTATTTATGCCCCAAATGCATGTTTTTGAATGAGCACGTGGTGCAACTGATGTTATTTATGCGCAACTGATGTTATTTATGCCCCAACTGCTTGTTTTTGAATGAGCACGTGGTGCAACTGATGGTATTTATGCCCCAACTGCTTGTCTTTGAATGAGCACGTGGTGCAACTGATGTTATTTATGCCCCAACTGCTTGTTTTTGAATGAGCACGTGGTGCAACTGATGTTATTTATGCCCCAACTTCTTGTTCTGGATAGAGCACGTGGTGCAACTGATGTTATTTATGCCCCAACTGCTTGTTTTTGAATGAGCACGTGGTGCAACTGATGTTATTTATGCCCCAACTGGTTGTTTTTGAATGAGCACGTGGTGCAACTGATGTTATTTATGCCCCAACTGGTTGTTTTTGAATGAGCACGTGGTGCAACTGATGTTATTTATGCCCCAACTGGTTGTTTTTGAATGAGCAAGTGGTGCATTTGATGTTATTTATGCCCCAACTGGTTCTTTTTGAATGAGCACGTGGTGTAACTGATGTTATTTATGCCCCAACTGCTTGTTTTTGAATTAGCACGTGGTGTAACTGATGTTATTTATGCCCCAACTGCTTGTTTTTGAATGAGCACCTGGCGCAACTGATGTTATTTATGCCCCAACTGGTTGTTTTTGAATGAGCAAGTGGTGCATTTGATGTTATTTATGCCCCAACTGGTTCTTTTTGAATGAGCACGTGGTGCATTTGATGTTATTTATGCCCCAACTGGTTGTTTTTGAATGAGCAAGTGGTGCATTTGATGTTATTTATGCCCCAACTGGTTCTTTTTGAATGAGCACGTGGTGCATTTGATGTTATTTATGCCCCAACTGGTTGTTTTTGAATGAGCACGTGGTGTAACTGATGTTATTTATGCCCCAACTGCTTGTTTTTGAATTAGCACGTGGTGTAACTGATGTTATTTATGCCCCAACTGCTTGTTTTTGAATGAGCACCTGGCGCAACTGATGTTATTTATGCCCCAACTGCTTGTTTTTGAATGAGCAAGTGGTGCATTTGATGTTATTTATGCCCCAACTGGTTCTTTTTGAATGAGCACGTGGTGCATTTGATGTTATTTATGCCCCAACTGGTTGTTTTTGAATGAGCAAGTGGTGCATTTGATGTTATTTATGCCCCAACTGGTTCTTTTTGAATGAGCACGTGGTGCATTTGATGTTATTTATGCCCCAACTGGTTGTTTTTGAATGAGCACGTGGTGTAACTGATGTTATTTATGCCCCAACTGCTTGTTTTTGAATGAGCACCTGGCGCAACTGATGTTATTTATGCCCCAACTGCTTGTTTTTGAATGAGCACCTGGCGCAACTGATGTTATTTATGCCCCAACTGGTTGTTTTCCGGAGTGAGCACATGGCGCAACTGACGACATATATGATCCATCTGCTTCTTTTGGAGTGAGCACGTGGCGCAACTGACGACATATATGATCCATCTGCTTCTTTTGGAGTGAGCACGTGGCGCAACTGATGATATTTATTCCCCAGCTGTTTCTTCTAGAGAGAGCACGTGGAGCAACTGATGACATTTATGTCCCAACTGCTTCTTCTGGTGTGAGCACGTGGCGCACAGATACACACATATACACCCATACACACATACAGACATGCACACACATACATCCACACTTTCTCATGCACTCTCTCATTCACCAACGCTCTCTCTTTTACACACTCACTCGCTCTCACACTCACTCATTCGCGCACATACACGCATACCCACAATTTCTCTCTTACACACTCACGCTCACTTACTCACCCACTTACTCGCTCACTCTCTATCTGCCTCACTAACTTTCACACTCTATCACACAGACAGGCAGACACACAACACACCAACTCTCTCAGATTCACTCATTCTCTAACTAAATCTGTCACACATATGTCCAAACACACACTCACTCACTTTTACACTCACTCAGGCACACGCGCATGCATACTCTCTCACTCTCACTCGAGAGAGAGAGAGAGAGAGAGAGAGAGAGAGAGAGAGAGAGCAAGAGAGAGATATTGATAGAGAGATAGATAGAGAGAGAGATTGATAGAGAGAGAGAAGAGAGAGAGAGAGAGAGAGAGAGAGAGAGAGAGAGAGAGAGAGAGAGAGAGAGAGAGAGAGAGAGAGAGAGAGAGAGAGAGAACAATGAATTTATTTGGAGTAGACGGGGTTTGGGTAGAGAAAATTTCCCTTAGTCATTTCTGTCCGTTTTCATTTGCTGTTTAGTTAAGATAATTTTAACGATCTTTAATTAGTTAGATTAGAACTGATTCTGTTTAATGTGTTAAATGTAGGGTATTTTGCCGGCTTCGTGGCTTAGAGTTATGACTTTTCTCCGTAATCTCGTATACTCTCGTCGGTAAAGTGATGACGGTGAGAATCAGCAGTGGTTCGAATCGCATCGGTAACTTATGTGTGTGAGCAGGCCGCTCAGAAAGAAATGGCAAACTACTGAGCGTAATCTTGCCAAGAAATCAACAGACAGCTGAAAGATGCTGGTGTTGAGAGCAATGTCCTGTAAAGGATATTCAAAAACACAAAAAAAAATGGGGTATTTATGTTTGAAAATGGAATATGGACAATTTGACTTTACAGATTGACATACAATTGTTTAAATTTTATAGACATATAATAAAAATTGAACTTGCATTAAAACTAACAAAGGTTGAATATTGAGGTGGCCCTTAAAATGGGCTTTAGAAAATAACACCACGTGTTGCTGGAATTCTTTTGTTTTAATTGTAACCCCCATGACATTTTTTTTTGGGGGGGGGGGAGGGAAAGGGGGGGGGGGGGGGTTCTGTTCAGCGAGTCCCTGGGTTTCTAAGAACCAAAGCCCTCCGGACAAACCCACAAGTTCTCAGCCTCTCCAAGGAAAATCAAGACCATGAGCTGTAGACGTTTTGATGCTTCTTTCAGCCCTGTACAAGTTTCAGAGAGAGACCTCCGGACAAGCCCACAAGTGGTCAGTGTCTCCAAGGAAAATCAAGACCGTGTGCTGTAGACGTTTTGATGCTTCTTTCAGCCCTGTACAAGTTTCAGAGAGAGACCTCCGGACAAGCCCACAAGTGGTCAGTGTCTCCAAGGAAAATCAAGACTCCTTTCTAAGAGAGAGAGAGAGAGAGAGAGAGAGAGAGAGAGAGAGAGAGAGAGAGAGAGTCCTCCGGACAAGCCCACAAGTGGTCAGTCTCACGCAAAGACAAGACAAGACATACAGCGAACTCTTTGTGCATTCAGGAAGATGTTTTAATTGATGACAATATAAAAAGACAACTCAAGAGACACCGACTTAGAGAGAGAAGGAGTCCATTATGTCACCACGCATACGTTCCAGCAGAAATGCCTCACGGCCTAGGTGAGCGGCACTGAATTCACCCCGGTTAAGGCCAAAAACGTGCCTGCTCCCGTGACCCACTCATACGGAGAAAATACGCGGCAACACGATGGGCTGCCCTACATGAAAGATGATGATATACTAACCTAGCCTAAGAACGATAATAACTACACCTTCTCGCCCTAAGCCAGCGTCCCCCCGAGTGGACGCCCACTGACACTGAAACATCCCGACCAGGCTATTAAGTTATCGCGCGGACCTGAGAGAGAACATTCCAAGAAGAAGATCTGTTCCACAAGCCCGCTCTTAACGCGGACCTCCAAGGGGGGGGGGGGGGGGGGGTACCTAACGGTTAGGGTTAGGGGTTAGAGTTAGGGGTTAGAGTTAGGGGTTAGAGATAGGGGTTAGAGATAGGGGTTAGAGTTAGGGGTTAGAGTTAGGGGTTAGAGTTAGGGGTTAGAGTTAGGGGTTAGAGTTAGGGGTTAGAGATAGGGGTTAGAGTTAGGGGTTAGAGTTAGGGGTAGAGTTAGGGGTTACAGTTAGGGGTTACGGTTAGGGTTAGGGTTAGAGTTAGGGGTTATGGTTAGGGATAGGGGTTAGAGTTAGGGGTTATGGTTAGGGATAGGGATTAGAGTTAGGGGTTAGGGTTAGGGGTTAGAGTTAGGGGTTAGAGTTAGGGGTTATGGTTAGGGATAGGGGTTAGAGTTAGGGGTTATGGTTAGGGATAGGGGTTAGAGTTAGGGGTTAGGGTTAGGGGTTAGAGTTAGGGGTTAGAGTTAGGGGTTAGAGTTAGGGGTTAGAGATACGGGTTAGAGATAGGGGTTAGAGTTAGGGGTTAGAGTTAGGGGTTAGAGTTAGGGGTTAGAGTTAGGGGTTAGAGATAGGGGTTAGAGTTAGGGGTTAGAGTTAGGGGTAGAGTTAGGGGTTAGAGTTAGGGGTTACGGTTAGGGTTAGGGTTAGAGTTAGGGGTTAGAGTTAGGGGTTAGAATTAGGGGTTATGGTTAGGGATAGGGGTTAGAGTTAGGGGTTATGGTTAGGGATAGGGGTTAGAGTTAGGGGTTAGGGTTAGGGGTTAGAGTTAGGGGTTAGAGTTAGGGGTTAGAGTTAGGGGTTAGAGATACGGGTTAGAGATAGGGGTTAGAGTTAGGGGTTAGAGTTAGGGGTTAGAGTTAGGGGTTAGAGTTAGGGGTTAGAGATAGGGGTTAGAGTTAGGGGTAGAGTTAGGGGTTAGAGTTAGGGGTTACGGTTAGGGTTAGGGTTAGAGTTAGGGGTTATGGTTAGGGTTAGGGTTAGAGTTAGGGGTTAGGGATTACGGTTAGGGTTAGAGTTAGGGGTTACGGTTAGGGTTAGAGTTAGGGCTTAGGGGTTACGGTTAGGGTTAGGGTTAGAGTTAGGGGTTACGGTTAGGGTTAGGGTTAGAGGTAGCGTTGGGGTTAGGGTTAGGGGTAGGGATCGAGGTAGCGTTGGGGTTAGGGTTAGGGTTAGGGGTTAGAGTTAGGGGTTAGAGTTAGGGGTTAGAGTTAGGGGTTAGAGTTAGGGGTTAGAGTTAGGGGTTATGGTTAGGGTTAGGGTTAGAGTTAGGGGTTAGTGTCAAGGGTTAGTGTTGAGGTTCGAGGTAGCGTTGGGGTTAGGGTTAGGGGTAGGGTTCGAGGTAGCGTTGGAGTTAGGGTTAGGGTTAGGGCTAGGGTTAGGGATTAGGGTCAGGGGTTAGTGTTGAGGTTCGAGGTAGCGTTGGGGTTAGGGTTAGGGGTAGCGTTCGAGGTAGCGTTGTGGTTAGGGTTAGGGTTCGAGGTAGCGCTCGGGTTAGGGTTAAGGGTAGGGTTAGAGGTAGCGTTGAGGTTAGGGGTAGGGTTAGGGTTAGAGTTAGGGTTAGGGGTTAGAGTTAGGGTTAGGGTTAGAGGTAGCGTTGGGGTTAGGGTTAGGGTTCGAGGTAGCGTCGGGGTTAGGGTTAGAGGTAGCATTGTAGCAAAAGTAAACAGACTATAGCACACGTCTAATAAGGGTCTGTATTGCCTCTGGATTGAATGCCCTGCGCTCAAACTACGGGAACGCTGACGTCGGGGTAGGGGGTTCAATCCCTACACCGGTCAGGTAGACCGTTGATTTCTCATTCAGAAAACAATGACAAATACTGAACTTAAAATTGCCTAGAAATTTAACCTGTAGTTGGAGTTGGTCGCAACCTCCTGAAAAGGACATGCACATTTAAAAAAAAAAGAAAAAAAGGTCTCAGTATCCATACCAGAGTGGGGAAGTGGCGAATAATTTTGTCTGATTAAACGAGCATGAACAGTTTGAGAAGCCCTAGTAGGAAAGGGTTCTCACCTTAGACACTGTCCTCGCAGTAAACGGAACAATTGTGGAACAAGTTCGTGAGTTCAAATTATCTGGACACATTAACAACTACCGAATGGAGATGTATGAAAGAGCTGATATGTAGAACAGCTCGAGCCAATGTGAAGGGCTGAAAGACGGTTAGTAAGTGAGTAAGTAAATAAGTAAACAAATGAGTGAGTGAGTGAGTGAGAGAGTGAGTGAGTGAGTGAGTGAGTGAGTGAGTGAGTGAGTGAGTGAGTGAGTCAGTCAGTCAGTCAGTCAGTCAGTCAGTCAGTCAGTCAGTAAGTCAGTCAGTCAGTCAGTCACTCAGTCAGTCAGCCACTCAGTCAGTCAAGACAGTGCCCTTGTACACACTTAAATGAACACTGGGTGCATGGTTCCAGGGACAAATGTGTATCGGCGCTAGAGGGATAATGAGGTGGTTATCACGCCGGCCGCTTTCACTTCCCAAGACGTTGATTGGTACCCATGTTAGACTGGCTCGGTCTGAGAGTCCACGACCATTTACAAATTCGAACCCACCCTTTGTGGACTGAACCTGGTATATCTGGCCGGAAGGCGAGAGCCTAGCCACTACAATAGCGCTACTGCGCCAGGTAAACTGTCAGCTGTCCTTACTGCCTAATAGTACCTTGCAGTGTAGGACAGTTGGGGTCTTGAGCCTAAGGAATTAAGGCCGCGTGGCCAGTGCAGGCACTACGATCTGTGTAGGTTAGGTTGTTTTTTTTCCTCCGACAGAAAAACAAAACAACAACAAAATCCATCGCCTTACCGAGGATTCGAAACCGGGGTTCCCCGAATGAGTTCCAGCATTCTTGCCACTCGGCTCTCCGAACATTTTCCGTACAACGCTCTAGCACGCTCTATCTACTGTGCGAGATAGAATGTTCTAAAGTGTTATATAGAATCTGTTCTGTTGTATGACAGTTTATCTTGGAATCTACATTAACACTTTAGAAAGATCTTTGAGGCAACATACAGATGTAGTTTCTAAGACGAATGTTGCGAATACCTTGCACTGCAAGAGTAACTGCCGGCTCCGTGGCGAAGGGTGACAGACGCAATTCGTAATCCAGCATACCGCGTTCGAAATACAGCTCCGGGAGATTTGGTCAGCAGACCGCCTAGCATTGTTTTTCATACAATGGTATGTCTGCTGATCGTTCAGAAAGCAATGACAAAGTACTTAACATGAACATGCCAAGAAATCACAAACAGCAAAAAAAAAATTATGGGGTTGACTGCGACATCATGTAAATGATATGCAACTAACCAGAGTAACCATCAACGATCGTCTGGAAGAGAATAATCTTCTTCTTCTTCTTCTTCTTCTTCTTCTTCTTCTTCTTCTTCTTCTTCTTCTTCTTCTTCTTCTTCTTCTTCTTCTTCTTCTTCTTCTTCTTCTTCTTCTTCTTCAGCGTTCCGAGCCATTGAGGTTCTTTGCTGCAGATACAATCCGTCTCCATTCGTCTCTCTGGTTGACCTTCTCTTGCCAGTCGCTGGAAGAGAATAATGCAAGTAGAATTTCGATTCCGATTCTACCATTACCCCTACCCCGTTCAATCTCAAAAAGATGTTATATTAGGCCCATCCCTGGCTCACATTAATAATCATGCGACTGAGTCAAACACAAATAGCGGCTGTCCACGGTTTTACCCACACATGATATTAATGTAATGGTGATTGTTGTCCTAATGAGGTAATGTGCTAAAAATTACAAATTTGACCTCGTTCAACCTGCCTTATGTGGCGTTGATTATAATTGAGGTAGGAGTTTTGCGGTCCTATATTTATTCCTTTTGCGTTGTTCTGTGTTCTCGCGTGGTAGATGTCATGCCCGTGACGTCAACAGATGCAGTTTCCACTGTGCTTCTCAGTCTGTCAGTGACGGCCCCATGCGGCTCCGGGTGTAGCCCTTAGCAGGATTCGTCCGTCAGGGTTGTTCCTTTCTTTCTTCTTCCATTTCTCGGAGAATCTTTCTTATCTCCGACATCAGCTTGTCTTCGGGATTTGTGTGTGCTACATTAAACGCAAGTGTAGAAAACAGGCGCACCAACGTAGTAGAGATGATACGGGGGTATGTTAATAGGTAAGTCACAAATGGCTGTAGAAAAATAACTACATATGATAACAACTTGAAACCAGTTTACTTGTATTCATACATTGTCCCTTTATTTCACAACATAATTTCCACCAATATTGATGCATTTATTCCATAGTTTTATCAGTTCTCCCAAACCGACTGCATAGATCTGCGTGTCCTGTTTTCATTTACCTGCCATTCCACAGAACTGTGTGACTTACTTATTGACTCGCCATCGTAACCTTTTCTACCAAACTATGCACCGCTTTACTGGAAATCGCTATTGGCCAAGTCCATGAAAACGCACCTTGGCGGGAGACATTTCGCGAATGACGCCGAAGTTGAATGTGAAGTGAAAACATGGTTTAGAAAACAGAGCATGCAGTTCTATGCAGTCGGTTTGGGAGAACTGATAACACTATGAGATAAGTTCATCAATGTTGGTGGAAATTATGTTGAAAAAGAAAGGGACAATGTATGTATACAAATAAACTGGTTTCAAGTTGTTATCATATTTAGTTATTCTTCTACAGCCATTTGTGACTTACTTATTACCTTACCCTCGTAAAAGCGGCCGCTCTTAAACGTCTGGTTCGCGTATGGCGAGGTAGGAGGTTCAACCCATACAAACCACTGAACGTAGAATTGCATTGAAAAGCAGCTTGGGGTTGACAGCAACGACCTGCAAAGGACATGCGTCATAAAATAAAAAATAGAAAATATACATAATGCTTCTTTGTCATGTAATTTGAAGAAAAGCAATTTGACAGCCAAAATGATCAATCATGACGGTTTAGTTATTTAGTTATTTAGTCGAAGTTCCAACTTCACGGCAATGGGTCATCCCCATTATGCTCCATTCCTGTGCCAGTGAGTATCACACAAAATGCTCCCCACTGTCCAATGTGAAAGATTGAATAGACAGGAGTCTCGGCAATCCAGTAGCCCGCACAGGTACACTATGCATAATGCCGCCGCCAGAATGCCAACACAAAATTCATCCACGAAAACCACAGTTCATCGTCGATGGATTCGGCAGTCACCAGAAATACCTCATTGACCCGACTTTTCTCACATGGCTCGGTCTTTTACCGCAGGGCGACCCGCCGAAAGCGTTACACAAAACACGAACTCCGCAGCTTCAGCGCCGACTCCCAGGAGTCTCCTGAAAAATGCACTCGTGAACCGAAAAGGCAAATTAGCAATTTAGCAACAGCCGGTAGCCATTGTTCCGAACATGCAGGTCACTGTACAGGACAGATGTAACAGCATAACGCGCAAATATCACAGCTCACGGTGTTGCCCACGCACTCACTCAGTAGCATGGCGATGGAACCAGTCCAACGTGAGGAAAATGCGATTGCAAACCGTAGCTACAAGAATACACACGCCACAACGGTTCAATGCCTAACTGCCATGTTGGCGACCGGAAGTATCAATCAGGACGGTTTAAGGGAAGTTAACTTGCAAAGACAACTTATCAAAAACATCAGAAAAAAGGAGCCATAATTTTTTTGGCCACATTATGAGAAGACGAAAACTGGAACATGTTGTGACAGCTGGAAAGATTTGCGGAAAAAGGGAGATAGAAGAAGACAGCGTGAGAAGATTCTTGACATCTTGTGTCATGGCACGGAAGGGAGTCAACACACGAATTGATCCATGCCGTCGGAGATAGTAATTTGTGGAGAGGCATGATCGCCCACGCCAGCCGGCAAGGCACTGGATGATGATTGAGAAGAGAGGCGCTGGAAAAGATCATGACAACCGGAAAAATCAGTGGAAGAAAGGGTAGAGGCAGACAAAGAGAAATTATACTGGATCGTTTAAGACGATGAATAGGCATTTAAAAGTTAGTTGCATATCCTTTACAGGACGCCGCAGTCAACCCCAGCAATTGTTGGCTGTTTGTTATGTTGTTGTTGTTGTTGTTTGTTTTTTTTTTGGGGGGGGGGTCAAGTTTACGTCCAATATTTTTCCATTGCTTTCTGAAAGACCGGCACTCATACCATTTTATAAACACCAACGCAAGATGGTCTGCTGCCAAATATCCCGCAGCTGTGTTTCGAACGCTGTACGTGGGATTACGAACTGCATCTGTAACTCCCTTCGCCACAGAGCGGATTGCCACGGAGGGATATCATAAATAGAATTGATCTGCTGCTTGCTTGCTTGCTTACGTTCGTTGGCTTGAGCTCCAGCGTGAAGTCCCGTATGTCGGATGAAGACATCTTGATGTCCAACATCAGCGTGATGTCATACCGTTCATGAAGTTTGCGTGAGTATCCACTGTCCCATGTCTAGCTTATTGGTGTGCAGATTGGTGGTTCCTCGCCGTGCAGGCAGACACTCTCCGACTTCGGAGGAATCAGGATCCTACTACGTTAGCCAGGACCCCGAAGGGACCTGTTGCCCAGGACGCACTACTAGGACGTGTTAGTAGGTCTCTGGCCAGTATAGAACCTGGCCCTGGTGCCTTGGAAACACCTCTACATCTCTGGCCAGTATAGAACCTGGCCCAGGTGCCTTGGAGACACCTCTGTGTCCCTGGCCAGTATAGAACCTGGCCCTGGTGCCTTGGAAACACCTCTGTGTCCCTGGCCAGTATAGAACCTGGCCCTGGTGCCATGGAAACACCTCTGTGTCCCTGGCCAGTATAGAACCTGGCCATGGTGCCTTGGAAACACCTCTGCGACCGGACAGAATTGATCAAAAACACAAAGAACCGAGATTTTGGGAGAGACATGTAAGCCTACGCCCCTCTGCTGGGCACACCATGATGATGTCTGTTTATGAAAAACCGGCGACTGCTCGTTTTTATTTGGACAGTAGGTCATCATCATCACGTGCCATGCCGATAAGCGTGGGCGGTCATGTTTCGCCATCTAACGCGATCACCAGAGTCGTGGATCAGTTAAGTGTTCTTGTCTCGACCATGCCACGTGGCCAGAGCCACGTAGGTACTCACTTCTCTGCCTTCCCCTTGTTCTCTCCCCCTCAATCTTGCCAGTTGTCACCAGGTTGTCCAATTTATTTCTTTTCATAACGTTACCAAATAATTGTGACTATCTACGTTTAATTTCTCTAATCAGTGTACGGCTTTCATTTGTGTCTTGTAGGAATTGATCATTGGTTTTTCTTTCTGTGCATGGTATTCTTTTCATTTCCCCCAGAAACCACATTTCCACAGCCATCAGATGCTTTCCAGCCTGACTGCTCATTGTCCACGCTTCACATCCATGCAAAAGTACAGATTCTATGTAGCACCTCAACACTCTTTTTCTCGTTGCGAATAACATCTTTTTATTGGTCAGTACGTTTTCCATCTTGCAAATGGCTACCTTCGCCATGGACAGACGGTGGCCTGGCTTATACAACCACACTGACACAAGTAAATATAGCCATGTTTTGGATATAAAGACACATATATTGCCAGGCGCTCATAGAAATTGAAGAAAGATGTACGAGGTATTCGAGGACGCACTAGACAACATAGCAATTGAAAGCTTTAGTTACCAAGGGGGGGCTGAGTGGTCTCGAGGTATGGTGTCCGCTTCGAGTGCTGGAGGTCCCGGGCTCAAGCCCCGGTGAGGGCCGGAAGAGATAAAGAACAGTATAGGATAAGCAAAAAAGTTTATATAATTTGAAGAGCATTTTATGCAATGGGTCCTTGCAAGTTTGAAAAATAGTTATTGCGTGTTACATAGAGCCGATTTTAACATACAGCTGCGAATCCTGGACAATTAGTAAATAAGCGAAATATCTCCGAAAGCCTTGGCAATAAGGTTTTATAGAAGACAATTAATTGACAGACAAAATGCGCAATTTGGGACATTTTGTGGGAAGCCACGTCGCAAAGACAACTTTTCGATAACATCAGTAAGAAGCAGTCTTAATTTTTTTTTTTTTTTTTTTTTGGTACCACATTATGAGAAGACAAAATCTCGAACATGTTGTGATAACCGGGAAGATTCGTGGAAAGAGAGATCGATGAAGACAGTGTGAGAATTTCTTAACAGTCTTGTGTTATGGCACGGAAGGGAGTCAAAATACGAATCGATCCATGCTGTCGGAGTTCGCAGTTTATAAAGAAGCATGATCGTCCTCGCATTCCGGCAAGACACTGGATGATGATGATGATGGTGATTGCATATTAAAAAACAGACTGCAACATACATAACCGGAACAAAGCTGTACGGATATCATTGAATGTAGTCTCTGTGAACCGCGCGGAAGCACTATTCCATTCAAAGATTCACAAACATTTGTGATATCATTTTTTGTTAGAATATCATCAACAATTCTGAGAACAAATGTCATTATTTAATGGTATAGGGAAACGAAACAAAATTTATAATTACTACCATACTCTAGTGATATGACGCTTCGGTTTGTACAAATTATGAAATATTCAACGCCCGGTGATTACAAAACATTATTATATGAAACAGAACAAAGGAAGAATTCACGATTGAGCTATGAGCTGATGCAAACGTGATAAATTAAACATAACTACTGTCGATTTCTGTGCTTATGTAGGATGTAGTGGGTGTGGTGTGATAGGCCACGTAAATATGGGGGGGGGGGGGGGGGAGTTCGATCTGCTGCAATAGTAATATGCCATCATCATCACTTGGTGCCATAAGCTTCGCCGTCTCAAACAATCACCAGAGTCATGGATCAGCTCTGTGTTGTGTTTCGATTATACCGTGTGGTATAGCCGTCCAGATATCTATCTCTCCGCCTTCCCATCTGCTTTCCCCTCAATTCTACCAGTTGTCACTAGTTTCTGGTTTATTTCTTCTCATATCGTGTCCAAGACATCTTGATTGTCAGCATCTAACGTCTGTGATCGTTTATTTCTTGTAGGACTTGTTCTTTGGTTTCTCTGTCTGCCTATTGCATGCTTTGCATAGTTCTCTATAGTTTGTTAGTTAGTCGCAGTTCCAACTTCACAGCATCGGGTCGTCCCCATTATGCTCCATTCCTGTGCCTGTGAATATCACACAAAACGCGCCCCACTGCCCAATGTGAAAAGTGAAAAAGACAGGAGTCTCGACAAACAACATCCCGCACAGATACACTGTGCATAATGCCGCCACTAGAATGTCAACACAATAGTCCCCCAACAAAACACCCAGTTCATTTCTGATGGAATCGGCAGTCATTTTCCCATCTGGATGTTTCCTAGATGTTCACCCACACAGTCCACGAAATACAGTTCATCGTCGATGGTAGTGGCAGTCAACCAGAAGCCCAGCAGCCACGCATCTCTGCATAAGGCAAAAACCGGTCAACTCTGGGACATAGCCATCTGCCATCGCTCCGAAAAAGCACGTTAAAAAAAAAAAACTCGGGCAGATTCAAAAGCATTTCACACGAAACTCACAGCTCACAGTGTCGCGCCACGCACTCACTCAGTAGCAGGGCGACGGAACAATCAAGCCTCCTTAGTCGCCTCTTACGACATGCGTGGTAGGCTGCAGTGTTGCTATTCTTTGCTTCCCTTATGGGCCCCGGCAACATTGCATTGCTCTCTATTTCTCAGCGAAATGGTAATTAGCAATCCTGTAAGTATTTCTGACTGATTGATTAGGATTGGTGATGTATTTGTCTGTCTCTGTGTGAGAGAGAAAAAGAGAAGAGAGAGAGAGAGAGAGAGAGAGAGAGAGAGAGAGAGAGAGAGAGAGAGAGAGAGAGAGAGAGAGAGAGAGAGAATGCATGTGTGTATTTCAATATATATATATATATATATATATCTGTGTGTGTGCACATATAAGCTTGTCTGTGTGTGAGAAAGAATGAGTGAGTGAGTGCGTGCGTGCGTGCGTGAGTGAGTGAGTGTGTGCGTGAGTGAGTCAGTGAGTGAGTGAGTGAGTGAGTCAGTGAGTGAGTGAGTGTGTGAGTCAGTGAGTCAGTGAGTGAGTGTGTGCGTGCGTGAGTGAGTGAGTGAGTGAGTCAGTGAGTGAGTGAGTGTGTGCGTGAGTGAGTCAGTGAGTGAGTGAGTCAGTGAGTGAGTGAGTGAGTGAGTGAGTGAGTCAGTGAGTGAGTGAGTGAGTGAGTCAGTGAGTGAGTGAGTGAGTGAGTCAGTGAGTGAGTGAGTGAGTGAGTCAGTGAGTGAGTGAGTCAGTGAGTCAGTGAGTGAGTGAGTGAGTGAGTCAGTGAGTGAGTGAGTGAGTGAGTCAGTGAGTGAGAGAGTGTGTGAGTCAGTGAGTGAGTGAGTGAGTGAGTGAGTCAGTGAGTGAGTGAGTGTGTGAGTCAGTGAGTCAGTGAGTGAGTGAGTGAGTGAGTCAGTCAGTCAGTGAGTGAGTGAGTGAGTGAGTGAGTGAGTGAGTGAGTCAGTGAGTGAGTGAGTGAGTGAGTCAGTGAGTGAGTGAGTGAGTCAGTCAGTCAGTCAGTCAGTCAGTCAGTCAGTGAGTGAGTCAGTGAGTGAGTGAGTCAGTGAGTCAGTGAGTGAGTGAGTGAGTGAGTGAGTAAGTCAGTGAGTGAGTGAGTGAGTGAGTCAGTGAGTCAGTGAGTGAGTCAGTGAGTGAGTGAGTATGTGAGTCAGTGAGTCAGTGAGTGAGTGAGTGAGTGAGTCAGTCAGTCAGTCAGTGAGTGAGTGAGTGAGTGAGTGAGTGAGTGAGTGCATGCGTGCGTGAGTGGGTGGGTGGGTGAGTGAGTGAGTGAGTGAGTGCGTGCGTGCGTG
Organism: Cepaea hortensis; assembly: GCA_963921405.1. Lineage (NCBI taxonomy): Eukaryota > Metazoa > Mollusca > Gastropoda > Stylommatophora > Helicidae > Cepaea > Cepaea hortensis. The sequence goes on from OY992896.1 coordinate 10,651,982, forward strand.
CGTGAGTGGGTGGGTGGGTGGGTGAGTGAGTGTGTGAGTGAGTGAGTGAGTGAGTGAGTGAGTGAGTGAGTGAGAGAGTGAGTGAGTGAGTGAGTGAATGAGTGAGTTGGTGAGTGAGTGAGTGAGTGAGTGAGTGAGTGAGTCAGTCAGTCAGTCAGTCAGTCAGTCAGTCAGTCAGTGTTTCCATCCCTATACTTTTCGTTCAATGAATTTATAATACGTTCCCATAACACTTAAAATCAAAAGTGTACCTGTACTTTTCATCAGTTTGGTAAACATCAAACAATCACACCAGGATGCTGCCACATGAAATACGCGTGCCCTCAATTCTCTGACTTTTATTGTTCTATCCGTTCCAAACCATAACGGTTTTAATTACTTTAGTCCTTCCAGTGTAATGCTTGTATTGTTTTAATGTTTAATTATGTAATCACATTCCAATCGCCCGTCAGCGTGAGCCTAGACAAGAATAATTGCTCGCTTTCTGTAATGTATCGCCATTGGGAAGTTCGTATATCTCGGAACAGTCATAACATCTGATGGGGTAAAGAATAGATTTGAAGAGATCAGAACAAGAATCATTATGGAAAGGTAGCCTTTTGCAAGATGGAAAACATACTGACCAATAAAAAGATGGCGATTGCAACGAGAAACAGAGTGTTGAACTGCTATAGTGTGTGTGTGTGTGTGTTTTTTTTTTTTTTTGCCTCAATATAACATTCAATATCTCAGTAACTAACTGAGGGAAAATGATGAGATTTAGTATATAACCTTATCATTATGTCCACCCAACAAAAAAAAATTTTGTTCTGGAGATTTTACAGCAGATTTCAAAGTTAGTTTATATGCGGTATATTAATTACAACTTAGCGATTACGCCCATGATTTTAACAGTATTAGTATTACAGCTTCACCAAGAGACGTCTCGGCAGATTTTGAAATTTTCACGTGATTTCCGTTTTGAAACAAACAGCGCGAAGATTCAGAGGTGTCTCCAAATGGGGGTTCTTTCATGAAACGTGATTATATAAATAAACTAGCTGACAAGGCCCGGCATCTGACGAGGATCTATCTATCTATCTATCTATCTATCTGTCTATCTGTCTGTCTGTCTGTCTGTCTGTCTGTCTGTCTGTCTGTCTATCTATCTATCTATATATCTATCTATCTATCTATCTGCCTACCTGCCTGCCTGCCTGCCTGCCTGCAGGCAGTCATATAAGTCACAAGTAGTCATATAAGCTCCCGTCCCCGACTGTCTGTCTGTCTGTCTGTCTGTCTGTCTGTCTGTCTGTCTGTCTGTCTGTCTGTCTGTCTGTCTGTCTGTCCGCGCTATTAAATATTGATAAAAGTTACTGGAAAAAACGTCAGGACCATGTGTTGAAAGAGGAAGAGGACTATTGGAGAAAGGATGGATTGAAGGTTGTATGTTCGATTCCGGGCCACGTCCTTCATTTCAAGAGTGCATTTTTTTCGGACACTCCCGGGGGTCGTCGTTGGAGCTACGGAGTTCGTGCTTTGTGCGACGCTTTCCGCGCTGCGGAAAGAAACTGAGCCATATGGGATAAAAACCCGGTGCAATGCAGCCGACCCTGTCGATTGTAAGCTACTTCTTTCATTGCACCCACTCCCATACGAATCCGGATACGCCTTTATTTGATTTATTTGGTTATTTCGGGATTTGAAATTTAAATATTGAGCACAACCCACTACTGGCAACGCTGATCACATTCCGGTATGAACCTAAGGCCTATCCACGTCAATATGGAAGCACTAGACTCGAGTTTCGCCCTCGTTTGAGCTCGTCAGTAGTGCATATCCCTGACCGGATCCGGAAACAAGTTACGGATCACTGCCGTGTGAAGCGTGTGTGTAACCACGCGGCACACGTAGGACACACAGCCAAATTATCACAACAGAACATCACAACATCACCCATCGTAGGCTATGCTCAAGATTGCCCAATCGCCGCGACTGACGCCCGTCAATCGATAACTGCTTGTTTTTGAGTGAGCACGTGGTGCAACTGATGTTATTTATGCCCCAGCTGCTTGTTCTGGATAGAGTACTTGGTGCAACTGAAGTTATTTATGCCCCAACTGCTTGTTTTCGAGTGAGCACGTTGCGCAGATGATGTTATTTATGCCCCAACTGCTTGTTTTCGAGTGAGCACGTTGCGCAAATGATGTTATTTATGCCCCAACTGCTTGTTTTTGAATGAGCACATGTTGCAACTGATGTTATTTATGCCTAAACTGCTTGTTTTTGAATGAGCACGCGGTGCAATTGATGTTATTTATGCCCCAACTGCTTGTTTTTGAATGAGCACGTGGTGCAACTGATGTTATTTATGCCCCAACTGCTTGTTGTTGAATGAGCACGTGGTGCAACTGATGTTATTTATGCCCCAACTGCTTGTTGTTGAATGAGCACGTGGTGCAACTGATGTTATTTATGCCCCAAATGCTTGTTTATGAATGAGCACGTGGTGCAACTGATGTTATTTATGCCCCAACTGCTTGTTGTTGAATGAGCACGTGGTGCAACTGATGTTATTTATGCCCCAACTGCTTGTTGTTGAATGAGCACGTGGTGCAACTGATGTTATTTATGCCCCAACTGCTTGTTGTTGAATGAGCACGTGGTGCAACTGATGTTATTTATGCCCCAACTGCTTGTTTTTGAATGAGCACGTGGTGCAACTGATGTTATTTATGCCCCAACTGGTTGTTTTTGAATGAGCAAGTGGTGCAACTGATGTTATTTATGCCCCAACTGCTTGTTTTTGAATGAGCACGTGGTGCAACTAATGTTATTTATGCCCCAACTGCTTGTTCTGGATAGAGCACGTGGTGCAACTGATGTTATTTATGCACCAACTGCTTGTTTTTGAATGAGCACGTGGTGCAACTGATGTTATTTATGCCCCAACTGGTTGTTTTTGAATGAGCAAGTGGTGCATTTGATGTTATTTATGCCCCAACTGGTGGTTTTTGAATGAGCACGTGGTGCAACTGATGTTATTTATGCCCCAACTGGTTGTTTTTGAATGAGCACGTGGTGCATTTGATGTTATTTATGCCCCAACTGGTTGTTTTTGAATGAGCACATGGTGTAACTGATGTTATTTATGCCCCAACTGGTTGTTTTTGAATGAGCACGTGGTGCAACTGATGTTATTTATGCCCCAACTGGTTGTTTTTGAATGAGCAAGTGGTGCATTTGATGTTATTTATGCCCCAACTGGTTGTTTTTGAATGAGCACGTGGCGCAACTGATGATATTTATTCCCCAGCTGATTCTTCTAGAGAGAGCACGTGGAGCAACTGATGACATTTATGTCCCAACTGCTTCTTCTGGTGTGAGCACGTGGCGCACAGATACACACATGTACACACACATATACACCCATACACACATACAGACACGCACACACATACATCCACACTTTCTCATGCACTCTCTCATTCACCAACGCTCTCTCTTTTACACACTCACTCGCTCTCACACTCACTCATTCGCGCACATACACGCATACCCACAATTTCTCTCTTACACACCACGCTCTCTTACTCACCCACTTACTCGCTCACTCTCTATCTGCCTCACTAACTTTCACACTCTATCACACAGACAGGCAGACACACAACACACCAACTCTCTCAGATTCACTCATTCTCTAACTAAATCTGTCACACGTATGTCCAAACACACACTCACTCACTTTTACACTCACTCAGGCACACGCGCATGCATACTCTCTCACTCTCACTCGAGAGAGAGAGAGAGAGAGAGAGAGAGAGAGAGAGAGAGATAGAGAGAGAGAGAGCAAGAGAGAGATATTGATAGAGAGATAGATAGAGAGAGAGATTGATAGAGAGAGAGAAAGAGAGAGAGAGAGAGAGAGAGAGAGAGAGAGAGAGAGAGAGAGAGAGAGAGAGAGAGAGAGAGAGAGAGAGAAAGAAAACAATGAATTTATTTGGAGTAGACGGGGTTTGGGTAGAGAAAATTTCCCTTAGTCATTTCTGTCCGTTTTCATTTGCTGTTTAGTTAAGATAATTTTAACGATCTTTAATTAGTTAGATTAGAACTGATTCTGTTTAATGTGTTAAATGTAAGGTATTTTGCCGGCTTCGTGGCTTAGAGTTATGACTTTTCTCCGTAATCTCGTATACTCTCGTCGGTAAAGTGATGACGGTGAGAATCAGCAGTGGTTCGAATCGCATCGGTAACTTAGGGTTAGGGGTATGTGAGCCGGCCGCTCAGAAATAAATGGCAAACTACTGAGCGTAATCTTGCCAAGAAATCAACAGACAGCTGAAAGATGCTGGTGTTGAGAGCAATGTCCTGTAAAGGATATTCAAAAACACAAAAAAAATGGGGTATTTATGTTTGAAAATGGAATATGGACAATTTGACTTTACAGATTGACATACAATTGTTTAAATTTTATAGACATGTAATAAAAATTGAACTTGCATTAAAACTAACAAAGTTTAAATATTGAGGTGGCCCTTAAAATGGGCTTTAGAAAATAACACCACGTGTTGCTGGAATTCTTTTGTTTTAATTGTAACCCCCATGACATTTTTTTTTGGGGGGGGGGGGGAGGGAAAGGGGGGGGGGGGTTCTGTTCAGCGAGTCCCTGGGTTTCTAAGAACCAAAGCCCTCCGGACAAGCCCACAAGTGGTCAGCCTCTCCAAGGAAAATCAAGACCATGTGCTGTAGACGTTTTGATGCTTCTTTCAGCACTGTACAAGTTTCAGAGAGAGACCTCCGGACAAGCCCACAAGTGGTCAGTCTCTCCAAGGAAAATCAAGACTCCTTTCTAAGAGAGAGAGAGAGAGAGAGAGTCCTCCGGACAAGCCCACAAGTGGTCAGTCTCACGCAAAGACAAGACAAGACATACAGCGAACTCTTTGTGCATTCAGGAAGATGGTTTAACTGATGACAATATAAAAAGACAACTGAAGAGACACCGACTTAGAGAGAGAAGGAGCCCATTATGTCACCACGCATACGTTCCAGCAGGAATGCCTCACGGCCTAGGTGAGCGGCACTGAATTCACCCCGGTTAAGGCCAAAAACGTGCACGGCTCCCGTGACCCACTCATACGGAGAAAATACGCGGCAACACGATGGGCTGCCCTACATGAAAGATGATGATATACTAACCTAGCCTAAGAACGATAATAACTACACCTTCTCGCCCTAAGCCAGCGTCCCCCCGAGTGGACGCCCACTGACACTGAAACATCCCGACCAGGCTATTAAGTTATCACGCGGACCTGAGAGAGAACATTCCAAGAAGGAGATCTGTTCCACAAGCCCGCTCTTAACGCGGACCTCCAAGGGGGGGGGGGGGGGGTACCTAACGGTTAGGGTTAGGGGTTAGAGTTAGGGGTTAGAGTTAGGGGTTAGAGATAGGGGTTAGAGATAGGGGTTAGAGTTAGGGGTTAGAGTTAGGGGTTAGAGTTAGGGGTTAGAGTTAGGGGTTAGAGTTAGGGGTTAGAGATAGGGGTTAGAGTTAGGGGTAGAGTTAGGGGTTACAGTTAGGGGTTACAGTTAGGGTTAGGGTTAGAGTTAGGGGTTATGGTTAGGGATAGGGGTTAGAGTTAGGGGTTATGGTTAGGGATAGGGGTTAGAGTTAGGGGTTAGGGTTAGGGGTTAGAGTTAGGGGTTAGAGTTAGGGGTTATGGTTAGGGATAGGGGTTAGAGTTAGGGGTTATGGTTAGGGATAGGGGTTAGAGTTAGGGGTTAGGGTTAGTGGTTAGAGTTAGGGGTTAGAGTTAGGGGTTAGAGTTAGGGGTTAGAGTTAGGGGTTATGGTTAGGGATAGGGGTTAGAGTTAGGGGTTAGGGTTAGGGGTTAGAGTTAGGGGTTAGAGTTAGGGGTTATGGTTAGGGATAGGGGTTAGAGTTAGGGGTTATGGTTAGGGATAGGGGTTAGAGTTAGGGGTTAGGGTTAGTGGTTAGAGTTAGGGGTTAGAGTTAGGGGTTAGAGTTAGGGGTTAGAGTTAGGGGTTATGGTTAGGGATAGGGGTTAGAGTTAGGGGTTATGGTTAGGGATAGGGGTTAGAGTTAGGGGTTAGGGTTAGGGGTTAGAGTTAGGGGTTAGAGTTAGGGGTTAGAGTTAGGGGTTAGAGATACGGGTTAGAGATAGGGGTTAGAGTTAGGGGTTAGAGTTAGGGGTTAGAGTTAGGGGTTAGAGATAGGGGTTAGAGTTAGGGGTTAGAGTTAGGGGTAGAGTTAGGGGTTAGAGTTAGGGGTTACAGTTAGGGTTAGGGTTAGAGTTAGGGGTTATGGTTAGGGTTAGGGTTAGAGTTAGGGGTTAGGGGTTACGGTTAGGGTTAGGGTTAGAGTTAGGGGTTACGGTTAGGGTTAGAGTTAGGGCTTAGGGGTTACGGTTATGGTTAGGGTTAGAGTTAGGGGTTACGGTTAGGGTTAGGGTTAGAGGTAGCGTTGGGGTTAGGGTTAGGGGTAGGGATCGAGGTAGCGTTGGGGTTAGGGTTAGGGTTAGGGGTTAGAGTTAGGGGTTAGAGTTAGGGGTTAGAGTTAGGGGTTAGAGTTAGGGGTTAGAGTTAGGGGTTAGAGTTAGGGGTTATGGTTAGGGTTAGGGTTAGAGTTAGGGGTTAGTGTCAGGGGTTAGTGTTGAGGTTCGAGGTAGCGTTGGGGTTAGGGTTAGGGGTAGGGTTCGAGGTAGCGTTGGAGTTAGGGTTAGGGTTAGGGCTAGGGTTAGGGGTTAGGGTCAGGGGTTAGTGTTGAGGTTCGAGGTAGCGTTGGGGTTAGGGTTAGGGGTAGCGTTCGAGGTAGCGTTGTGGTTAGGGTTAGGGTTCGAGGTAGCGCTCGGGTTAGGGTTAAGGGTAGGGTTAGAGGTAGCGTTGAGGTTAGGGGTAGGGTTAGGGTTAGAGTTAGGGTTAGGGGTTAGAGTTAGGGTTAGGGTTAGAGGTAGCGTTGGGGTTAGGGTTAGGGTTCGAGGTAGCGTCGGGGTTAGGGTTAGAGGTAGCATTGTAGCAAAAGTAAACAGACTATAGCACACGTCTAATAAGGGTCTGTATTGCCTCTGGATTGAATGCCCTGCGCTCAAACTACGGGAACGCTGACGTCGGGGTAGGGGGTTCAATCCCTACACCGGTCAGGTAGACCGTTGATTTCTCATTCAGAAAACAATGGCAAATACTGAACTTAAAATTGCCTAGAAATTTAACCTGTAGTTGGAGTTGGTCGCAACCTCCTGAAAAGGACATGCACATTTTAAAAAAAAAGAAAAAAAGGTCTCAGTATCCATACCAGAGTGGGGAAGTGGCGAATAATTTTGTCTGATTAAACGAGCATGAACAGTTTGAGAAGCCCTGGTAGGAAAGGGTTCTCACCTTAGACACTATCCTCGCAGTAAACGGAACAATTATGGAACAAGTTCGTGAGTTCAAATTATCTGGACACATTAACAACTACCGAATAAAGATGTATGAAAGAGCTGATATGTAGAACAGCTCGAGCCAATGTGAAGGGCTGAAAGACGGTTAGTAAGTGAGTAAGTAAATAAGTAAACAAATGAGTGAGTGAGTGAGTGAGAGAGTGAGTGAGTGAGTGAGTGAGTGAGTGAGTGAGTCAGTCAGTCAGTCAGTCAGTCAGTCAGTCACTCAGTAAGTCAGTCAGTCAGTCAGTCACTCAGTCAGTCAGCCACTCAGTCAGTCAAGACAGTGCCCTTGTACACACTTAAATGAACACTGGGTGCATGGTTCCAGGGACAAATGTGTATCGGCGCTAGAGGGATAATGAGGTGGTTATCACGCCGGTCGCTTTCACTTCCCAAGACGTTGATTGGTACCCATGTTAGACTGGCTCGGTCTGAGAGTCCACGACCATTTACAAATTCGAACCCACCCTTTGCGGACTGAACCTGGTATATCTGGCCGGAAGGCGAGAGCCTAGCCACTACAATAGCGCTACTGCGCCAGGTAAACTGTCAGCTGTCCTTACTGCCTAATAGTACCTTGCAGTGTAGGACAGTTGGGGTCTTGAGCCTAAGGAATTAAGGCCGCGTGGCCAGTGCAGGCGATACGATCTGTGTAGGTTAGGTTTTTGTTTTTTCCTCCGACAGAAAAACAAAACAACAACAAAATCCATCGCCTTACCGAGGATTCGAAACCGGGTTTCCCCGAATGAGTTCCAGCATTCTTGCCACTCGGCTCTCCGAACATTTTCCGTACAACGCTCTAGCACGCTCTAGTGCGAGATAGAATGTTCTAAAGTGTTATATAGAATCTGTTCTGTTGTATGACAGTTTATCTTGGAATCTACATTAACACTTTAGAAAGATCTTTGAGGCAACATACAGATGTAGTTTCTAAGACGAATGTTGCGAATACCTTGCACTGCAAGAGTAACTGCCGACTCCGTGGCGAAGGGTGACAGACGCAATTCGTAATCCAGCATACCGCGTTCGAAATACAGCTCCGGGAGATTTGGTCAGCAGACCGCCTAGCATTGTTTTTCATACAATGGTATGTCTGCTGATCGTTCAGAAAGCAATGACAAAGTACTTAACATGAACATGCCAAGAAATCACAAACAGCAAAAAAAAAATTATGGGGTTGACTGCGACATCATGTAAATGATATGCAACTAACCAGAGTAACCATCAACGATCGTCTGGAAGAGAATAATCTTCTTCTTCTTCTTCTTCTTCTTCTTCTTCTTCCTCTTCTTCTTCTTCTTCTTCTTCTTCTTCTTCTTCTTCTTCTTCTTCTTCTTCTTCTTCTTCTTCTTCTTCTTCTTCTTCTTCTTCTTCTTCTTCTTCAGCGTTCCGAGCCATTGAGGTTCTTTGCTGCAGATACAATCCGTCTCCATTCGTCTCTCTGGTTGACCTTCTCTTGCCAGTCGCTGGAAGAGAATAATGCAAGTAGAATTTCGATTCCGATTCTACCATTACCCCTACCCCGTTCAATCTCAAAAAGATGTTATATTAGGCCCATCCCTGGCTCACATTAATAATCATGCGACTGAGTCAAACACAAATAACGGCTGTCCACGGTTTTACCCACACATGATATTAATGTAATGGTGATTGTTGTCCTAATGAGGTAATGTGCTAAAAATTACAAATTTGACCTCGTTCAACCTGCCTTATGTGGCGTTGATTTTATAATTGAGGTAGGAGTTTTGCGGTCCTATATTTATTCCTTTTGCGTTGTTCTGTGTTCTCGCGTGGTAGATGTCATGCCCGTGACGTCAACAGATGCAGTTTCCACTGTGCTTCTCAGTCTGTCAGTGACGGCCCCATGCGGCTCCGGGTGTAGCCCTTAGCAGGATTCGTCCGTCAGGGTTGTTCCTTTCTTTCTTCTTCCATTTCTCGGAGAATCTTTCTTATCTCCGACATCAGCTTGTCTTCGGGATTTGTGTGTGCTACATTAAACGCAAGTGTAGAAAACAGGCGCACCGACGTAGTAGAGATGATACGGGGGTATGTTAATAAGTAAGCCACAAATGGCTGTAGAAAAATAATTACATATGATAACAACTTGAAACCTGTTTACTTGTATTCATACATTGTCCCTTTATTTCACAACATAATTTCCACCAATATTGATGCATTTATCCCATAGTTTTATCAGTTCTCCCAAACCGACTGCATAGATCTGCGTGTCCTGTTTTCATTTACCTGCCATTCCACAGAACTGTGTGACTTACTTATTGACTCGCCATCGTAACCTTTTCTACCAAACTATGCACCGCTTTACTGGAAATCGCTATTGGCCAAGTCCATGAAAACGCACCTTGGCGGGAGACATTTCGCGAATGACGCCGAAGTTGAATGTGAAGTGAAAACATGGTTTAGAAAACAGAGCATGCAGTTCTATGCAGTCGGTTTGGGAGAACTGATAACACTATGAGATAAGTTCATCAATGTTGGTGGAAATTATGTTGAAAAAGAAAGGGACAATGTATGTATACAAATAAACTGGTTTCAAGTTGTTATCATATTTAGTTATTCTTCTACAGCCATTTGTGACTTACTAATTACCTTACCCTCGTAAAAGCGGCCGCTCTTAAACGTCTGGTTCGCGTATGGCGAGGTAGGAGGTTCAACCCATACAAACCACTGAACGTAGAATTGCATTGAAAAGCAGCTTGGGGTTGACAGCAACGACCTGCAAAGGACATGCGTCATAAAATAAAAAATAGAAAATATACATAATGCTTCTTTGTCATGTAATTTGAAGAAAAGCAATTTGACAGCCAAAATGATCAATCATGACGGTTTAGTTATTTAGTTATTTAGTCGAAGTTCCAACTTCACGGCAATGGGTCGTCCCCATTATGCTCCATTTATGTGCCAGTGAGTATCACACAAAATGCTCCCCACTGTCCAATGTGAAAGATTGAATAGACAGGAGTCTCGGCAATCCAGTAGCCCGCACAGGTACACTATGCATAATGCCGCCGCCAGAATGCCAAGACAAAATTCATCCACGAAAATCACAGTTCATCGTCGATGGATTCGGCAGTCACCAGAAATACCTCATTGACCCGACTTTTCTCACATGGCTCGGTCTTTTACCGCAGGGCGACCCGCCGAAGGCGTTACACAAAACACGAACTCCGCAGCTTCAGCGCCGACTCCCAGGAGTCTGCTGAAAAATGCACTCGTGAACCGAAAAGGCAAATTAGCAATTTAGCAACAGCCGGTAGCCATTGTTCCGAACATGCAGGTCACTGTACAGGACAGATGTAACAGCATAACGCGCAAATATCACAGCTCACGGTGTTGCCCACGCACTCACTCAGTAGCATGGCGATGGAACCAGTCCAACGTGAGGAAAATGCGATTGCAAACCGTAGCTACAAGAATACACACGCCACAACGGTTCAATGCCTAACTGCCATGTTGGCGACCGGAAGTATCAATCAGGACGGTTTAAGGGAAGTTAACTTGCAAAGACAACTTATCAAAAACATCAGAAAAAAGGAGCCATAATTTTTTTGGCCACGTTATGAGAAGACGAAAACTGGAACATGTTGTGACAACTGGAAAGATTTGCGGAAAAAGGGAGATAGAAGAAGACAGCGTGAGAAGATTCTTGACATCTTGTGTCATGGCACGGAAGGGAGTCAACACACGAATTGATCCATGCCGTCGGAGATAGTAATTTGTGGAGAGGCATGATCGCCCACGCCAGCCGGCAAGGCACTGGATGATGATTGAGAAGAGAGGCGCTGGAAAAGATCATGACAACCGGAAAAATCAGTGGAAGAAAGGGCAGAGGCAGACAAAGAGAAATTATACTGGATCGTTTAAGACGATGAATAGGCATTTAAAAATTAGTTGCATATCCTTTACAGGACGCCGCAGTCAACCCCAGCAATTGTTGGCTGTTTGTTATGTTGTTGTTGTTGTTGTTGTTGTTGTTTTTTTTTTTTTTGTTTTTTTTTTTTTGGGGGGGGGGGGGGGGGGGGTCAAGTTTACGTCCAATATTTTTCCATTGCTTTCTGAAAGACCGGCACTCATACCATTTTATAAACACCAACGCAAGATGGTCTGCTGCTAAATATCCCGCAGCTGTGTTTCGAACGCTGTACGTGGGATTACGAACTGCGTCTGTAACTCCCTTCGCCACAGAGCGGATTGCCACGGAGGGATATCATAAATAGAATTGATCTGCTGCTTGCTTGCTTGCTTACGTTCGTTGGCTTGAGCTCCAGCGTGAAGTCCCGTATGTCGGATGAAGACATCTTGATGTCCAATATCAGCGTGATGTCATACCGTTCATGAAGTTTGCGTGAGTATCCACTGTCCCATGTCTAGCTTATTGGTGTGCAGATTGGTGGTCCCTCGCCGTGCAGGCAGACACTCTCCGACTTCGGAGGAATCAGGATCCTACTACGTTAGCCAGGACCCCGAAGGGACCTATTGCCCAGGACGCACGACTAGGACGTGTTAGTAGGTCTCTGGCCAGTATAGAACCTGGCCCTGGTGCCTTGGAAACACCTCTGTGTCCCTGGCCAGTATAGAACTTGGCCCTGGTGCCATGGAAACACCTCTGTGTCCCTGGCCAGTATAGAACCTGGCCCTGGTGCCATGGAGACACCTCTGTGTCCCTGGCCAGTATAGAACTTGGCCCTGGTGCCATGGAAACACCTCTGTGTCCCTGGCCAGTATAGAACCTGGCCATGGTGCCATGGAAACATCTCTGCGTCCCTGGCCAGTATAGAACCTGGCCCTGGTGCCATGGAAACACCTCTGTGTCCCTGGCCAGTATAGAACCTGGCCCTGGTGCCATGGAAACACCTCTGTGTCCCTGGCCAGTATAGAACCTGGCCCTGGTGCCATGGAAACACCTCTGTGTCCCTGGCCAGTATAGAACCTGGCCCTGGTGCCATGGAGACACCTCTGCGTCCCTAGCCAGTATAGAACCTGGCCCTGGTGCCATGGAAACACCTCTGCGTCCCTGGCCAGTATAGAACCTGGCCCTGGTGCCTTGGAAACACCTCTGCGACCGGACAGAATTGATCAAAAACACAAAGAACCGAGATTTTGGGAGAGACATGTAAGCCTACGCCCCTCTGCTGGGCACACCATGATGATGTCTGTTTATGAAAAACCGGCGACTGCTCGTTTTTATTTGGACAGTAGGTCATCATCATCACGTGCCATGCCGATAAGCGTGGGCGGTCATGTTTCGCCATCTAACGCGATCACCAGAGTCGTGGATCAGTTAAGTGTTCTTGTCTCGACCATGCCACGTGGCCAGAGCCACGTAGGTACTCACTTCTCTGCCTTCCCCTTGTTCTCTCCCCCTCAATCTTGCCAGTTGTCACCAGGTTGTCCAATTTATTTCTTTTCATAACGTTACCAAATAATTGTGACTATCTACGTTTAATTTCTCTAATCAGTGTACGGCTTTCATTTGTGTCTTGTAGGAATTGATCATTGGTTTTTCTGTCTGTGCATGGTATTCTTTTCATTTCCCCCAGAAACCACATTTCCACAGCCATCAGATGCTTTCCAGCCTGACTGCTCATTGTCCACGCTTCACATCCATACAAAAGTACAGATTCTATGTAGCACCTCAACACTCTTTTTCTCGTTGCGAATAACATCTTTTTATTGGTCAGTACGTTTTCCATCTTGCAAATGGCTACCTTCGCCATGGACAGACGGTGGCCTGGCTTATACAACCACACTGACACAAGTAAATATAGCCATGTTTTGGATATAAAGACACATATATTGCCAGGCGCTCATAGAAATTGAAGAAAGATGTACGAGGTATTCGAGGACGCACTAGACACCATACAACAATTGAAAGCTTTAGTTACCAAGGGGGGGGGGGGGCTGAGTGGTCTCGAGGTATGGTGTCCGCTTCGAGTGCTGGAGGTCCCGGGCTCAAGCCCCGGTGAGGGCCGGAAGAGATAAAGAACAGTATAGGATAAGCAAAAAAGTTTATATAATTTGAAGAGCATTTTATGCAATGGGTCCTTGCAAGTTTGAAAAATAGTTATTGCGTGTTACATAGAGCCGATTTTAACATACAGCTGCGAATCCTGGACAATTAGTAAATAAGCGAAATATCTCCAAAAGCCTTGGCAATAAGGTTTTATAGAAGACAATTAATTGACAGACAAAATGCGCAATTTGGGACATTTTGTGGGAAGCCACGTCGCAAAGACAACTTTTCGATAACATCAGTAAGAAGCAGTCTTAATTTTTTTTTTTTTTTTTTTGGTACCACATTATGAGAAGACAAAATCTCGAACATGTTGTGATAACCGGGAAGATTTGTGGAAAGAGAGATCGATGAAGACAGTGTGAGAATTTCTTAACAGTCTTGTGTTATGGCACGGAAGGGAGTCAAAATACGAATCGATCCATGCTGTTGGAGTTCGCAGTTTATAAAGAAGCATGATCGTCCTCGCATTCCGGCAAGACACTGGATGATGATGATGATGGTGATTGCATATTAAAAAACAGACTGCAAAATACATAACCGGAACAAAGCTGTACGGATATCATTAAATGTAGTCTCTGTGAACCGCGCGGAAGCACTATTCCATTCAAAGATTCACAAACATTTGTGATATCATTTTTTGTTAGAATATCATCAACAATTCTGAGAACAAATGTCATTATTTAATGGTATAGGGAAACGAAACAAAATTTATAATTACTACCATACTCTAGTGATATGACGCTTCGGTTTGTACAAATTATGAAATATTCAACGCCCGGTGATTACAAAACATTATTATATGAAACAGAACAAAGGAAGAATTCACGATTGAGCTATGAGCTGATGATAGGCCACGTAAATATGGGGGGGGGGGGGGGGGAGTTCGATCTGCTGCAATAGTAATATGTCATCATCATCACTTGGTGCCATAAGCTTCGCCGTCTCAAACAATCACCAGAGTCATGGATCAGCTTTCTGTTGTGTCTCGATTATACCGTGTGGTATAGCCGTCCAGATATCTATCTCTCTGCCTTCCCTTCTGCTTTCCCCTCAATTCTACCAGTTGTCACTAGTTTCTGGTTTATTTCTTCTCATATCGTGTCCAAGACATCTTGATTGTCAGCATCTAACGTCTGTGATCGTTTATTTCTTGTAGGACTTGTTCTTTGGTTTCTCTGTCTGCCTATTGCATACTTTGCATAGTTCTCTATAGTTTGTTAGTTAGTCGCAGTTCCAACTTCACAGCATCGGGTCGTCCCCATTATGCTCCGTTCCTGTGCCAGTGAATATCACACAAAACGCTCCCCACTGCCCAATGTGAAAAGTGAAAAAGACAGGAGTCTCGACAAACAACATCCCGCACAGATACACTGTGCATAATGCCGCCACTAGAATGTCAACACAATAGTCCCCCAACAAAACACCCAGTTCATTTCTGATGGAATCGGCAGTCATTTTCCCATCTGGATGTTTCCTAGATGTTCACCCACACAGTCCACGAAATACAGTTCATCGTCGATGGTAGTGGCAGTCAACCAGAAGCCCAGCAGCCACGCATCTCTGCATAAGGCAAAAACCGGTCAACTCTGGGACATAGCCATCTGCCATCGCTCCGAAAAAGCACGTTAAAAAAAAACCTCGGGCAGATTCAAAAGCATTTCACACGAAACTCACAGCTCACAGTGTCGCGCCACGCACTCACTCAGTAGCAGGGCGACGGAACCATCAAGCCTCCTTAGTCGCCTCTTACGACATGCGTGGTAGGCTACAGTGTTGCTATTCTTTGCTTCCCTTATGGGCCCCGGCAACACACGGGATTGCATTGCTCTCTATTTCTCAGCGAAATGGTAATTAGCAATCCTGTAAGTATTTCTGACTGATTGATTAGGATTGGTGATGTATTTGTCTGTGTCTGTGTGAGAGAGAAAAAGAGAAAGAGAGAGAGAGAGAGAGAGAGAGAGAGAGAGAGAGAGAGAGAGAGAGAGAGAGAGAGAGAGAGAGAGAGAATGCATGTGTGTATTTCAATATATATATATATATATATATATATATATATATATATATATATATATATATATATATATATATCTGTGTGTGTGCACATATACGCTTGTCTGTGTGTGAGAAAGAATGAGTGAGTGAGTGCGTGCGTGAGTGAGTGAGTGTGTGAGTGAGTGAGTGTGTGAGTGAGTGAGTCAGTGAGTGAGTGAGTCAGTGAGTGAGTCAGTGAGTGTGTGAGTGAGTGAGGGAGTGAGTGAGTGAGTGAGTCAGTCAGTCAGTCAGTCAGTGAGTGAGTGAGTGAGTGAGTGCGTGCGTGCGTGAGTGGGTGGGTGGGTGAGTGAGTGAGTGAGTGAGTGAGTGAGTGCGTGCGTGCGTGCGTGAGTGGGTGGGTGGGTGAGTGAGTGTGTGAGTGAGTGAGTGAGTGAGTGAATGAGTGAGAGAGTGAGTGAGTGAGTGAGTGAGTGAGTGAATGAGTGAGTGAGTGAATGAGTGAGTTGGTGAGTGAGTGAGTGAGTGAGTGAGTGAGTGAGTGAGTGAGTGAGTGAGTCAGTCAGTCAGTCAGTCAGTCAGTCAGTCAGTGTTTCCCTCCCTATACTTTTCGTTCAATGAATTTATAATACGTTCCCATAACACTTAAAATCAAAAGTGTACCTGTACTTTTCATCAGTTTGGTAAACATCAAACAATCACACCAGGATGCTGCCACATGAAATACGCGTGCCCTCAATTCTCTGACTTTGATTGTTCTATCCGTTCCAAACTATAACGGTTTTAATTACTTTAGTCCTTCCAGTGTAATGCTTGTATTGTTTTAATGTTTAATTATGTAATCACATTCCAATGGCTTGGCCTTGTGGCATGGTCGAGACAGAAACACGGAGCTGATCCACGACTCTGGTGATCGGGTGAGATGGCAGAACATGACCGCCCACGCTTACCGGCATGGCACATGATGGATGGATTCCAATCGCCCGTCAGCGTGAGCCTAGACAAGAATAATTGCTCGCTTTCTGTGATGTATCGCCATTGGGAAGTTCGTATATCTCGGAACAGTCATAACATCTGATGGGGTAAAGAATAGATTTGAAGAGATCAGAACAAGAATCATTATGGAAAGGTAGCCATTTGCAAGATGGAAAACATACTGACCAATAAAAAGATGGCGATTGCAACGAGAAACAGAGTGTTGAACTGCTATAGTGTGTGTGTGTGTGTTTTTTTTTTTTTTTTTTTTTTTTTTTGTTGCCTCAATATAACATTCAATATCTCAGTAACTAACTGAGGGAAAATGATGAGATTTAGTATATAACCTTATCATTATGTCCACCCAACAAAAAAAATTTTGTTCTGGAGATTTTACAGCAGATTTCAAAGTTAGTTTATATGCAGTATATTAATTACAACTTAGCGATTACGCCCATGATTTTAACAGTATTAGTATTACAGCTTCACCAAGAGACGTCTCGGCAGATTTTGAAATTTTCACGTGATTTCCGTTTTGAAACAAACAGCGCGAAGATTCAGAGGTGTCTCCAAATGGGGGTTCTTTCATGAAACGTGATTATATAAATAAACTAACTGACAAGGCCCGGCATCTGACGAGGATCTATCTATCTATCTATCTATCTATCTATCTATCTATCTATCTATCTATCTATCTATCTATCTATCTATCTATCTATCTATCTATCTATCTATCTATCTATCTATCTATCTATCTATCTATCTATCTATCTATCTATCTATCTATCTATCTATCTATCTATCTATCTATCTATCTATCTATCTATCTATCTATCTATCTATCTATCTATCTATCTATCTATCTATCTATCTATCTATCTATCTATCTATCTATCTATCTATCTATCTATCTATCTATCTATCTATCTATCTATCTATCTATCTATCTATCTATCTATCTATCTATCTATCTATCTATCTATCTATCTATCTATCTATCTATCTATCTATCTATCTATCTATCTATCTATCTATCTATCTATCTATCTATCTATCTATCTATCTATCTATCTATCTATCTATCTATCTATCTATCTATCTATCTATCTATCTATCTATCTATCTATCTATCTATCTATCTATCTATCTATCTATCTATCTATCTATCTATCTATCTATCTATCTATCTATCTATCTATCTATCTATCTATCTATCTATCTATCTATCTATCTATCTATCTATCTATCTATCTATCTATCTATCTATCTATCTAATCTATCTATCTAATCTATCTATCTATCTATCTATCTATCTATCTATCTATCTATCTATCTATCTATCTATCTATCTATCTATCTATCAGCCTACCTTCCCTCCTGCCTGCCTGCCTGCTTTTCTGCTTGCTTATCTATCTATCTGTCTATCTATCTATCTATCTATCTATCTATCTATCTATCTATCTATCTATCTATCTGCCTACCTGCCCTCCAGCCTGCCTGCCTGTCCGCCTGCCTGCCTGCCTGTCTGCTTTTCTGCTTGCTTATCTATCTATCTATCTATCTATCTATCTATCTATCTATCTATCTATCTATCTATCTATCTATCTATCTATCTATCTATCTATCTATCTATCTGCCTACCTGCCTGCCTGCCTGCAGGCAGTCATATAAGTCACAAGTAGTCATATAAGCTCCCGTCCCCGACTGTCTGTCTGTCTGTCTGTCTGTCTGTCTGTCTGTCTGTCTGTCTGTCTGTCTGTCTGTCTGTCTGTCCGCGCTATTAAATATTGATAAAAGTTACTGGAAAAAACGTCAGGACCATGTGTTGAAAGAGGAAGAGGACTATTGGAGAAAGGATGGATAGAAGGTTGTATGTTCGATTCCGGGCCGCGTCCTTCATTTCAAGAGTGCATTTTTTTCGGACACTCCCGGGGGTCGTCGTTGGAGCTACGGAGTTCGTGCTTTGTGCGACGCTTTCCGCGCTGCGGAAAGAAACTGAGCCATATGGGATAAAAACCCGGTGCAATGCAGCCGACCCTGTCGATTGTAAGCTACTTCTTTCATTGCACCCACTCCCATACGAATCCGGATACGCCTTTATTTGATTTATTTGGTTATTTCGGGATTTGAAATTTAAATATTGAGCACAACCCACTACTGGCAACGCTGATCACATTCCGGTATGAACCTAAGGCCTCTCCACGTCAATATGGAAGCACTAGACTCGAGTTTCGCCCTCGTTTGAGCTCGTCAGTAGTGCATATCCCTGACCGGATCCGGAAACAAGTTACGGATCACTGCCGTGTGAAGCGTGTGTGTAACCACGCGGCACACGTAGGACACACAGCCAAATTATCATAACAGAACATCACAACATCACCCATCGTAGGCTATGCTCAAGATTGCCCAATCGCCGCGACTGACGCCCGTCAATCGATAACTGCTTGTTTTTGAGTGAGCACGTGGTGCAACTGATGTTATTTATGCCCCAGCTGCTTGTTCTGGATAGAGTACTTGGTGCAACTGAAGTTGTTTATGCCCCAACTGCTTGTTTTCGAGTGAGCACGTTGCGCAGATGATGTTATTTATGCCCCAACTGCTTGTTTTCGAGTGAGCACGTTGCGCAGATGATGTTATTTATGCCCCAACTGCTTGTTTTTGAATGAGCACATGGTGCAACTGATGTTATTTATGCCCAAACTGCTTGTTTTTGAATGAGCACGCGGTGCAATTGATGTTATTTATGCCCCAACTGCTTGTTTTTGAATGAGCACGTGGTGCAATTGATGTTATTTATGCCCCAACTGCTTGTTTTTGAATGAGCAAGTGGTGCAACTGATGTTATTTATGCCCCAACTGCTTGTTGTTGAATGAGCACGTGGTGCAACTGATGTTATTTATGTCCCAACTGCTTGTTTATGAATGATTACCTGGTGCAACCGATGTTATTTATGCCCCAAATGCTTGTTTATGAATGAGCACGTGGAGCTATTGATGTTATTTATGCCCCAACTGCTTGTTTATGAATGAGCACGTGGTGCAACTGATGTTATTTATGCCCCAATTGCTTGTTTTTGAATGAGCACGTGGTGCAACTGATGTTATTTATGCCCCAACTGCTTGTTTATGAATGAGCACGTGGTGCAACTGATGTTAGTTATGCCCCAACTGCTTGTTTTTGAATGAGCACGTGGCACAGCTGATGTTATTTATGCCCCAACTGCTTGTTTTTGAATGAGCACGTGGTGCAATTGATGTTATTTATGCCCACACTGCTTGTTTTTGAATTAGCACGTGGTGCAATTTATGTTATTTATGCCCCAACTGCTTGTTTTTGAATGAGCACGTGGTGCAACTGATGTTATTTATGCCCCAACTGCTTGTTTTTGAATGAGCACGTGGTGCAACTGATGTTATTTATGCCCCAACTGCTTGATTTTGAATGAGCACGTGGTGCAACTGATGTTATTTATGCCCCAAATGCATGTTTTTGAATGAGCACGTGGTGCAACTGATGTTATTTATGCGCAACTGATGTTATTTATGCCCCAACTGCTTGTTTTTGAATGAGCACGTGGTGCAACTGATGTTATTTATGCCCCAACTGGTTGTTTTTGAATGAGCAAGTGGTGCAACTGATGTTATTTATGCCCCAACTGCTTGTTTTTGAATGAGCACGTGGTGCAACTGATGTTATTTATGCCCCAACTGCTTGTTCTGGATAGAGCACGTGGTGCAACTGATGTTATTTATGCCCCAACTGCTTGTTTTTGAATGAGCACGTGGTGCAACTGATGTTATTTATGCCCCAACTGCTTGTTTTTGAATGAGCACGTGGTGCAACTGATGTTATTTATGCCGCAACTGGTTGTTTTTGAATGAGCACGTGGTGCAACTGATGTTATTTATGCCCCAACTGGTTGTTTTTGAATGAGCAAGTGGTGCATTTGATGTTATTTATGCCCCAACTGGTTGTTTTTGAATGAGCACGTGGTGCATTTGATGTTATTTATGCCCCAACTGGTTGTTTTTGAATGAGCACATGGTGTAACTGATGTTATTTATGCCCCAACTGCTTGTTTTTAAATTAGCACGTGGTGTAACTGATGTTATTTATGCCCCAAATGCATGTTTTTGAATGAGCACGTGGTGCAACTGATGTTATTTATGCGCAACTGATGTTATTTATGCCCCAACTGCTTGTTTTTGAATGAGCACGTGGTGCAACTGATGTTATTTATGCCCCAACTGGTTGTTTTTGAATGAGCAAGTGGTGCAACTGATGTTATTTATGCCCCAACTGCTTGTTTTTGAATGAGCACGTGGT
The DNA here is from genome assembly GCA_963921405.1 of Cepaea hortensis. Classification (NCBI taxonomy): domain Eukaryota; kingdom Metazoa; phylum Mollusca; class Gastropoda; order Stylommatophora; family Helicidae; genus Cepaea; species Cepaea hortensis. The sequence goes on from OY992896.1 coordinate 10,672,725, forward strand.
GCAACTAATGTTATTTATGCCCCAACTGCTTGTTCTGGATAGAGCACGTGGTGCAACTGATGTTATTTATGCACCAACTGCTTGTTTTTGAATGAGCACGTGGTGCAACTGATGTTATTTATGCCCCAACTGGTTGTTTTTGAATGAGCAAGTGGTGCATTTGATGTTATTTATGCCCCAACTGGTGGTTTTTGAATGAGCACGTGGTGCAACTGATGTTATTTATGCCCCAACTGGTTGTTTTTGAATGAGCACGTGGTGCATTTGATGTTATTTATGCCCCAACTGGTTGTTTTTGAATGAGCACATGGTGTAACTGATGTTATTTATGCCCCAACTGGTTGTTTTTGAATGAGCACGTGGTGCAACTGATGTTATTTATGCCCCAACTGGTTGTTTTTGAATGAGCAAGTGGTGCATTTGATGTTATTTATGCCCCAACTGGTTGTTTTTGAATGAGCACGTGGCGCAACTGATGATATTTATTCCCCAGCTGATTCTTCTAGAGAGAGCACGTGGAGCAACTGATGACATTTATGTCCCAACTGCTTCTTCTGGTGTGAGCACGTGGCGCACAGATACACACATGTACACACACATATACACCCATAAACACATACAGACACGCACACACATACATCCACACTTTCTCATGCACTCTCTCATTCACCAACGCTCTCTCTTTTACACACTCACTCGCTCTCACACTCACTCATTCGCGCACATACACGCATACCCACAATTTCTCTCTTACACACCACGCTCTCTTACTCACCCACTTACTCGCTCACTCTCTATCTGCCTCACTAACTTTCACACTCTATCACACAGACAGGCAGACACACAACACACCAACTCTCTCAGATTCACTCATTCTCTAACTAAATCTGTCACACGTATGTCCAAACACACACTCACTCACTTTTACACTCACTCAGGCACACGCGCATGCATACTCTCTCACTCTCACTCGAGAGAGAGAGAGAGAGAGAGAGAGAGAGAGAGAGAGAGAGAGAGAGATAGAGAGAGAGAGAGCAAGAGAGAGATATTGATAGAGAGATAGATAGAGAGAGAGATTGATAGAGAGAGAGAAAGAGAGAGAGAGAGAGAGAGAGAGAGAGAGAGAGAGAGAGAGAGAGAGAGAGAGAGAGAGAGAGAGAGAGAGAGAGAAAGAAAACAATGAATTTATTTGGAGTAGACGGGGTTTGGGTAGAGAAAATTTCCCTTAGTCATTTCTGTCCGTTTTCATTTGCTGTTTAGTTAAGATAATTTTAACGATCTTTAATTAGTTAGATTAGAACTGATTCTGTTTAATGTGTTAAATGTAAGGTATTTTGCCGGCTTCGTGGCTTAGAGTTATGACTTTTCTCCGTAATCTCGTATACTCTCGTCGGTAAAGTGATGACGGTGAGAATCAGCAGTGGTTCGAATCGCATCGGTAACTTACGGGGTATGTGAGCCGGCCGCTCAGAAATAAATGGCAAACTACTGAGCGTAATCTTGCCAAGAAATCAACAGACAGCTGAAAGATGCTGGTGTTGAGAGCAATGTCCTGTAAAGGATATTCAAAAACACAAAAAAAATGGGGTATTTATGTTTGAAAATGGAATATGGACAATTTGACTTTACAGATTGACATACAATTGTTTAAATTTTATAGACATGTAATAAAAATTGAACTTGCATTAAAACTAACAAAGTTTAAATATTGAGGTGGCCCTTAAAATGGGCTTTAGAAAATAACACCACGTGTTGCTGGAATTCTTTTGTTTTAATTGTAACCCCCATGACATTTTTTTTGGGGGGGGGGGAAGGGGGGGGGGTTCTGTTCAGCGAGTCCCTGGGTTTCTAAGAACCAAAGCCCTCCGGACAAGCCCACAAGTGGTCAGCCTCTCCAAGGAAAATCAAGACCATGTGCTGTAGACGTTTTGATGCTTCTTTCAGCACTGTACAAGTTTCAGAGAGAGACCTCCGGACAAGCCCACAAGTGGTCAGTCTCTCCAAGGAAAATCAAGACTCCTTTCTAAGAGAGAGAGAGAGAGAGAGAGTCCTCCGGACAAGCCCACAAGTGGTCAGTCTCACGCAAAGACAAGACAAGACATACAGCGAACTCTTTGTGCATTCAGGAAGATGGTTTAACTGATGACAATATAAAAAGACAACTGAAGAGACACCGACTTAGAGAGAGAAGGAGCCCATTATGTCACCACGCATACGTTCCAGCAGGAATGCCTCACGGCCTAGGTGAGCGGCACTGAATTCACCCCGGTTAAGGCCAAAAACGTGCACGGCTCCCGTGACCCACTCATACGGAGAAAATACGCGGCAACACGATGGGCTGCCCTACATGAAAGATGATGATATACTAACCTAGCCTAAGAACGATAATAACTACACCTTCTCGCCCTAAGCCAGCGTCCCCCCGAGTGGACGCCCACTGACACTGAAACATCCCGACCAGGCTATTAAGTTATCACGCGGACCTGAGAGAGAACATTCCAAGAAGGAGATCTGTTCCACAAGCCCGCTCTTAACGCGGACCTCCAAGGGGGGGGGGGGGGTACCTAACGGTTAGGGTTAGGGGTTAGAGTTAGGGGTTAGAGTTAGGGGTTAGAGATAGGGGTTAGAGATAGGGGTTAGAGTTAGGGGTTAGAGTTAGGGGTTAGAGTTAGGGGTTAGAGTTAGGGGTTAGAGTTAGGGGTTAGAGATAGGGGTTAGAGTTAGGGGTTAGAGTTAGGGGTAGAGTTAGGGGTTACAGTTAGGGGTTACAGTTAGGGTTAGGGTTAGAGTTAGGGGTTATGGTTAGGGATAGGGGTTAGAGTTAGGGGTTATGGTTAGGGATAGGGGTTAGAGTTAGGGGTTAGGGTTAGGGGTTAGAGTTAGGGGTTAGAGTTAGGGGTTATGGTTAGGGATAGGGGTTAGAGTTAGGGGTTATGGTTAGGGATAGGGGTTAGAGTTAGGGGTTAGGGTTAGTGGTTAGAGTTAGGGGTTAGAGTTAGGGGTTAGAGTTAGGGGTTAGAGTTAGGGGTTATGGTTAGGGATAGGGGTTAGAGTTAGGGGTTAGGGTTAGGGGTTAGAGTTAGGGGTTAGAGTTAGGGGTTATGGTTAGGGATAGGGGTTAGAGTTAGGGGTTATGGTTAGGGATAGGGGTTAGAGTTAGGGGTTAGGGTTAGTGGTTAGAGTTAGGGGTTAGAGTTAGGGGTTAGAGTTAGGGGTTAGAGTTAGGGGTTATGGTTAGGGATAGGGGTTAGAGTTAGGGGTTATGGTTAGGGATAGGGGTTAGAGTTAGGGGTTAGGGTTAGGGGTTAGAGTTAGGGGTTAGAGTTAGGGGTTAGAGTTAGGGGTTAGAGATACGGGTTAGAGATAGGGGTTAGAGTTAGGGGTTAGAGTTAGGGGTTAGAGTTAGGGGTTAGAGATAGGGGTTAGAGTTAGGGGTTAGAGTTAGGGGTAGAGTTAGGGGTTAGAGTTAGGGGTTACGGTTAGGGTTAGGGTTAGAGTTAGGGGTTATGGTTAGGGTTAGGGTTAGAGTTAGGGGTTAGGGGTTACGGTTAGGGTTAGGGTTAGAGTTAGGGGTTACGGTTAGGGTTAGAGTTAGGGCTTAGGGGTTACGGTTAGGGTTAGGGTTAGAGTTAGGGGTTACGGTTAGGGTTAGGGTTAGAGGTAGCGTTGGGGTTAGGGTTAGGGGTAGGGATCGAGGTAGCGTTGGGGTTAGGGTTAGGGTTAGGGGTTAGAGTTAGGGGTTAGAGTTAGGGGTTAGAGTTAGGGGTTAGAGTTAGGGGTTAGAGTTAGGGGTTAGAGTTAGGGGTTATGGTTAGGGTTAGGGTTAGAGTTAGGGGTTAGTGTCAGGGGTTAGTGTTGAGGTTCGAGGTAGCGTTGGGGTTAGGGTTAGGGGTAGGGTTCGAGGTAGCGTTGGAGTTAGGGTTAGGGTTAGGGCTAGGGTTAGGGGTTAGGGTCAGGGGTTAGTGTTGAGGTTCGAGGTAGCGTTGGGGTTAGGGTTAGGGGTAGCGTTCGAGGTAGCGTTGTGGTTAGGGTTAGGGTTCGAGGTAGCGCTCGGGTTAGGGTTAAGGGTAGGGTTAGAGGTAGCGTTGAGGTTAGGGGTAGGGTTAGGGTTAGAGTTAGGGTTAGGGGTTAGAGTTAGGGTTAGGGTTAGAGGTAGCGTTGGGGTTAGGGTTAGGGTTCGAGGTAGCGTCGGGGTTAGGGTTAGAGGTAGCATTGTAGCAAAAGTAAACAGACTATAGCACACGTCTAATAAGGGTCTGTATTGCCTCTGGATTGAATGCCCTGCGCTCAAACTACGGGAACGCTGACGTCGGGGTAGGGGGTTCAATCCCTACACCGGTCAGGTAGACCGTTGATTTCTCATTCAGAAAACAATGGCAAATACTGAACTTAAAATTGCCTAGAAATTTAACCTGTAGTTGGAGTTGGTCGCAACCTCCTGAAAAGGACATGCACATTTTAAAAAAAAAAGAAAAAAAGGTCTCAGTATCCATACCAGAGTGGGGAAGTGGCGAATAATTTTGTCTGATTAAACGAGCATGAACAGTTTGAGAAGCCCTGGTAGGAAAGGGTTCTCACCTTAGACACTATCCTCGCAGTAAACGGAACAATTGTGGAACAAGTTCGTGAGTTCAAATTATCTGGACACATTAACAACTACCGAATGGAGATGTATGAAAGAGCTGATATGTAGAACAGCTCGAGCCAATGTGAAGGGCTGAAAGACGGTTAGTAAGTGAGTAAGTAAATAAGTAAACAAATGAGTGAGTGAGTGAGTGAGAGAGTGAGTGAGTGAGTGAGTGAGTGAGTGAGTGAGTGAGTGAGTGAGTCAGTCAGTCAGTCAGTCAGTCAGTCAGTCACTCAGTAAGTCAGTCAGTCAGTCAGTCACTCAGTCAGTCAGCCACTCAGTCAGTCAAGACAGTGCCCTTGTACACACTTAAATGAACACTGGGTGCATGGTTCCAGGGACAAATGTGTATCGGCGCTAGAGGGATAATGAGGTGGTTATCACGCCGGTCGCTTTCACTTCCCAAGACGTTGATTGGTACCCATGTTAGACTGGCTCGGTCTGAGAGTCCACGACCATTTACAAATTCGAACCCACCCTTTGCGGACTGAACCTGGTATATCTGGCCGGAAGGCGAGAGCCTAGCCACTACAATAGCGCTACTGCGCCAGGTAAACTGTCAGCTGTCCTTACTGCCTAATAGTACCTTGCAGTGTAGGACAGTTGGGGTCTTGAGCCTAAGGAATTAAGGCCGCGTGGCCAGTGCAGGCGCTACGATCTGTGTAGGTTAGGTTTTTTTTTTTTCCTCCGACAGAAAAACAAAACAACAACAAAATCCATCGCCTTACCGAGGATTCGAAACCGGGTTTCCCCGAATGAGTTCCAGCATTCTTGCCACTCGGCTCTCCGAACATTTTCCGTACAACGCTCTAGCACGCTCTAGTGCGAGATAGAATGTTCTAAAGTGTTATATAGAATCTGTTCTGTTGTATGACAGTTTATCTTGGAATCTACATTAACACTTTAGAAAGATCTTTGAGGCAACATACAGATGTAGTTTCTAAGACGAATGTTGCGAATACCTTGCACTGCAAGAGTAACTGCCGACTCCGTGGCGAAGGGTGACAGACGCAATTCGTAATCCAGCATACCGCGTTCGATATACAGCTCCGGGAGATTTGGTCAGCAGACCGCCTAGCATTGTTTTTCATACAATGGTATGTCTGCTGATCGTTCAGAAAGCAATGACAAAGTACTTAACATGAACATGCCAAGAAATCACAAACAGCAAAAAAAAAATTATGGGGTTGACTGCGACATCATGTAAATGATATGCAACTAACCAGAGTAACCATCAACGATCGTCTGGAAGAGAATAATCTTCTTCTTCTTCTTCTTCTTCTTCTTCTTCCTCTTCTTCTTCTTCTTCTTCTTCTTCTTCTTCTTCTTCTTCTTCTTCTTCTTCTTCTTCTTCTTCTTCTTCTTCTTCTTCTTCTTCTTCTTCAGCGTTCCGAGCCATTGAGGTTCTTTGCTGCAGATACAATCCGTCTCCATTCGTCTCTCTGGTTGACCTTCTCTTGCCAGTCGCTGGAAGAGAATAATGCAAGTAGAATTTCGATTCCGATTCTACCATTACCCCTACCCCGTTCAATCTCAAAAAGATGTTATATTAGGCCCATCCCTGGCTCACATTAATAATCATGCGACTGAGTCAAACACAAATAACGGCTGTCCACGGTTTTACCCACACATGATATTAATGTAATGGTGATTGTTGTCCTAATGAGGTAATGTGCTAAAAATTACAAATTTGACCTCGTTCAACCTGCCTTATGTGGCGTTGATTTTATAATTGAGGTAGGAGTTTTGCGGTCCTATATTTATTCCTTTTGCGTTGTTCTGTGTTCTCGCGTGGTAGATGTCATGCCCGTGACGTCAACAGATGCAGTTTCCACTGTGCTTCTCAGTCTGTCAGTGACGGCCCCATGCGGCTCCGGGTGTAGCCCTTAGCAGGATTCGTCCGTCAGGGTTGTTCCTTTCTTTCTTCTTCCATTTCTCGGAGAATCTTTCTTATCTCCGACATCAGCTTGTCTTCGGGATTTGTGTGTGCTACATTAAACGCAAGTGTAGAAAACAGGCGCACCGACGTAGTAGAGATGATACGGGGGTATGTTAATAAGTAAGCCACAAATGGCTGTAGAAAAATAATTACATATGATAACAACTTGAAACCTGTTTACTTGTATTCATACATTGTCCCTTTATTTCACAACATAATTTCCACCAATATTGATGCATTTATCCCATAGTTTTATCAGTTCTCCCAAACCGACTGCATAGATCTGCGTGTCCTGTTTTCATTTACCTGCCATTCCACAGAACTGTGTGACTTACTTATTGACTCGCCATCGTAACCTTTTCTACCAAACTATGCACCGCTTTACTGGAAATCGCTATTGGCCAAGTCCATGAAAACGCACCTTGGCGGGAGACATTTCGCGAATGACGCCGAAGTTGAATGTGAAGTGAAAACATGGTTTAGAAAACAGAGCATGCAGTTCTATGCAGTCGGTTTGGGAGAACTGATAACACTATGAGATAAGTTCATCAATGTTGGTGGAAATTATGTTGAAAAAGAAAGGGACAATGTATGTATACAAATAAACTGGTTTCAATTTGTTATCATATTTAGTTATTCTTCTACAGCCATTTGTGACTTACTAATTACCTTACCCTCGTAAAAGCGGCCGCTCTTAAACGTCTGGTTCGCGTATGGCGAGGTAGGAGGTTCAACCCATACAAACCACTGAACGTAGAATTGCATTGAAAAGCAGCTTGGGGTTGACAGCAACGACCTGCAAAGGACATGCGTCATAAAATAAAAAATAGAAAATATACATAATGCTTCTTTGTCATGTAATTTGAAGAAAAGCAATTTGACAGCCAAAATGATCAATCATGACGGTTTAGTTATTTAGTTATTTAGTCGAAGTTCCAACTTCACGGCAATGGGTCGTCCCCATTATGCTCCATTTATGTGCCAGTGAGTATCACACAAAATGCTCCCCACTGTCCAATGTGAAAGATTGAATAGACAGGAGTCTCGGCAATCCAGTAGCCCGCACAGGTACACTATGCATAATGCCGCCGCCAGAATGCCAAGACAAAATTCATCCACGAAAATCACAGTTCATCGTCGATGGATTCGGCAGTCACCAGAAATACCTCATTGACCCGACTTTTCTCACATGGCTCGGTCTTTTACCGCAGGGCGACCCGCCGAAGGCGTTACACAAAACACGAACTCCGCAGCTTCAGCGCCGACTCCCAGGAGTCTGCTGAAAAATGCACTCGTGAACCGAAAAGGCAAATTAGCAATTTAGCAACAGCCGGTAGCCATTGTTCCGAACATGCAGGTCACTGTACAGGACAGATGTAACAGCATAACGCGCAAATATCACAGCTCACGGTGTTGCCCACGCACTCACTCAGTAGCATGGCGATGGAACCAGTCCAACGTGAGGAAAATGCGATTGCAAACCGTAGCTACAAGAATACACACGCCACAACGGTTCAATGCCTAACTGCCATGTTGGCGACCGGAAGTATCAATCAGGACGGTTTAAGGGAAGTTAACTTGCAAAGACAACTTATCAAAAACATCAGAAAAAAGGAGCCATAATTTTTTTTGGCCACGTTATGAGAAGACGAAAACTGGAACATGTTGTGACAACTGGAAAGATTTGCGGAAAAAGGGAGATAGAAGAAGACAGCGTGAGAAGATTCTTGACATCTTGTGTCATGGCACGGAAGGGAGTCAACACACGAATTGATCCATGCCGTCGGAGATAGTAATTTGTGGAGAGGCATGATCGCCCACGCCAGCCGGCAAGGCACTGGATGATGATTGAGAAGAGAGGCGCTGGAAAAGATCATGACAACCGGAAAAATCAGTGGAAGAAAGGGCAGAGGCAGACAAAGAGAAATTATACTGGATCGTTTAAGACGATGAATAGGCATTTAAAAATTAGTTGCATATCCTTTACAGGACGCCGCAGTCAACCCCAGCAATTGTTGGCTGTTTGTTATGTTGTTGTTGTTGTTGTTGTTGTTTTTGTTTGTTTTGTTTTTTTTTTTGGGGGGGGGGGGGGGGGGTCAAGTTTACGTCCAATATTTTTCCATTGCTTTCTGAAAGACCGGCACTCATACCATTTTATAAACACCAACGCAAGATGGTCTGCTGCTAAATATCCCGCAGCTGTGTTTCGAACGCTGTACGTGGGATTACGAACTGCGTCTGTAACTCCCTTCGCCACAGAGCGGATTGCCACGGAGGGATATCATAAATAGAATTGATCTGCTGCTTGCTTGCTTGCTTACGTTCGTTGGCTTGAGCTCCAGCGTGAAGTCCCGTATGTCGGATGAAGACATCTTGATGTCCAATATCAGCGTGATGTCATACCGTTCATGAAGTTTGCGTGAGTATCCACTGTCCCATGTCTAGCTTATTGGTGTGCAGATTGGTGGTCCCTCGCCGTGCAGGCAGACACTCTCCGACTTCGGAGGAATCAGGATCCTACTACGTTAGCCAGGACCCCGAAGGGACCTATTGCCCAGGACGCACGACTAGGACGTGTTAGTAGGTCTCTGGCCAGTATAGAACCTGGCCCTGGTGCCTTGGAAACACCTCTGTGTCCCTGGCCAGTATAGAACTTGGCCCTGGTGCCATGGAAACACCTCTGTGTCCCTGGCCAGTATAGAACCTGGCCCTGGTGCCATGGAGACACCTCTGTGTCCCTGGCCAGTATAGAACTTGGCCCTGGTGCCATGGAAACACCTCTGTGTCCCTGGCCAGTATAGAACCTGGCCATGGTGCCATGGAAACATCTCTGCGTCCCTGGCCAGTATAGAACCTGGCCCTGGTGCCATGGAAACACCTCTGTGTCCCTGGCCAGTATAGAACCTGGCCCTGGTGCCATGGAAACACCTCTGTGTCCCTGGCCAGTATAGAACCTGGCCCTGGTGCCATGGAAACACCTCTGTGTCCCTGGCCAGTATAGAACCTGGCCCTGGTGCCATGGAGACACCTCTGCGTCCCTAGCCAGTATAGAACCTGGCCCTGGTGCCATGGAAACACCTCTGCGTCCCTGGCCAGTATAGAACCTGGCCCTGGTGCCTTGGAAACACCTCTGCGACCGGACAGAATTGATCAAAAACACAAAGAACCGAGATTTTGGGAGAGACATGTAAGCCTACGCCCCTCTGCTGGGCACACCATGATGATGTCTGTTTATGAAAAACCGGCGACTGCTCGTTTTTATTTGGACAGTAGGTCATCATCATCACGTGCCATGCCGATAAGCGTGGGCGGTCATGTTTCGCCATCTAACGCGATCACCAGAGTCGTGGATCAGTTAAGTGTTCTTGTCTCGACCATGCCACGTGGCCAGAGCCACGTAGGTACTCACTTCTCTGCCTTCCCCTTGTTCTCTCCCCCTCAATCTTGCCAGTTGTCACCAGGTTGTCCAATTTATTTCTTTTCATAACGTTACCAAATAATTGTGACTATCTACGTTTAATTTCTCTAATCAGTGTACGGCTTTCATTTGTGTCTTGTAGGAATTGATCATTGGTTTTTCTGTCTGTGCATGGTATTCTTTTCATTTCCCCCAGAAACCACATTTCCACAGCCATCAGATGCTTTCCAGCCTGACTGCTCATTGTCCACGCTTCACATCCATACAAAAGTACAGATTCTATGTAGCACCTCAACACTCTTTTTCTCGTTGCGAATAACATCTTTTTATTGGTCAGTACGTTTTCCATCTTGCAAATGGCTACCTTCGCCATGGACAGACGGTGGCCTGGCTTATACAACCACACTGACACAAGTAAATATAGCCATGTTTTGGATATAAAGACACATATATTGCCAGGCGCTCATAGAAATTGAAGAAAGATGTACGAGGTATTCGAGGACGCACTAGACACCATACAACAATTGAAAGCTTTAGTTACCAAGGGGGGGGGGGGGGGGGTGGGGGGCTGAGTGGTCTCGAGGTATGGTGTCCGCTTCGAGTGCTGGAGGTCCCGGGCTCAAGCCCCGGTGAGGGCCGGAAGAGATAAAGAACAGTATAGGATAAGCAAAAAAGTTTATATAATTTGAAGAGCATTTTATGCAATGGGTCCTTGCAAGTTTGAAAAATAGTTATTGCGTGTTACATAGAGCCGATTTTAACATACAGCTGCGAATCCTGGACAATTAGTAAATAAGCGAAATATCTCCAAAAGCCTTGGCAATAAGGTTTTATAGAAGACAATTAATTGACAGACAAAATGCGCAATTTGGGACATTTTGTGGGAAGCCACGTCGCAAAGACAACTTTTCGATAACATCAGTAAGAAGCAGTCTTAATTTTTTTTTTTTTTTTTTTTGGTACCACATTATGAGAAGACAAAATCTCGAACATGTTGTGATAACCGGGAAGATTTGTGGAAAGAGAGATCGATGAAGACAGTGTGAGAATTTCTTAACAGTCTTGTGTTATGGCACGGAAGGGAGTCAAAATACGAATCGATCCATGCTGTTGGAGTTCGCAGTTTATAAAGAAGCATGATCGTCCTCGCATTCCGGCAAGACACTGGATGATGATGATGATGGTGATTGCATATTAAAAAACAGACTGCAAAATACATAACCGGAACAAAGCTGTACGGATATCATTAAATGTAGTCTCTGTGAACCGCGCGGAAGCACTATTCCATTCAAAGATTCACAAACATTTGTGATATCATTTTTTGTTAGAATATCATCAACAATTCTGAGAACAAATGTCATTATTTAATGGTATAGGGAAACGAAACAAAATTTATAATTACTACCATACTCTAGTGATATGACGCTTCGGTTTGTACAAATTATGAAATATTCAACGCCCGGTGATTACAAAACATTATTATATGAAACAGAACAAAGGAAGAATTCACGATTGAGCTATGAGCTGATGATAGGCCACGTAAATATGGGGGGGGGGGGGGGGAGTTCGATCTGCTGCAATAGTAATATGTCATCATCATCACTTGGTGCCATAAGCTTCGCCGTCTCAAACAATCACCAGAGTCATGGATCAGCTTTCTGTTGTGTCTCGATTATACCGTGTGGTATAGCCGTCCAGATATCTATCTCTCTGCCTTCCCTTCTGCTTTCCCCTCAATTCTACCAGTTGTCACTAGTTTCTGGTTTATTTCTTCTCATATCGTGTCCAAGACATCTTGATTGTCAGCATCTAACGTCTGTGATCGTTTATTTCTTGTAGGACTTGTTCTTTGGTTTCTCTGTCTGCCTATTGCATACTTTGCATAGTTCTCTATAGTTTGTTAGTTAGTCGCAGTTCCAACTTCACAGCATCGGGTCGTCCCCATTATGCTCCGTTCCTGTGCCAGTGAATATCACACAAAACGCTCCCCACTGCCCAATGTGAAAAGTGAAAAAGACAGGAGTCTCGACAAACAACATCCCGCACAGATACACTGTGCATAATGCCGCCACTAGAATGTCAACACAATAGTCCCCCAACAAAACACCCAGTTCATTTCTGATGGAATCGGCAGTCATTTTCCCATCTGGATGTTTCCTAGATGTTCACCCACACAGTCCACGAAATACAGTTCATCGTCGATGGTAGTGGCAGTCAACCAGAAGCCCAGCAGCCACGCATCTCTGCATAAAGCAAAAACCGGTCAACTCTGGGACATAGCCATCTGCCATCGCTCCGAAAAAGCACGTTAAAAAAAAACCTCGGGCAGATTCAAAAGCATTTCACACGAAACTCACAGCTCACAGTGTCGCGCCACGCACTCACTCAGTAGCAGGGCGACGGAACCATCAAGCCTCCTTAGTCGCCTCTTACGACATGCGTGGTAGGCTACAGTGTTGCTATTCTTTGCTTCCCTTATGGGCCCCGGCAACACACGGGATTGCATTGCTCTCTATTTCTCAGCGAAATGGTAATTAGCAATCCTGTAAGTATTTCTGACTGATTGATTAGGATTGGTGATGTATTTGTCTGTGTCTGTGTGAGAGAGAAAAAGAGAAAGAGAGAGAGAGAGAGAGAGAGAGAGAGAGAGAGAGAGAGAGAGAGAGAGAGAGAGAGAGAATGCATGTGTGTATTTCAATATATATATATATATATATATATATATATATATATATATATATATATATATATATATATATATATATATATCTGTGTGTGTGCACATATACGCTTGTCTGTGTGTGAGAAAGAATGAGTGAGTGAGTGCGTGCGTGAGTGAGTGAGTGTGTGAGTGAGTGAGTGTGTGAGTGAGTGAGTCAGTGAGTGAGTGAGTCAGTGAGTGAGTCAGTGAGTGTGTGAGTGAGTGAGGGAGTGAGTGAGTGAGTGAGTCAGTCAGTCAGTCAGTCAGTGAGTGAGTGAGTGAGTGAGTGCGTGCGTGCGTGAGTGGGTGGGTGGGTGAGTGAGTGAGTGAGTGAGTGAGTGCGTGCGTGCGTGCGTGAGTGGGTGGGTGGGTGAGTGAGTGTGTGAGTGAGTGAGTGAGTGAGTGAATGAGTGAGAGAGTGAGTGAGTGAGTGAGTGAGTGAGTGAATGAGTGAGTTGGTGAGTGAGTGAGTGAGTGAGTGAGTGAGTGAGTGAGTGAGTGAGTGAGTGAGTGAGTCAGTCAGTCAGTCAGTCAGTCAGTCAGTCAGTCAGTCAGTGTTTCCCTCCCTATACTTTTCGTTCAATGAATTTATAATACGTTCCCATAACACTTAAAATCAAAAGTGTACCTGTACTTTTCATCAGTTTGGTAAACATCAAACAATCACACCAGGATGCTGCCACATGAAATACGCGTGCCCTCAATTCTCTGACTTTTATTGTTCTATCCGTTCCAAACCATAACGGTTTTAATTACTTTAGTCCTTCCAGTGTAATGCTTGTATTGTTTTAATGTTTAATTATGTAATCACATTCCAATCGCCCGTCAGCGTGAGCCTAGACAAGAATAATTGCTCGCTTTCTGTGATGTATCGCCATTGGGAAGTTCGTATATCTCGGAACAGTCATAACATCTGATGGGGTAAAGAATAGATTTGAAGAGATCAGAACAAGAATCATTATGGAAAGGTAGCCATTTGCAAGATGGAAAACATACTGACCAATAAAAAGATGGCGATTGCAACGAGAAACAGAGTGTTGAACTGCTATAGTGTGTGTGTGTGTGTTTTTTTTTTTTTGTTGCCTCAATATAACATTCAATATCTCAGTAACTAACTGAGGGAAAATGATGAGATTTAGTATATAACCTTATCATTATGTCCACCCAACAAAAAAAATTTTGTTCTGGAGATTTTACAGCAGATTTCAAAGTTAGTTTATATGCAGTATATTAATTACAACTTAGCGATTACGCCCATGATTTTAACAGTATTAGTATTACAGCTTCACCAAGAGACGTCTCGGCAGATTTTGAAATTTTCACGTGATTTCCGTTTTGAAACAAACAGCGCGAAGATTCAGAGGTGTCTCCAAATGGGGGTTCTTTCATGAAACGTGATTATATAAATAAACTAACTGACAAGGCCCGGCATCTGACGAGGATCTATCTATCTATCTATCTATCTATCTATCTATCTATCTATCTATCTATCTATCTATCTATCTATCTATCTATCTATCTATCTATCTATCTATCTATCTATCTATCTATCTATCTATCTATCTATCTATCTATCTATCTATCTATCTATCTATCTATCTATCTATCTATCTATCTATCTATCTATCTATCTATCTATCTATCTATCTATCTATCTATCTATCTATCTATCTATCTATCTATCTATCTATCTATCTATCTATCTATCTATCTATCTATCTATCTATCTATCTATCTATCTATCTATCTATCTATCTATCTATCTATCTATCTATCTATCTATCTATCTATCTATCTATCTATCTATCTATCTATCTATCTATCTATCTATCTATCTATCTATCTATCTATCTATCTATCTATCTATCTATCTATCTATCTATCTATCTATCTATCTATCTATCTATCTATCTATCTATCTATCTATCTATCTATCTATCTATCTATCTATCTATCTATCTATCTATCTATCTATCTATCTATCTATCTATCTATCTATCTATCTATCTATCTATCTATCTATCTATCTATCTATCTATCTATCTATCTATCTATCTATCTATCTATCTATCTATCTATCTATCTATCTATCTATCTATCTATCTATCTATCTATCTATCTATCTATCTATCTAATCTATCTATCTATCTATCTATCTATCTATCTATCTATCTATCTATCTATCTATCTATCTATCTATCAGCCTACCTTCCCTCCTGCCTGCCTGCCTGCTTTTCTGCTTGCTTATCTATCTATCTGTCTATCTATCTATCTATCTATCTATCTATCTATCTATCTATCTATCTATCTGCCTACCTGCCCTCCAGCCTGCCTGCCTGTCCGCCTGCCTGCCTGCCTGTCTGCTTTTCTGCTTGCTTATCTATCTATCTATCTATCTATCTATCTATCTATCTATCTATCTATCTATCTATCTATCTATCTATCTATCTATCTATCTATCTATCTATCTATCTATCTATCTATCTATCTATCTATCTGCCTACCTGCCTGCCTGCCTGCAGGCAGTCATATAAGTCACAAGTAGTCATATAAGCTCCCGTCCCCGACTGTCTGTCTGTCTGTCTGTCTGTCTGTCTGTCTGTCTGTCTGTCTGTCTGTCTGTCTGTCTGTCTGTCTGTCTGTCTGTCCGCGCTATTAAATATTGATAAAAGTTACTGGAAAAAACGTCAGGACCATGTGTTGAAAGAGGAAGAGGACTATTGGAGAAAGGATGGATAGAAGGTTGTATGTTCGATTCCGGGCCGCGTCCTTCATTTCAAGAGTGCATTTTTTTCGGACACTCCCGGGGGTCGTCGTTGGAGCTACGGAGTTCGTGCTTTGTGCGACGCTTTCCGCGCTGCGGAAAGAAACTGAGCCATATGGGATAAAAACCCGGTGCAATGCAGCCGACCCTGTCGATTGTAAGCTACTTCTTTCATTGCACCCACTCCCATACGAATCCGGATACGCCTTTATTTGATTTATTTGGTTATTTCGGGATTTGAAATTTAAATATTGAGCACAACCCACTACTGGCAACGCTGATCACATTCCGGTATGAACCTAAGGCCTCTCCACGTCAATATGGAAGCACTAGACTCGAGTTTCGCCCTCGTTTGAGCTCGTCAGTAGTGCATATCCCTGACCGGATCCGGAAACAAGTTACGGATCACTGCCGTGTGAAGCGTGTGTGTAACCACGCGGCACACGTAGGACACACAGCCAAATTATCATAACAGAACATCACAACATCACCCATCGTAGGCTATGCTCAAGATTGCCCAATCGCCGCGACTGACGCCCGTCAATCGATAACTGCTTGTTTTTGAGTGAGCACGTGGTGCAACTGATGTTATTTATGCCCCAGCTGCTTGTTCTGGATAGAGTACTTGGTGCAACTGAAGTTGTTTATGCCCCAACTGCTTGTTTTCGAGTGAGCACGTTGCGCAGATGATGTTATTTATGCCCCAACTGCTTGTTTTCGAGTGAGCACGTTGCGCAGATGATGTTATTTATGCCCCAACTGCTTGTTTTTGAATGAGCACATGGTGCAACTGATGTTATTTATGCCCAAACTGCTTGTTTTTGAATGAGCACGCGGTGCAATTGATGTTATTTATGCCCCAACTGCTTGTTTTTGAATGAGCACGTGGTGCAATTGATGTTATTTATGCCCCAACTGCTTGTTTTTGAATGAGCAAGTGGTGCAACTGATGTTATTTATGCCCCAACTGCTTGTTGTTGAATGAGCACGTGGTGCAACTGATGTTATTTATGTCCCAACTGCTTGTTTATGAATGATTACCTGGTGCAACCGATGTTATTTATGCCCCAAATGCTTGTTTATGAATGAGCACGTGGAGCTATTGATGTTATTTATGCCCCAACTGCTTGTTTATGAATGAGCACGTGGTGCAACTGATGTTATTTATGCCCCAATTGCTTGTTTTTGAATGAGCACGTGGTGCAACTGATGTTATTTATGCCCCAACTGCTTGTTTATGAATGAGCACGTGGTGCAACTGATGTTAGTTATGCCCCAACTGCTTGTTTTTGAATGAGCACGTGGCACAGCTGATGTTATTTATGCCCCAACTGCTTGTTTTTGAATGAGCACGTGGTGCAATTGATGTTATTTATGCCCACACTGCTTGTTTTTGAATTAGCACGTGGTGCAATTTATGTTATTTATGCCCCAACTGCTTGTTTTTGAATGAGCACGTGGTGCAACTGATGTTATTTATGCCCCAACTGCTTGTTTTTGAATGAGCACGTGGTGCAACTGATGTTATTTATGCCCCAACTGCTTGATTTTGAATGAGCACGTGGTGCAACTGATGATATTTATGCCCCAAATGCATGTTTTTGAATGAGCACGTGGTGCAACTGATGTTATTTATGCGCAACTGATGTTATTTATGCCCCAACTGCTTGTTTTTGAATGAGCACGTGGTGCAACTGATGTTATTTATGCCCCAACTGGTTGTTTTTGAATGAGCAAGTGGTGCAACTGATGTTACTTATGCCCCAACTGCTTGTTTTTGAATGAGCACGTGGTGCAACTGATGTTATTTATGCCCCAACTGCTTGTTCTGGATAGAGCACGTGGTGCAACTGATGTTATTTATGCCCCAACTGCTTGTTTTTGAATGAGCACGTGGTGCAACTGATGTTATTTATGCCCCAACTGCTTGTTTTTGAATGAGCACGTGGTGCAACTGATGTTATTTATGCCGCAACTGGTTGTTTTTGAATGAGCACGTGGTGCAACTGATGTTATTTATGCCCCAACTGGTTGTTTTTGAATGAGCAAGTGGTGCATTTGATGTTATTTATGCCCCAACTGGTTGTTTTTGAATGAGCACGTGGTGCATTTGATGTTATTTATGCCCCAACTGGTTGTTTTTGAATGAGCACATGGTGTAACTGATGTTATTTATGCCCCAACTGCTTGTTTTTAAATTAGCACGTGGTGTAACTGATGTTATTTATGCCCCAAATGCATGTTTTTGAATGAGCACGTGGTGCAACTGATGTTATTTATGCGCAACTGATGTTATTTATGCCCCAACTGCTTGTTTTTGAATGAGCACGTGGTGCAACTGATGTTATTTATGCCCCAACTGCTTGTTTTTGAATGAGCAAGTGGTGCAACTAATGTTATTTATGCCCCAACTGCTTGTTTTTGAATGAGCACGTGGTGCAACTAATGTTATTTATGCCCCAACTGCTTGTTCTGGATAGAGCACGTGGTGCAACTGATGTTATTTATGCACCAACTGCTTGTTTTTGAATGAGCACGTGGTGCAACTAATGTTATTTATGCCCCAACTGCTTGTTTTTGAATGAGCACGTGGTGCAACTAATGTTATTTATGCCCCAACTGCTTGTTCTGGATAGAGCACGTGGTGCAACTGATGTTATTTATGCACCAACTGCTTGTTTTTGAATGAGCACGTGGTGCAACTGATGTTATTTATGCCCCAACTGGTTGTTTTTGAATGAGCAAGTGGTGCATTTGATGTTATTTATGCCCCAACTGGTGGTTTTTGAATGAGCACGTGGTGCAACTGATGTTATTTATGCCCCAACTGGTTGTTTTTGAATGAGCACGTGGTGCATTTGATGTTATTTATGCCCCAACTGGTTGTTTTTGAATGAGCACGTGGTGCAACTGATGTTATTTATGCGCAACTGATGTTATTTATGCCCCAACTGCTTGTTTTTGAATGAGCACGTGGTGCAACTGATGTTATTTATGCCCCAACTGGTTGTTTTTGAATGAGCAAGTGGTGCAACTAATGTTATTTATGCCCCAACTGCTTGTTTTTGAATGAGCACGTGGTGCAACTAATGTTATTTATGCCCCAACTGCTTGTTCTGGATAGAGCACGTGGTGCAACTGATGTTATTTATGCACCAACTGCTTGTTTTTGAATGAGCACGTGGTGCAACTAATGTTATTTATGCCCCAACTGCTTGTTTTTGAATGAGCACGTGGTGCAACTAATGTTATTTATGCCCCAACTGCTTGTTCTGGATAGAGCACGTGGTGCAACTGATGTTATTTATGCACCAACTGCTTGTTTTTGAATGAGCACGTGGTGCAACTGATGTTATTTATGCCCCAACTGGTTGTTTTTGAATGAGCAAGTGGTGCATTTGATGTTATTTATGCCCCAACTGGTGGTTTTTGAATGAGCACGTGGTGCAACTGATGTTATTTATGCCCCAACTGGTTGTTTTTGAATGAGCACGTGGTGCATTTGATGTTATTTATGCCCCAACTGGTTGTTTTTGAATGAGCACATGGTGTAACTGATGTTATTTATGCCCCAACTGGTTGTTTTTGAATGAGCACGTGGTGCAACTGATGTTATTTATGCCCCAACTGGTTGTTTTTGAATGAGCAAGTGGTGCATTTGATGTTATTTATGCCCCAACTGGTTGTTTTTGAATGAGCACGTGGCGCAACTGATGATATTTATTCCCCAGCTGATTCTTCTAGAGAGAGCACGTGGAGCAACTGATGACATTTATGTCCCAACTGCTTCTTCTGGTGTGAGCACGTGGCGCACAGATACACACATGTACACACACATATACACCCATACACACATACAGACACGCACACACATACATCCACACTTTCTCATGCACTCTCTCATTCACCAACGCTCTCTCTTTTACACACTCACTCGCTCTCACACTCACTCATTCGCGCACATACACGCATACCCACAATTTCTCTCTTACACACCACGCTCTCTTACTCACCCACTTACTCGCTCACTCTCTATCTGCCTCACTAACTTTCACACTCTATCACACAGACAGGCAGACACACAACACACCAACTCTCTCAGATTCACTCATTCTCTAACTAAATCTGTCACACGTATGTCCAAACACACACTCACTCACTTTTACACTCACTCAGGCACACGCGCATGCATACTCTCTCACTCTCACTCGAGAGAGAGAGAGAGAGAGAGATAGAGAGAGAGAGCAAGAGAGAGATATTGATAGAGAGATAGATAGAGAGAGAGATTGATAGAGAGAGAGAAAGAGAGAGAGAGAGAGAGAGAGAGAGAGAGAGAGAGAGAGAGAGAGAGAGAGAGAGAGAGAGAGAGAGAGAGAAAGAAAACAATGAATTTATTTGGAGTAGACGGGGTTTGGGTAGAGAAAATTTCCCTTAGTCATTTCTGTCCGTTTTCATTTGCTGTTTAGTTAAGATAATTTTAACGATCTTTAATTAGTTAGATTAGAACTGATTCTGTTTAATGTGTTAAATGTAAGGTATTTTGCCGGCTTCGTGGCTTAGAGTTATGACTTTTCTCCGTAATCTCGTATACTCTCGTCGGTAAAGTGATGACGGTGAGAATCAGCAGTGGTTCGAATCGCATCGGTAACTTACGGGGTATGTGAGCCGGCCGCTCAGAAATAAATGGCAAACTACTGAGCGTAATCTTGCCAAGAAATCAACAGACAGCTGAAAGATGCTGGTGTTGAGAGCAATGTCCTGTAAAGGATATTCAAAAACACAAAAAAAATGGGGTATTTATGTTTGAAAATGGAATATGGACAATTTGACTTTACAGATTGACATACAATTGTTTAAATTTTATAGACATGTAATAAAAATTGAACTTGCATTAAAACTAACAAAGTTTAAATATTGAGGTGGCCCTTAAAATGGGCTTTAGAAAATAACACCACGTGTTGCTGGAATTCTTTTGTTTTAATTGTAACCCCCATGACATTTTTTTTTTTTGGGGGGGGGGGGGGGGGAAAGGGGGGGGGGGGGGGTTCTGTTCAGCGAGTCCCTGGGTTTCTAAGAACCAAAGCCCTCCGGACAAGCCCACAAGTGGTCAGCCTCTCCAAGGAAAATCAAGACCATGTGCTGTAGACGTTTTGATGCTTCTTTCAGCACTGTACAAGTTTCAGAGAGAGACCTCCGGACAAGCCCACAAGTGGTCAGTCTCTCCAAGGAAAATCAAGACTCCTTTCTAAGAGAGAGAGAGAGAGAGAGAGTCCTCCGGACAAGCCCACAAGTGGTCAGTCTCACGCAAAGACAAGACAAGACATACAGCGAACTCTTTGTGCATTCAGGAAGATGGTTTAACTGATGACAATATAAAAAGACAACTGAAGAGACACCGACTTAGAGAGAGAAGGAGCCCATTATGTCACCACGCATACGTTCCAGCAGGAATGCCTCACGGCCTAGGTGAGCGGCACTGAATTCACCCCGGTTAAGGCCAAAAACGTGCACGGCTCCCGTGACCCACTCATACGGAGAAAATACGCGGCAACACGATGGGCTGCCCTACATGAAAGATGATGATATACTAACCTAGCCTAAGAACGATAATAACTACACCTTCTCGCCCCAAGCCAGCGTCCCCCGGAGTGGACGCCCACTGACACTGAAACATCCCGACCAGGCTATTAAGTTATCGCGCGGACCTGAGAGAGAACATTCCAAGAAGGAGATCTGTTCCACAAGCCCGCTCTTAACGCGGACCTCCAGGGGGGGGGGGGGGGGGTACCTAGCCGTTAGGGTTAGGGGTTACGGTTAGGGTTAGGGTTAGAGTTAGGGGATATGGTTAGGGTTAGCGTTAGAGTTAGGGGTTAGGGGTTACAATTAGGGTTAGGGTTAGAGTTAGGGGTTACGGTTAGGGTTAGGGTTAGAGTTAGGGGATATGGTTAGGGTTAGCGTTAGAGTTAGGGGTTAGGGGTTACAATTAGGGTTAGGGTTAGAGTTAGGGGTTACGGTTAGGGTTAGGGTTAGAGTTAGGGGTTAGGGGTTACGGTTAGGGTTAGGGTTAGAGTTAGGGGTTACGGTTAGGGTTAGGGTTAGACGTAGCGTTGGGGTTAGGGTTAGGGGTAGGGTTCGAGGTAGCGTTGGGGTTAGGGTTAGGGTTAGGGCTAGGGTTAGGGGTTAGAGTTAGGGGTTAGAGTTAGGGGTTAGAGTTAGGGGTTAGGGGTTACGGTTAGGGTTAGGGTTAGAGTTAGGGGTTACGGTTAGGGTTAGGGTTAGGGCTAGGGTTAGGGGTTAGAGTTAGGGGTTAGAGTTAGGGGTTAGAGTTAGGGGTTAGAGTTAGGGGTTAGAGTTAGGGGTTAGAGATAGGGGTTAGAGTTAGGGGTTAGAGTTAGGGGTTAGAGTTACGGGTTAGAGTTAGGGGTTAGAGTTAGGGGTTAGAGTTAGGGGTTAGAGTTAGGGGTTAGAGTTAGGGGTTAGAGTTAGGGTTAGGGTTAGGGTTAGGGTTAGGATTAGGGTTAGGGTTAGGGTTAGGGTTAGGATTAGGATTAGGGTGTAGGTTTAGGGTTAGGATGTAGGGTTAGGGTTAGGGTTAGGATTAGGGTGTAGGATTAGGGTTACACACATATATGCTACTACACACTTCACACATAAGAAATCGAACCGTATATCTTGGTGAGTGAGAGAACTTACACTTGTGCTGTCCGTCTCCTCCCGCACGGTGAGCGGGCCAGGCAACACGGCTGTTACCACGTACACTACTTCACAGTACACGATGCCACCTCTCCCCCCCCCTCTCCCTAACACGATCATGCATAAGTCTCATAAGAATTGACAATGCATATCTGTGTGCGTGGATAGGCCTTAGGTTCATACCGGAATGTGATCAGCGTTGCCAGTAGTGGGTTGTGCTCAATATTTAAATTTCAAATCCCGAAATAACCAAATAAATCAATTTGATTATTGCTCATTGGATTTAGGAGGCCTGGTGTTCCTTGCCAATGAGAAGTCCTGATCGTTTCGGGTCCACATCGATTGACGGACGTCAGTCGCGGCGATTGGGCAATCTTGAGCATAGCCTACGGTGGGTGATGTTGTGATGTTCTGTTATGATAATTTGGCTGTGTGTCCAACGTGTGCCGCGTGGTTACACACACGCTTCACACGGCAGTGATCCGGAGCTTGTTTCCGGATCCGGTCAGGGATATGCACTACTGACGAGCTCAAACGAGGGCGAAACTCGAGTCTAGTGCTTCCATATTGACGCCTTTATTTGTCATCTGAATTTGCAGGTCTCCATTACAGTAAACATAACATTTTAGCGAGAAATCACTAGTTGTTAAGCAAAACATCAAAGGAATGTCGCCGCTTTCAACGATTTAAGTTGTTTTTGGACCTATCAAAGACATATTCCTTGGGTGGGGGTAAATATAAGACGGCTGGAAAAATTTCATAACGATGCAACAGACAGTTTTCAAAATAATTGATCGTGAATGAAGACAAACAAATGTGGACATACTATACAATGAACATATCCTTTTGTATGGATGTGAAGCGTGGACGGTGAACAGACAAACTTAAAAACATCTAAAGGCAGTGGAGATGTGGTTTCTGAAAAAAAATGCAAAGATTACCATCGACAGACAGAAAAACTAACGAGTAAGTCCTTCAAGACGCAAAGTAAAACTATAAAATTAATTTTGTGGACAAGTTATAAGAAGAAATAAACTAGAAAATTTAGTGACAATTGGCAAGACTGATGGGGGAAAGAACAAGAGGAAGGCAGAGAAGTAAATATCTGGATGTCTTGGCTGCATGGTATGGTCGAGACAAGGACACGGAGCTCATCCACGACTCTGGTGATCGCGTGAGATGGTGAAACATGACCACCCACGCTTATCGGCATGGCAAATGATGATGATGATGGTATATGTTGACCTGTATGTTTAATCGGTTGTCATTATCTTTGTTTGTTGTTGTTGTTTTTGTTGTTGTTGTTGTTGCTGCTGCTGATTATGTTGTTGTTGTTGTTGTTGTTTTTGTTGTTGTTGTTGTTGTTGTTGTTGTTGTTGTTGTTGTTGTTGTTGTTGTTGTTGCTGCTGATTATGTTGTTGTTGTTGTTGTTGCTATTGTTGTTGTTGTTGTTGATATTGTTGTTGTTGATGTTGTTGTTGTTGTTGTTGTTGTTGTTGTTGTTGTTTTTGTTGTTTTTGCTGTTGGTGTTGCTGCTGTTGTTTTTGCTGCTGCTACTGATGTTGTTTTTATTGTTGTTGCTGTTATTAATGTTATTGCTGTTGCTGTTGTTTATGTTTTTTGTTGTTGTTTCTGATGTTGTTGCTGTTGTTGTTATTGTTGTGCTTGTTGTTATGCTTGTTGTTGTTATTATTGCTATTGTTCGTATTGATGCTGCTGCTGCTGCTGTTGTGGTTCTTGTCGTTGCTGTTTGTGCTGTTGCTGCTGTTGTCGTTGCTGCTGCTGTTGCTGTTGTTGTTGATGTTGTTGTTGTTACCTTAAAATGTACACTGCATATTTTACTTTGTTTTTTTTACAGTAAAGTGTCGCGAAGCAGTGCCCCCGCCTTGGGCCTGTAGTGCGACAGCGTCGTTACATCTTGTAGGCCTCAATGCACGGGGTCATGGGTGGTCACTCTTTGCCTCTCTTAGCGATGGTCGAGTCCAGGCGTCACGCCCTTGTCCGACTGTGTTCATGACGTCATCAGCGCAGCTGGCTGTTAACTCCACTACCACGCCTGCCCACTTTGCCCTTGCCTGACTTAATTCGTTTCTTAACTCGAATTTAGGTCAGCATGGCAGAATTGATAAGAACGCGCGTTCTTAAACTTCCGGTGTGCTGGTGCTGAGGTATGGGGGTAACCCCTACACCGGACAGTTGGACTTAAATGGTAACTTCTCGTCCTTGAGTTGGGGACGTAAAATATAGGTACCTTTGATGTCAGAGTTGAGTTGAGCTAAGAACTTACATCATTGCACTGAGGACATTCCCATACGGGCACCGTCTCCTCCTTCAACAGCCAGCGAAGAATCACACTGCTAATCATTCCATCCGCTATCTGATTGAAAGTTCTCCTGGTCTTCCATCTCAGTTTTGAGATTCTTCCAGAACCCCTGGCAATCCCCCGCGATTCTCATCCTTTCTACATACGGGTTCTCAATCTGTACCCCCACCTTCTACACCTGGTCCCACCGGCGCATCACCACCTCCCTCTTGTCCATGTTAATATTGGCATTCTACATAGAGACCGTATTTTTGTGGTCTCCAATTTATTTCAGCTCTCTTTAGTCAATGCCCATGATTAACCACCATACAGTAGTAAGGGCAATACTTAACATACAAAAGCTCGTTGTCTAATTAAGAAACCATTTTTCTGTGGCCTCCCGTTTCTTTCTTCTCTGTCCATGATTTGTCTAACTTCCGGCTCTGTAGCGAAGGGATTACGGACGCAGTTCATAATCCCGCATACCGCGTTTGAAACACAGCTGCGACAGATTTGGCAGCAGACCGCCTTGCATTGGTTTTCATGAAAATTATATGAGTGCCGGTCGTTCAGAAAGCAATGACAAACTACTGAACGTAAACTTGCCAAGAAATCACACTTTGCTCAAAAATGCTGGGGTTGACTGCCAAGTCCTGAAAAGGATATGCAGCTAACTAACTAACTTCTATGAGCGGAGAAAGGGCACACATAAGGCTCTTCATCAGAAGGATTGCAACCATTGCTTTGATGATTTTCCATATTTCTGTGTTGTAAATGCGCTTCAAAATTCCCGACATAGAAACAAAAACGAGCAAGAATGCGAGTTATTCGAAGACAGCCATGACATACTAAATAAAATTGAGAAGCAGGACAACATCATAGTTATGGGAGACTTCAATGCAAGACTAGGACCAACATAATGAAAGAAATGATAACTGATGTAGACTGGTAGAGTTATGCAGCCAACACGACCTCTGTATAACAACACCACATTTTATAAACACATAGTACAAAATGGAACGATCTACTTCTTCTTCTTTCGTTCGCTTGAAATATGTCTATATCTGCAATGTCGTTTCTTGCATGAATTGAACTGTTTTTTTTCAGTTCACACAGTGGTCCATAGAGTTTATCTTCCACTGTCGTCGCTCTAGGCCAGAAGGTTTGCCTAGATATGTTATATTTTGGGCAGTCTTGGAGTATGTGCTCTGCTGTCTGCGACGCCAATCCACATGTGGTTTGTGGGGGTGGGGACCAAATCCTAAACAGATGAAGGCAGTACTTCGAACAACTTCTCAATATTCCATCTGATGCCATCGAAGAACTAGAACCAGATATACAGAAAGAAGAAATTTGAGAAGCCGTCTGATTAGCGGAATTGAATACATTACTGGGACAAGGCGAAATACCAAATGAACTAATTAAAACAGCAAGAGGAAAAGTATGGCTACATAGACTAGTTATTTATATTTCGGTAGAACATCAGACATCACAAGACTGGGGAAACGCCATAATTATCCCATTTTGAAACATAACGGCAGTAAATGAGACTGCTCACAATACAGAGGCGTTTCCCTTTTGAGTCATACAGGAAAAATATTTTGTAGAATACTTGAGAAATGATTACGACCTACCCCACCTAGATGAAATACAACTTGTATTTAGGAAAAACAAAGGATGCACAGATGCCATTTTTGCTCTTAGACAACTTATAGAACAATCAATCGAATTTAATGAAACACTCTACTTAGCCTTTGTCGACCAAGAAAAGTCATTTCATGGAATAGATAGAAATAAGCTGTGGGAAATCCATAAACGATATGGAGTGAGTACACACCTAAAAAACGTATGTAGAAGTTTATATAACAACAGTGACTGCATAAGTAGAACAAATAGAGGACACTCAGAACCCTTCATCATAAGATTCGGAGTACGACATGGTTGTGTCCTGTCCTCCCTTTCACCCCCCCCCCCCTCCCCCTCCTTGTTCATAACCTATATAAACAGCATATAGTGAAGAAACAAGCCTGAGTCTGTAAACAATACCACATGACGAGAACACAGAAGAAGTACCAACGGAAATTACACCATTAAAGAACTCCTATTTGCGGACAATCAAGCACTTATAGCAAATTCCAAAGTAGAATAATTGGACAATCGGACAATCAAGCACTAATAGCAAATTCCAAAGTGGAATAACAACATCACATGAATAGTCTAAATGAAGTGTATTAGGAAAATAACATGCAAATTAGAATCAGCAAAACAGAGGTAATGTCTGTAACTAAAGAAGAAAAAAAAACAACAAAGATTCATCTAAAAGA
Source organism: Cepaea hortensis (assembly GCA_963921405.1). Classification (NCBI taxonomy): domain Eukaryota; kingdom Metazoa; phylum Mollusca; class Gastropoda; order Stylommatophora; family Helicidae; genus Cepaea; species Cepaea hortensis. The sequence continues at coordinate 10,699,493 of OY992896.1, forward strand.
ACATCCCTTGAAACAAGTAAAGAGTTTCAAGTACCTAAGAAGTATAATATCATCAAATGGCAAATCAGAAGACGAGATCGAAAATAGGTGCAAGGCAAATCAACTCATTGGACAAATGGCACCAATACTAAAGAACAAACACGAATCAATAGTTACTAAGAAAGCACTTTACAACACAATCTTTTTACCAATTCCATGCTACCGATGCCAAACCTGGACGCTGACAGAAAAAGAGACAAGAAAAATCCCAACAACAGAAATAAGATTCCTGAGTAGAATAATCAATGTATCAAGAAAAAAGAAAATCAGAAATGAAGAAATCAGGACTAAAGTGGGGGTTATAGCTGCACTAGAGTTTATTAGAAGGCAGCAAGTCAAATGGTTTGGTCATGTAACTACATTAAGACCTAACAGTAGACCACAACAAGCAATGATGTGCAGAGCCAAATGGAAGCAGAAGAAGAGGCCGACCACGTAAACGATGGACAGAGAGAATAGCAAAGCCCATGGGAATCTTAATACATGAAGCCCATAAACAGGCACTCTCCCGCTGTTTATACTTCACCTCGACACCGCAAGGTATAAGAGGAACATGATGAGATGAGATGAGAATGAAGTCGACCCTGTCGACTTTTAAGCTACTTTTAAGAGAAAGAAATGAATATTATGGGGAGGACATGGGCGGGGCTGCATTATTTAGCAGAAGATATGAAATGTTTGGAGAGAGCTGATTCAGGGCCTATGTCTCGATTTGTGGAAGAGGGGTATATAAGACAGAAGCTGAAGAAGTGTCGTCATAGGCAGTCGCAGTGGTTAGCACACTTGCCTTCCGGCCCGGGGATCGTGGGTTCACATTCTTATCTGGAGGCAGGGGCGTCACTACGGGGGTGCGGGAGGTGAGGGCCGCACCGGGTGACACCATCAAGGGGTGACACCAAAATAAAAAAAATTGCAAATTTGACAAAGCAGACATAGCTCTGTCTAGTCGGGTTTCATAACCGTATTGAAGTTATATTGTTCAATTTGTTTTCTTTCTTATGTCCTTATTAACTTTTTGACTTATTTTACAAACATTACTATATGCGATTATATATGGTATAGGAACACTCGGAAGAAGACCATGGTGAAAGTCTAGAGGGGTGACATCAAGAGTTTACCGCACTGGATGACACCAACCCCAGTGACGCCACTGTCTGGAGGTCAGCAGGAACGCGCATTCTTTATCATCCGATGTGCTGATACCGAGGTAAGGGGTTCAACCTCTACGCCGGTCAGTTGGGCTAAAATGTTGACCTCTCATCCTTGACTTGGGGACGTAAATTACAAGTATCTCTGAAGACGGAAGGGTTCACCTGATGGCGAGGGACACTGATAATAAAGGGAGCTAATGCATGTGCAAAATTCAGTCCAGTGCTACTAGTGCAGTGGTTCCCAAGCTTTTCAAGCAGAGGGCCATATCTACTATTTTCGGTAGTTAAGCGGGCCACAATGTTATACAATTATAAAAGTCGTGCAATATCATTCTTACCTTCCTTAACTTTCGTCAACAAAATTCTAAAACTTTAAAGGCAGTCAGTGTCAATACTATACTGCGGTCATTTGTTGTTGTTGCTGTTGTTGTTGCTGTTGTTGTTGTTGTTGTTGTTATTGTTGTTGTTGTTGTTGTTGTTGTTGTTGTTGTTTTTGTTGTTGTTGTTGTTGTTGTTGTTGTTGTTGTTGTTGTTGTTGTTGTTGTGTGGTTTAAAATCAAAAGTTAATTTAAAAATAAATTTTAAATCAGTTTCGAAAATCGCTATTAATGTAATTAATTTACAATTGTAACTGTTCTTCATAACCAGTTACTTAAGTTCAGATGCCAGTTTATCAATGTCTGGGCGCAAATATGTCGTGCCCAAAGTCAAAAGCGGAGCTAGGTTACTACATTCGGTGAGTCTGGAATGTTGCTTTTTTTTTTTTTATAACGATCATTGCGAAAAATGACTGCTCGCATCTGTAAGTCGAACCAAAACGACAAATGTATCTCTGAACAAATGAACGCAAGTGTTCAAATAGTTCGACTGACAATAGTAGCTAGAATTAAATCATATGATCAGCTGATGGTTGTGAACTGAACAGGCGCATTCGATAATATCTGAACATAACAACCACGAACAGAGTAAATTATCACACGCTGATGGGGCGCTTAGAGTACATTTTTTGAAATTATTAAAACATATTATATTAAATACGAGGCCTCGCGTGCCACTTACTAACAGCTGGCGGCCGTGTGGCCCGCGGGCCGTGGTTTATGAACCTCTGTACTAGTGTATGGACTACGCTTGGGCTCAAACCGATCGAGCGCAAAAAAAAAAAAATAATAATAATAATAATAACATTCTAATGGAGGCGAATGTTTAATATTGATCTGGGCTCCCGTGTAGACCCCGCTTAAAGGATACCGGGGAGTATTGTGGGAAGCTGAGGCGGCCGGTGTGATACTACACACAGCGCCACCTCCGTTGTCTATAAATATCTCCGGCTAGCACCGTGTACAGGGCGTATTTTTAATGACTGTGGAGGTTTCAAGTTTTTTATTTACCTTTTATGTTGCATGAACTCCACAGAGGGTGAATACAAAACTTGGAACGGCAATATTTTCAAAAACCCCACAGTCATTAAAAATACACCATGTACCTGTACGCCTCGAGGCGTTGGTGAAAGGATCCGCCATTATGTTTAACTGATTAATGCCATGGGATTATTAATCGTATTAAGTAACTTCCCACATCTGCCATGGGATTCTATACAGTAGTTTTCCTTATGCAACCACCTTTAATTTGATATATAATACAACACGTTTGCTGCCATATTAACAACTTTGAAGTTTTAACTGTGACCCACGCCTACTTCTAGTTTGTTTAATCCACGCTTACTTTTTCTTCGGCACTGAAGTTGTTTAAAGTTTCGTTGTGGTGATGATGTGCATCATGTCGCTAGATGAAGAATATTCTCCGAAATTTATCTGCGTATATTAAGCATTGAACCAGAAGAAGAGACCTACCATGTAAACGATAGACAGAGGGAATAATAGAGTCCATGGGAGTCTCAATATATGAAGTCCTAAAACGGGCATTCTCCCGAAGTTTATACTTCACCTCGACACCGCAAGGTTCTAGAGGAACAAGATGAGATGATATTGATCTTTGTAAATCGTGGTGAGGGAAAGAGTTATTATGAGCTACATAAAGACAATCCTGATGTACGGAAGCAAATCGTGGACAATTAAAAGACAAGAGAAGAATAATGTGGAAACTGCGGGGATATGGTTATGTACAAGAATGATGAGTACACCGTGGATGGATAGAGCGTGTCATGAAGATATCTTGAAAGAAGTTAACTTACCAAGAGAATTGGTTACCCGCATCAGAAGAAGACAGTCCATGTTCTTTGGGCATGTCATGAGACGGGGAAAGCTGGAGTATGTGGTCACAACGGGAATGTTTGGGGGAGGCAGGGGAGACCAAGAGAGAAGATGCTGGATAGTTTGACATCATGACATGAAGGAAGGTCGATATCAGAAATGATTGGCAGCACGAGAGACAGAGAGCTGTGGACAGACATGATCACGAACGCCACACGGCGTGGACTTCCTGGTCTATAAGAAAAAAAGATAAAAGTGACATTAACAGAACACTTACTTGATTTATTAATCCTTGATGACAAACAATCATGGAACTCACGATTGAACACTGGCAACAATTACAGGCTGCAATGATTTTTATAGTAACATTTATGTCCATTCACAAAGTGAAAGCACCAATCGTTTGGGCTTTTCTGAATAATGAAGACACGCGCTGTCCAGATTGAGCTCTTTTTCCGTTCACGTTGCTAAGAAACAGGCCAAACGTGTTTATTGATTTGACTGTTCTTGTTGATGTCATAATATAGCGGCAGAGTTGGCGAGAAGTTGTGTATTTAAACTTTTGTAAATGAATCAGGAGATACAGTCTGTGTGATATGGTAATATGTAAGGCGACTTTGTGTGGTATGTTAATGCTTTCATTTGCTTTTTGTGGAAGCTAAAGGACATTCAACTGTGCATCAAACTTAGAATTTTAACCTCCAATGTTAAACCTGTAATGCTGTATGGATCAGAAACATTGCAGACGAATACAACAATTACTAATAAACTATACACATATATTAATTGGTGTCAGCGCAGGAAACAAATAAACTAAACCCCTGGTTAATTTAGTTGGCAATTTTATGTTCACAATAATGTATTCCCTTGGTGAATTTACACACAAAAGCCACGGACAATGGATTGCACGATTTATGGCCAGGCAAATTTCGCTAGCCGGTCTCCGAGGCCTAAAGGCTTGCGAATGCGATTCGTGAGCCGCTTACCACGCATTCGAAACACGTTTGCGACCGATTGGGCAGCAAGCCTTGTCGCGCTGGGGTTTTAACGTGTTGGTATGGGCGCCGGTCGTTCAGAAAGCAATGGAACACTTTTTATTCGCATATCCTTTACAGGACATTGCAGTCAACAACAGCATTTTTCAGATATTGATGTCTTGGCAAGTTATTACGTTCAGTAGTTTACCACTGCTTTCTGAACGACCGGCTCACATACTTCCATAAGTAACCAGAGCGACGTGATCCGCTGCCGAATCTCGCGCAGATGTGTTTCGTACGAGAGTATACGGGATTACGAACAACGTCCTTAACACCTTCGCCATGGAGACGGGAAATGGCAAACTACTGAATGTAAAACTTGCCAAGACAACAACAACAGCAGTAACCAACAACAGCAGTAAAATGCAGGTGTTGACAGCAACGTCCTGTAGATAGGATATGCAAAAAATAAAATTCGCTACATCTCGTCAGGTGCATACTACGGGGTTATATACCATATGAAGCGTATGGATGAATCATATTTTGGCTGAATTACACAACACAAATAGTACTACTTGATACTGTTCAAGTGTGGAATAATGTTACCCCCACGGTAACTGAATCGCTGCGGAGATCTGTTGTCCGTAGAGACACCTTCATCTTCGTTCTAGGACAAGCGGGGGTTGATGGAAATGAACGAGCTGATAAACTTGCTGGCTCTGCATCCCCTGCAGATGGCCAGCCCATGGATAGTGCCGATGTTATTAATTTACTTAGAGAGATATCCAGAACGGAGGTCTTTGACGCCAGTGAATCCACTTCGTTGTCCAGAATAAGAGACTCGGGAGTAAGAATTGGCACGGCCAGACTCGAGAGGCACATCGGAAAAACGAGAGGCCTCATCAAACTAACACAGAACTGACACTATTAGCCACCGGAGCCTGAAGGGGATGGGGTGGCGAGGGGATGGCCTGAGCACCAATGAATATGTAGGAAGTTCAAGGATGATACCCCAACAGATAACAGATATCCCCGCTGTAATCATTAAGTCCCTTTGAAGTCTTTCTGTCGACAAAACCATGGTTTTACACACCTTTTTCTACTGTTATCATTTCAATTGTATATTCAGTAGTTTGCCATTGCTTTCTGAAAGAGAAGTCAACGTTGAATTCCGGCTGACGAGTGTAGGGAATAAACCCGTAACCCACCATCAGCGCACCGGAAGGTTTTAAGCGCAAGTGCAGTAAGCCCCGTTACCACATAGAAGGACTAAATTGTTTGGTTGAGTTGAGTTGAGATGAGTTGGGTTGGGTTGGGTTGGGTTGGGTTGAGTTCATTTGAGCTGAGTTGAGCGGAGCTGGGTTGAGTTGATGTAAGCTGAGCTGAGCTGAGCAGGTTTGAGTTGATTTAAGCTGAATTGAGTTGATTTTAGTTGAGCTGAGTTGAGATGAGGTGAGTTGAGCTGAGTTGAGTTGAGCTGAGCTGAGTGGGGTCAGTTGATTTAAGCTAAGTTTATTTGAGTTGAGCTGAGCTAAGTTGGGTTGAGTTGAGTGTGTTGAGTTGATTTGAGCTGAGCTGAGTTGAATTGATTTGAGTTTAGCTGAGCTGAATTGAGTTGAGCTGAGTTGATTTGAGTTGAGTTGCGTCAAGAATCGACATCACAGCACTCGGAACATTCCCATACGTGCTCCATCCTCATTTGCAACAACCAGCGAAGAGTCCCAATTTAATGGTATCAGTAGAAGTCTGATTATGTGTCCGTCTGGCCTTTACTTGGGGTTTAGAATGTCAACCAGATCCTCTGATCACTCCCTGCAGCACCATTCTCCCCAGGCCGTTATGATCTATCTGTTCTTCTGCTCTATACAGACAACTCCAAAGGGCCCCGATCACATCTGCTTTATCATGCACAAGTACCCCACCAGTGTTATGTATATTAAATACTACTATATAACCCGGAATCCTGGACAATGAACAAGCAGTTAGAAAGTCAAATAGAGGCATTGGGGGTGTGGATATACAGTAGAAAATGTCGTATTTTATGGAAACAAAAAAAAAAAACAATCAAATACAGTGGTTCTAGAAAAACTGAGAATGAAAAGAGACTTGATGAAAGAAATGAAAAAGAGACAAGTGAAATATTTCGGCCACATTAAAAGAGGTAACACTCTTATTAAAACCATAATGAATGGAAAGGTTGAAGACAAGCGAGCAAGAGGTAGACAACGATACAAGTTGGAAGATAACATCAAGAGATTGACGAACATAATCTGACAGAAAGTACAGTCTGGACAGTGTTGGAGATCCATTGCAGCTACCCTTCATTGTAGAGACGACACCTGATTGATTGAGTACATCGCAAACAATCAGCAGGAACCGAGGTTGATTACAACGTCCTGCAAAAAACTTGCAACTTTCAATACTTCTTCCTTCTACTTTCATCATAGTATCCGAATACTAAATATACTGGCTTGTTTCAGATTTCAATGTTTCATTTCGGAATTACCCTTGATATTCAGACTCACGATCGGCGTGGCTACATATTAGCACGAAATATTATCATTAAAAATAATATTACTTGTGAGAAGACAGTATTGACACATATCTTTTGCGAGTGTATGCCAGGTGAATTAAACACGGGAGTAATGAGGGCGTATTTGAATGGTGCCGTCATTAAACGCGGCTGAATATTTTAAACTCAACGACATGTTTCATCTCTTATTGAATGCACGGTGCCGCGGATGAATATATGTAGGACAGGTTTTGATTGATGTCTGCGGAAGGATGATTAGAGGTTATAAATAGTCATCGTCATCATCTTACATTTAGTCGCTCCGCCATTAGCCTCTTTGGACAACAATCGTCTTTAAATTAATATCCTGCGTGGGTGAAACCGTCGCCATCCGCCTTTTGTGGCTGACTGTCACAGGATTATTAATTGGAGAACTCGGTGATAACTGGTAAGATTGAGGGGAAGAGAACAAGGGGAAAGGGAGAGAAGTAAATACCTGGATGGCTTGGCCAAGTGGTATGGTCGAGACAAGAACACTGAGTTGATCTACGACTCTGGTGATCGCGTGAGATGGCAAAACATGACCGTCTATGCTTATCGGCATGGCTCATGATGATGATGATGATGATGATGATGATGCCAGGGGTGGATCCTAAGATAACTTCTCTTTCAGACTGAATGGAATAGGGGTAGTGGTATAATGGAAATCAAACACAAATCTTCCACTTTTACCGTCACGCGTCGTGGGAAGAAATAGTTGATGTTCCAGTTTTACCGTCACGCGTCGTGGGAAGAAATATTCAATGTTCCAGTTTTACCGTCACGCGTCGTGGGAAGAAATAGTTGATGTTCCAGTTTTACCGTCACGCGTCGTGGGAAGAAATAGTTGATGTTCCAGTTTTACCGTCACGCGTCGAGGAAAGAAACAGTTGATGTTCCAGTTTTACCATCACGCGTCGTGGGTAGAAATAGTTGATGTTCCAGTTTTACCGTCACGCGTCGTGGGAAGAAATAGTTGATGTTCCTCTTTTACTGTCACGCGTCGTGGGAAGAAATAGTTGATGTTCCAGTTTTACCGTCACCGTCGTGGGAAGAAATAGTTGATGTTCCAATTTGCCGTCACGGGTCGTGGGAAGAAGTAGTTGATGTTCCAGTTTTACCGTCACGCTTCGTGGGAAGAAATAGTTGATGTTCCAGTTTTATCATCACGCGTCGTGGAAAGAAATAGTTGATGTTCCAGTTTTACCGTCACGCGTCGTGGGAAGAAATAGTTGATGTTCCAGTTTTACCGTCACGCGTCGAGGAAAGAAATAGTTGATGTTCCAGTTTTACCGTCACGCGTCGTGGGAAGAAATAGTTGATGTTCCAGATTTCCCGTCACGCGTCGTGGGAAGAAATATTTGATGTTCCAGTTTTACCGTCACGCGTCGTGGGAAGAAATAGTTGATGTTCCAGTTTTACCGTCACGCGTCGTGGGAAGAAATAGTTGATGTTCCTCTTTTACCGTCACGCGTCGTGGGAAGAAATAGTTGATGTTCCAGTTTTACCGTCACCGTCGTGGGAAGAAATATTTGATGTTCCAGTTTTACCGTCACGCGTCGTGGGAAGAAATAGTTGATGTTCCAGTTTTACCGTCACGCGTCGTGGGAAGAAATAGTTGATGTTCCTCTTTTACCGTCACGCGTCGTGGGAAGAAATAGTTGATGTTCCAGTTTTACCGTCTCTCGTCGTGGGAAGAAATAGTTGATGTTCCAGTTTTACCGTCACGCATCGTGGAAAGAAATAGTTGATGTTCCAGTTTTATCATCACGCGTCGTGGAAAGAAATAGTTGATGTTCCAGTTTTACCGTCACGCGTCGTGAGAAAAAATAATTGATGTTCCAGCGCCAGATAAGAGTGGTACTGGATAGTGCCATTTCTTTTGAAATCAGGTTGTTCAAATAAAACATAACATCAAAGAATATTGCTGAGTGAGTTGAGTGGGGTGAGTCAAGAACCGACATCAAAGCACTCGGGACATTTCCACACGTGCTTCATCTCTTCTTCAACAACCAGCTAAGAGGCCCATTATTAACGGTACCAGCTGTAGTCTGATTATATAGTCCACCTGACCTTTCCTCGCGAATGAGTGAATGGGTGTGTGAAAACTGCACCATCCATCTATCCCACCGCACATTTTGCACCCACTATTCCAAGCACCCCGCGGTCAGTGGATGACTGAAAGGGTGGGTGCTTGGATTATTGGGTGCAAATTGTGGGGATGCATTTTTTGTTGGGGGGGGGGGGGGAATGGGGGTGAACGCTCGCTTTGAACTCAAACGTAGTCCATTTACGTGCTGCTACTTTTGTTTGTTGCCTCTATTGGGACTACACTGGACTAGAGTCTGCGTGTGGATTAGCGTCTTCGTATTACCAGTGTCCCTCGCCATGAGCTGAACCCACTCCGACTTCTGATGTATTTAAAATGGACGTCCCCAAGTCGAGGACGAGAAGTCAACATTTTAGTCCAACTGACCAGTGCATGAGTTGACCCCACCACCCCCGCATCAGCTCATCGGAAGTTTAACAGCTAACTGCTCTTATCCATTGGGCCATTGGTTTCGTATTACCAGTGTCCCTCGCCATTAGGTGAACCCACTCCGACTTCTGATGTATTTAAAATGGACGTCCCCAAGTCAAGGACGAGAAGTCAACATTTTAGTCCAACTGACCAATGCATGAGTTGACCCCCACCACCCCCGCATCAGCTCATCGGAAGTTTAACAGCTAAGTGCTCTTATCCATTGGGCCAAGGTGATCTCCGTATAGATGAATGAATCCACAGTTTGTTGTTTGTCCTCACTGTCGGAAAATACAATTTTTCAATCTGTCGGACAAAACACAGCGGAAGACTACCTTAGCCTGACGAAGACAGGACTTACTATGTGGTCAAACGGTTTATAAGACGCAGAAATAGAACCAAGTGGGCATGAGAATATCTAGCCCTCCAGAAAGATGATGCGCGTTACCAACTCGATCAAAGTAAACAAGTAGCAATAACAGCGGCTAACATTTCCAGTTCTGTGTTGGTTGACGAGCCCCCCCCCCCCCCCCCCCCCCCCCCCTTCCTCCCTATTCTCCCAATGTGCCTCTGGTGTCTGACACGTGCCAATTCTAATTTCCAAGTCCCTAATTCTAGACCATCCATCCATCACGTGCCATGCCCATAAGCGTCGGCGGTCATATTTTGCCATCTCATTCGATCACCAGAGTCGTAGATCAGCTCCTTGTTTCTGTCTCGACCATGCCATGTGGCAAAGCCATCCAGGTATTTACTTCTCTGTCTTCCCCTTGGTCTCTTCTCTTCGATCTTGCCAGTTGTCACCAAGTTCTCCAATTAATTTCTTCTTATAGCATAGCCCCGAATGCTGTGATGTCGATTCCTAAATCAATCAATCAATCAATCAATCAATCAATCAATAGCATGCCCAAAAATTGTCGATGATATCGCAAAACATAATGTTCTTGGCATCTGTGAAGAAGGTAGTTTGCCATTGCTTTCCTTCTTAGCAGTGACCATACTGGTCAATGACCGTAGCCATTGTCTCCTCAAAAAAGGAGATCCTCTGCCTACTGTCATGAAGCTGGAGACCATAACCCACAACTATCTGTTGGCTGCTCTTCAACTTCATCCATCACCTGAACCCATGGCTTCACGTAACCCTGATTGGGGGTCTAAACGGGTACTCCACCTTGCCCAAGGGTGTCCCGTAGGCTAGCGGAGGGAAGGAGGCACCTTACTTCTCTTTTGATAGGGTTTGCATTCTAGACAACGAAGTGGATTTACTGGCTCCGCTCTCGACATCTCTCTAAGAGCCTTAATAACATCAATGCCTTTTCATCTGCAGAACCAGCAAGTTTATTAGCTCGTTCATTTAACTCAACTCCCGCATGTCCCGGAACGAAGATGGACTCTGCGGACAACAAATCTCAGCAGTGATTCAATCCACTTACAGAACCCGCCTCGATATTTTGGATCATGCTCATTGAATCACTTAGTACACAAACGGCGGTATAGATCTGTGATTCAAGCCATATGAAAGCGCGTGTTAACTAAGATCAAGTACGCAAACGTAACAAATGTGCGAGACAGACTGAGTTCGGAAAGAAACTCGAGTTTAGTTCAGATTTAAAATAATAACCCCATGACATTTACAGCTCAGTTTATATTAGCATTCGTGCATTGTTCGCCCAACCTTCCCGCAGCTCAAGAGGGCAGATTTGCACCGGCCTGCAATTTTCACACGTCTTTACGGTATTTGCCACAAAAGGCGCAATTGAAAAGACATATCGCGTACTGTTATTACGACAAATCTTAACAGAGTAGGTGACTGCCAAACAGGTTTGTTGCAAATCTGTAGCTATTAAATATTGAGCAGTTCTTGATAATTCAATTAATCCTGTGACTCTGGGTTGTCATGGCAGTTCTGTGTCAACATGATTAAACATTTAACCTTCTTCCGAGTGGTAATTGTTTCAATCGTATTTCTGCACGATCCGTTGAATATGACAACTTATTGTCTCCCTTGGGTTGAATATTTTTTCTATTCTTTCGAGTATAAGTTTAACCCACCAAGGGCCCATGAATTATTTTAACCAACAGCAAAGGAATGCAGTTCGTAAATATTTAATCATCTTTTGCCCAGTAGGCAATTATTTCAACCGTGCATCTACACGTATTGTTGTCTACGTCAATTGGTTATCACCCTTGGATACAAAGCGTTCACAAAAGACCTCTACCTAACATTGATTGTGTCCCTTGTTTTACTAGTTGTAAAATTATAGTGGAAGATAATGATAATGTTTCTATGTTGTTGTTGTTAGCTGCTTGCAGACGGTCTTAGTGTCGTCCCTTTCCCCCTTTCCCCAACCGTCTCGAAAAAAGATTTAAACACATGGACAGCTCCATCATGTGCCATGCCGGTAAGCGTGGGCGGTCATAATTCGCCATTTCACTTGATCACCAGAGTCGTGGATCAGCTCAGTGCTCTTGTCTCTACCATGCACGTGGTCAAGCCTTCCATGTATTTACTTCTCTGTCTTCCCCTTGTTCTCTTCCCCTCGATCTTGCCAGTTGTCACCAAGTTCTCCAATTTATTACTTCTCATAACATGTCCAAAAAATTGTGACTGGCTACGTATAATTTCTCTAATAAATGTACGATTTTCATTTGTTTCTTGTAGTATTTGGTCATTGGTTTTTCTGTCTGTCCTTGGCATTCTTTGCATTCTCCTCAAAAACCACATTTCCACAGCCATCAGATGTTTTTCAGCTGACTGCTCATTGTCCACGCTTCACATCCATACAAAAGTACAGGTTCTATGCAGCACTTCAACACTCTTTTTCTCGTTTCAATTGGCATCTTTTTATTGGTCAGTATGTTTTTTTTCATCTTGCTAAAGGCTACTTTCGCCATGACGATTTTTGTTCTAATCTCTCCAGGGCATATCCCATTAGAAGTTATTACTATTCCGAGATAATTGTACCGTTTCACATGTTGAAGAATATTCCCATTTACATGGCCAGCTAGCCGGCAGCAAAAAGTTCTAGCCATTGCGGTACCATGACTCCTTTACTTCAACAGTAAGTAAACAAAGGACACTTATACAAACCTTAAGGCGCAAAGGGGCTGAGTGGTCTCGAGGTATGGTGTCTGCCTCGAGTGCTGGAAGTCCCGAGTTCAAGCCCCAGTGTGGGTCGGGATTTTTTCACTTCTAGTAACAAAATTTCATTCGTCTCTGCGTCAGAGTTGCCAGATTGGCATTTTTAACGCCAAATCTGATAAATCTGGCATTTTAAAAACAGGTTTGGCGTCAAAATATCAGTTTGGCGTTTTGGATTTTTTCTTGGATTTTTTTTACTCTTTCGCTACCAAACAAAAATTGGGCCCTGACCAAACAGAAATTCATGGCAGAAAATTGGAAGTAGGGGTGTGTTAAAATAATACTTTTAAAATGGTTAAAATGGTAGCAGATATATTGTATTATATATTAAATTAAAGAGGATTGCACAAGGAACATGACAGTGTTAATAATTAATTGATAGGTTACAAATATTATGACAATAATGAGAGGTTTATTAATAACAACTGAAATTAAAGAGGTAAAAATTATTGTAAAAATTGCACTTATAAGATGTCTTCTATACTCCTCTACTGCTAATCATGTTTAATTTACTGAATAATCAAACAAACACCACTTGTCTTCAAGAATATAAACAGTATTGCTCATTACAATTACCCAAAAGGAAATTTTGCTGCATATTCTGAACCATGTCTCTTTCACAAAAAATGAAAAAAAAATAATTGCAGAAAACTGGAAGTAGGGGTGTGTCACAATAATGTTATGAAATAAAAATGTTTTACCGCACAATGATGATAAAGATATGTACCGGACGTGTAAATTGTCAGTTTACTGTAACTTAAAATTCCGGAATGGGGCAGAAATGTATCATATACACCACTGATCATTCTGTGTCGATAGAATGACCAATTGCCACCAGAGTCGGTCAATTGTGGCGATGTATAGGCCCTTGGTAGCGAAAGAGTTAAACAATTTGTAATGACATAATAATTTGCTATAAATGCCTCTGTTTTGAATTGGTTAAGTTAATTTTTATCTTGTTTTAACACTGGTGATCGAGTGAAATGGCGAGTCATGACCGCCCACGCTTTTCGGCATGGCACATGATTGATTTATTGATTGATTGAACACTTTTTAGCTAAAACAAATGCAAAACAATAAGCTTAGCATATATTACTGCTTTTGTTTCATTTTCGAGAACGAACGTAACTACTAACAAGTAATAAACATGTATGGTTTTAGTATGTACGTGTATTGTTCTATGCGCACTCACGCACTGTGCAGCCATCTTACTGTTCAGTTAAGTTTTCAAATTCATTATACCTTTATGGCAAGTATTTCTTATTATTGAGCCCATTATCATGCCAAAGTGGAAACCATCTTATGATACTAATCGGAAATATAATGATCAATGGGAAAAGACATTTGTGTGGCTCAAGAAATCCACTGATGGTTCTGAATCGGCATATTGCAAATTGTGCCGGTGTAATATTGTTCTAAGACTTTCAGATCTCGCTAATCATGAAACAACAGAAAAACACAAAGCGGAGCGCGCCACCCTTCTTCACAAAAACAACAACAAAAACTTTCAATGATGAAAATAAGTAAGAAAATTGATGATAAAGTCAAATTAGCAGAGTTACAAATTGCTGTTAGCATGGCCTGCCATAGTGCCATACGCACCATCGATCACTTAGGTGAAATAATGGTGGCCCATGGATGTGGCAGCGCTCTTGGTCAGATACAATTGCACCGAACGAAGTGCATATCACTAATAAGAAATGTTATTTTACCATCTTTAAAATCTGATCTAATTCTAGATCTGCAAAACAAAGTATACACTCATCATTGATGTGTCCACTGATGTCTCGACCCAAAAGTATTTGTGCATTTTAGTTAGATACCTCAGCGATAAAAGAAATGAAATTACTACTAGTTTTCTAGGTTTGATTCCAGTTCAGGAGGCTACAGGAGAGAATATATTTAATTTGATTAACAATGAAATTGAAAAATGTAATGAAACATTAAAAAATTGCATTGGTTTTGCATCAGATTGTGCTTCCAATATGGTTGGATGCAACAATTCAGTTTGGTCCAGAATGACAGATGTATCTCCTTCATGTTTTCAGTATAAATGTGTTTGCCATTCATTATCATTATGATCAAATATGCCATGTCAAAACTACCTTCAAACATTGGATTTTTGCTGACAGAAATACCAAATTGGTTTAGTTTAGACATAGCAATCTAAGACGAGAAGCATTTAAAGATTTATTCAAAATTAGGAACTCATCGACAGAAATTCAGCAAGCTAGAACTGAACCTTTTGAGAAAATTTCGTCTACTCGCTGGCTTGTCCGGGGAAAAGTAATGTTCTACATTCTAATGAATTAAGGAGAACTCAAGGCTTATTTTATTTCTGCTGAATTAGCAAATTATGACACTGAATTTAAGTCACGACTTATAAAGGAAATGCTTCTAGATCAAAGAAGCTACCTTTATTTTCATTTTGCAACCCCTATTGTGCAGGAATTCGAAAGGTTAAATAGCCTTTTTTCAGAAAAGTAAGGCAGATCCTCAATAATTACATGAAGAACTATTTTTGCATTATAAGAGTCTTAAAGTAAGATTTATGATATCAATAATAAGAAAACAGATATTTCTAATGTTGATTTTTTCATCAAATTCCCGTCAGAGTGTGATAACTACATTCAGAAAAGTTCTGTTACGAAAATTAATTGCCAACAAGAGGTTTTGGATCTCAAAGAAAGATGCTTATCCATGCTAGAAGAAGCACTTGATCAAGTTAGGAAGCGGCTTCCTTCATCAAGAAATATATTTAAAGATCTAACAAATTTTAGCCCTAGAATAATCTTAAACCAGTCTTCTAGGCCACTATTTTCGAAATTATCCTTTTTGCATTTGGCTGAAGAAAATCACACTATTATTGAAGAGCAATTCAGAAAATTGCCTTTTATAGATTGGAAGGAAGAAGAACAATTTAAAGAAAATGGACTGCCTAAAGATACAGAATAGTTCTGGCAAGGAGTAATGAAACATCCCCAATTTAAAGAGCTTGCTTCTTTTGCTCTTACTTGCTTAATAACACATATTAGCAATGCTGCAGTGGAGAGGATGTTCTCTCTTTTAACATGCATAAAAACCAAAGCAAAGAGACTTCAGCTGTCTCTCTTAGAAGCAATTATTAGAATTAGAGCAGAACTATTATCTTCAATCAAATTCTATGAGGAATTTGTTCCTTCATTTAAAATGTTGAATGATTTCAAAGCTGACATGTTATATTCTAAGGAATCCTGTACTGAATTTCTCAATAATGAAGAGGAATACTTATTTGAAGAAGAGGTATTCATGTGATGTAAATACATTGTTAATAGATATTTTTACTGAGTAATGTATGGCTTTTTTTTTTTTCATGACTTGGCTTTATTTGATCACAGTGATCTGGCAACCCTGCTCTGGGTAGTGAGATCGGACGTCCGTGTGTATTGTTGCGCACGTAAAAAAATCTCTTGGCAGTTGGAAATCGAAAAATAGTAGCCTAACGGCGCTGCCCGGACACAATTTCGAGTTACAAATCTACCTAAAGTATTTCAGGAATCTCGCCGGTGCTACGGAGTTCGTGCACTGAGCTAAGATTATCCGGACTCAGGTTTCAGTTAGGAGTAGAACGGAGCACTTATGGGTTACACCCGTGTGTCGTGACGTTGATCCGTCTACTAAACTAAACTAGACTTAAGGCGCAATTAGCATATATTATATGTTAGACCCATATTTTTAGAGACCAATCGGTACTCGGCGGGTGATATGGTCAGTGTCTTGCCGGTCGCCTTTACTTCCAACAACATTTCTCACACTTATTGTAACCTGGATCGACTTGGAAGTCCGGATCAATTTTTAAAATTCCAAATCGCCCCGACGCGGATCGAACCCCATGACCACTGGGCGGGCAGACTAGCAGGGCGTGTCTTGTGCAGGTCCGTACAATCATTCATTCATTCATTCGCATGTCCTTTGCAGAACCTCGCTCCCATAACAACCTTCCGGAAAACCTCTCGATCATAAGCAAGATGCCCCGCGTCCGATACACGCATCTGGAGATCATCCGTCACATCCTGCACCCATCTTCTCTTTGGCCTTCCTCTTCCTCTCTTCCCAGGCATATACCCCTCCATTACTGTTCTCTCCTGGATCGACTTGGAAGTCCGGGTTATTTTAAAAAATTCCAAATCGCCACGACGCGGATCGAACCCCATGACCACTGGGTGGGCAGACTAGCAGGGAGTGTCTTGTGTCTTGTTTCTCTTCACACTTTTGTGACGTTTCAAGTGACCAAAATATTTCAATTTTCTTTGTTTTATCGTCTTTAATAGCCAACCTTCTTCAATATTCAGCTCTTGAAGTATGGATGCATTTGTTCTTTTCTTTACCCAAGATATTCTTAGAACCTGTCTATAACATTTATATTCAAAGGCATTTATGCGCTGTTCAGCTTGTTTAGTAAATGTCCAAGTTTCACAGGCGTATCTTGCAATGGGAAAGATGCATGCTCTTAAAAACCTAATTTTTGTAGTTATGTCAATCCCATTCCATAATTTATTCCGTTGTTTTAGTCTTTGAATAGCAATTGATAGTCGCCGTTTAATTTCTTTCATTGTGTTACCGTTGCTGGTAATCAATGACCCAAGATATTCAAAATGTTCCACCACCTCCAATTTTTCATCAGTAACATAAACATATATTTCTTTCTCCATAGTGGTTAGTACAATCACCTCCAGCATTTTCGCGGTTTTGTGATTTACTCGGCGATTTTACGTTCAGTAGTTTGTGGGCGCGATAGCGAAGTTGATAGCGTATGGTAATAAATAAAGCTAATCCACACGCAAAACTCAGTCCAGTGCTACTAGAAGTACTGTATAAGGAATAATATGCTTGAGTTCAAAGCGAACGAGCGAGCGCACTATTCTCGGGTTTTCCCAATGTATAGCGCGAGCGCGCACGCGCGCGCACACACACACACACCCGGCTCCGTGATCCAGCATTCCGCGTTCGAAACACAGCTGTGGCAATTCGGCAGCAACCTTGCGTGTTTTTTTTAAAAAACTAAATTGATACGAGTGCCGGTCGTTCAGAAAGCGCCGGTCGTTCAGAAAGCAGTGTCAATCTCATCATGATCATCATCATGCGTCATGCCGATAAGCGTAGGCGGTCACGTTTCGCCATCTCATGCTATCACCAGAGTCGTGGATCAGCTCTGTGTTCTTTTCTCGACCATACCACGTGGCCAAACCATCCAGGTATTTACTACTCTGCATTCTCCTTGTTCTCCTCCCCTCAATCTTGCCAGTTGTCACCAAGTTATTTTCAGTAAGTTCTCCAATATATTTCTTCTCAGAATATGCCCCCCCCCCCCAAAAAAAAAAAAAAAAAAAAAAAAAAACTGTGACTGTTTACGTCTAATTTCTTTAATCAATTTATGGTTTTTATTTATGTCTGGTAGGACTTGGTTTTTCTGTATGTCCATGGTATTCTTTGCGTCTTCCTTAGAAACCACAATGGCAAACTACTGAAGGTAAACTTGCCAAGAGATCACAAACAGGCTGGGGTTGGCTGCGACGTACTGTAAAGGACATGCAACTAACTTTTTATGGCCTATACAGCGCCAAAGTCCTTTCTTCACTTCTTATTTCACTGGTATTTGTCTAGTTTCTCAACGAACTCCACAGTGGTGATTTGATCATACCATTTGACTCCTTCAATTTTGAGCAGGCAACAACTTATAGTGAATGTTTGTAGTTTATTTGTAATCGTGTTCGTTGTTTTCCGTATTCCTGATGTATGCAGTATCCCCATTAGTGAAACACTTCCCCCCTTTACAGTGCAGTTCTGAGGTTGACCTAGCCTCGTGCAATGAGTCTCGGGTAGCTAGCCCGCTTTCTCGCCGGCGGGGGTTGTCTACTGTTTGAATCCCTATCAATGCAGAGATTTAAAAAATAAAAACATTTGACCTGGTCTCCCCATTCTAAAATAGGTACCGGGATATGTCTTAAGAAGTAAAAACGACCGGCACGTGTACTGTCTTGATTCATTGAACCTAATCTAGCAAATCGTTTCACGGGAATTCGATTTCACCATTACCATTACGGTTAGGGCCCTACCCCGTTCAACCTCAAGGAGAAGTTATAGTTGGGGCCCATCACCGGCTCAGAATGATAGTCCTGTGATTGAGCCAGCCGCAAAAGCAGCTGCCCACGGTTTTACCCTCACAGGCTTATACATCCGAAGGTTATTGTTGTCTTTATGGGGTAATGGACTCAATTTCACAGGAACCGAAAGCTGTATTTATAAACGTAACCACTTGTAATTTAGATGTTTAAGATGTTTAGTCGACGGACCAACATCACGGCACACGGGTGTAACTTGTAATTTAATACAGCAGACGAAAATTAATAGTTAACTCCCTTCTTTAATCTATTTAACATAAAAATGTTTAAATAACAGTAATTTAAATGGTTTAATTAGTCACTGTACACGAAAGTTCTATGTCTAACTCTATTAAGACAATAAATGTGTAAATAAGGTAAGCTTCCTGTGTGTGTGTAAATGGCTTGCTGATTGTTTCCAACATGTTTGAGACTTGTTTGGCCACGGCTGGCGGTCTTCTATTGTTGTCTTGTTGTCGTTTGTTCGTGTGATTTTCTCATGGCTGAAGGACGTTAACTGGTCAGTGTCCTATACCTTACATTTTTTTTTGTAGTAATTCTATGCACGTTATAGAATATTGAAATAATTTGTTAGAAGTTACCAACTTCAGCCCGGATTGGAGTTTGAGTTGCTTTTTTTGGTTGCTTGCTGCTGCGATACTCGAGTCGATATAAAATTAAAATCACAGAAATTTAAATGTAGGTGGCTCGGCGCATGGGAAAACACTCACATATTTTATATAATATATAATTATTTATATACATCATTCATAGGTATGAAAGTTTGGGCAGATGTCTTTTTCATCGAACGTTAACGGTAACGGAACGTTCGCCAGTATTTGATTTTATGATTTATTTATTTTTGTGTTTTTGAGTTTTTCTATTTGTGGAGATTTTGAAGCATATTTTCAGATTTTGATAATTTCGTTTTTAGTTTTTAGCCTGTGTCGAAGAATGGAAAAGAATAAATACCAGACCTGGTTACATAATAATAAAATGGTAGTCGTTCATAGAGATTCTTTACTATTGATTTATTTGGTTTTGGTTTCGGGATTAGAGGTTTGAATATAATTAGTATTAAAGTACAAGTAGTACAACCCACTACTGGATTTATAAATGCCTTTGAATATAAATCCACTTATGGAAAGATCGAGGGGAAGAGAGGCAGAGGCAGACCAAGAGAAATGATGCTGGACGGACTGAGACGGTGGCATGGAGGAATATCATCAGCAGAGTTGATCCAGAACACCAAAGACCGAGATCTGTGGAGAGCCATGAACGCCTACGCCAGCCGGCACGGCACTTGATGATGATGAGTACAACCCACTACTAGCAACAACGCTGTTTTGTATTTCCATACAAATCTTGGGTCCTATCCACGTCAGATTGGAAGCACTAGACTCGAGTTTCACTCTTGTTTGAGCTCGTCAGTAGCGCATATCCCTGACTGGACCCGCTATTGAACTCCGGATCACTCCTCACACGCCAGGGCTTGATGTGAGTTGGTTGAGGACTTATGCTCCATTGGGAGGTGGAAGCCAGAAGGAGACTAGATCTTCAGTCATTATGTTATGGGTCCTTTGTATAATGTTGCTCTCATCAGTCCACTGACTCTTGATCCTTCACCAGTTGCCCTGCCTTAGGTATTGTCATGCCCAGGTTGTGATTACTGATTTTAGTCGACTGTCGTGTAGGCTTGCCCCTGCCTCAACTTCCTGGAAGCTTGGCTTCCTTTACTCTGGTTTTCAAACTACATAATGTTTGACATGCCAATTAATTTAATTAATTAATTGATGGCCAATTTATTTTTGGGCGCAAATACGTGACAGGAGAAAGACACTTGGGAGTCATGATCTGGGTGGTCGTGGGCCCACCACCCTGAAGAGTGTCAGGATCTGAGGGGGTGGGGGTGGTGTCAGGATCTGAGGGGGTGGGCCCACCCTGAAGAGTATCAGGATATGAAGAGTGTCAGGATCTGAAACACTCGGCAAAGGGGGACCTCTTCTGATGATCGGAGCCTCATGTCATGCTTGCTCTGCGGTGGAGTTTATATCCCGTCACTTGAAGACAAGTTTTGAAGACATGATACATTTTATGAGTCCGCTTCCTTCAGTGTTCAGATCCTAGATATCCAATAGATCTTAATAATATTAATAATTGTAGGTTATACTACTATTAAAAGTAATATAAACCTATTTGTATTACAATCTTTGCCTTTGTGACTTTGGATTGCTGAGGAAAGACTAAAATATGTGTGTATTTTCAGTGATGTTTCCTAGCATGGAACCAGATCAGCGTCAGATACTTCGGAAGTGGAGGGTAGAACTCGTTGAAAACATCAACGTAAAAGATGGACTCTACACTCAACTGTTGTCTAAAAATGTTCTGGCTAGTCGAACTGTCAACAGAATAAAGGTTTGTGGTGTTTGGTTTTTGTTAGTTTCCCTGCAATTGTCTTCCAGCCATGTTTAAATTGTCACTTTACATGATATTCTAAACATTTTTTTTTCGCTCTCGCTTGCTTTGAACTCAAGTGTAGTCCATACACACTATTTATAGTAGTGATGGGCTGAATTTTGTGTGTGGATTAGCTTTCCCTATTAACAGTGTCCTTCACCATCACGCGAATCCACTCCAACTTCAGAGGTTTCTAAACATGTGAATTGTTACATCTATCTTGGTGTAGATCGGGAAACTGTATCCGCGAGGTCATGGACCAACAGGGCTCTGGCTTGTCAGGGGGGACGG
Organism: Cepaea hortensis; assembly: GCA_963921405.1. Classification (NCBI taxonomy): domain Eukaryota; kingdom Metazoa; phylum Mollusca; class Gastropoda; order Stylommatophora; family Helicidae; genus Cepaea; species Cepaea hortensis. Next base: position 10,720,972 of record OY992896.1, read on the forward strand.
ACTCTCCTTGGTCAGATCTTTGTCCTAAATCTGTGACTGGCCTAGCAAACAAGAAGGGCATTTTCATACTGCTCGTAGAAAAACTAAGAAGTATAATTGGACTGACCCAAATGGATATAGACCCGTCAATGTTAACACAATAACAAGTAACTGAATGTCACCACGAAAATTATTCCGATTAAATTCGGCGATTCTGACTCGGTGGCTATAAACACAAAGCAGTTATTGCCACAATAAGAACAAATAGAAGAAAGCAAAGGCTGGGCAAATACATGCCATGCGAATCAGTAAACTTAAAAAACCTCAACAACGAGGCAGTGATGAAAACTTTTCAGAAAGAACTAACTGAAATCTTTGTTAAACTACCTATAGAAAGAAAAACTTGAAGAAGAATGGGAGATGTTCAAATCAAGCATTTTAAATATTGCCAAAATAACATCTGGAACCACGAAGAAAAAAAAACTGCAAAACACAGATAAAGAAAATAACAAGTTTATTGAACACAGAGGTAAAGAAAGCTGTAAAAGACAGAAATGAAAAATATAAAAAGTGGGTGAAGAGCAAGCAGGACCGTGATTACATAGAATATAAGAATAGTGGGAAGATGTGAATAGAATAGCAAAGAGAGAAAAGCAAACAGACTGGGAGGAATATGGAGAAACCCTAAATAAAAACTACAAGGAGGCAACTAGAAACTTCTAAAAAAAAGATCAGAGGAGAAACCTTTGATCCATCTAAAATAATTAACAGCGAAAAAGGAAAACCAATTAGTGAACACTAACAAATCCTAAAAATATGAAGGCAGTACTTCGAACAACTCCTCAACATTCCAACAGATATCACAGGAATGCAGGAAACCGACACAGGTGCCATAGAAGAATTAGAACCAGACATACTGAAAGAAGAAATTGGAGAAGCCGTCTGATTAGCCCAATTGAATAAAATCACCGGGACAAGACGAAATACCAAATGAACTAATTAAAGCAGCAGGAGAAGTAGGAACAGAATGGCTACGTAGACTATTTAACCATGTTTGGGTAGAACAACAGACACCACGAGACTGGGGAAATGCCATAGCTATTCCAATTTGGAAAAACAAAGGCAGTAAAAGAGACTACACAATACAGAGACATTTCCCTTATGAGTCATACTGGAAAATTATTTTGTAAAATTCTTGAGAAAAGATTACCAACTACAATAGAACCCCTAATAAGCGAAACACAGCTTGGAGTTAGGAAAAATATATGGATGCACAGATGCCATCTTTGCTCTTAGATAACTTATAGAAAAATCAATTGAACTTAATTTGTGTATTATTTTTGTGTGTGCTCGCTTGTTTTGAACTCAATCGTAGTCCATACACACTACTTCTAGTAGTGCTGGACTGAATTTTGTGTGTGGATTAGCTTTCCCTATTAACTGTGTCCCTTGCCATCAGGTGAACCCACTCCGACTTCAGAGATACTTGTAATTTACGTCCCCAAGTCAAGGACAGTAGGTCAACATTTTAGCCCTACTATCCGGTGTAGGGCTTGAACCCCTTACCTTGGCACACCTGATGTTTAAGAACACACATTCTTATCCATTCGGCCATGCTACATCTAATTTAATTAAACTTAGCCTTTGTCGACCAAGAAAAGGCATTTGATAGAGTCGATAGAAACAAGCTGTGGGAAAACCTTAAACAATATGGAGTGAGTACACATCTAACAAACCTATGTAGAAGTTTATATAACAACAGTGAATGCATAGTGAGAGCAACTGGAGGACACTCAGAACCCTTCACCATAAGATCCGTTTGATCTTGTTCATAACCTATATAGACGGCATATGTAATGAGACCAGCCAACCAGAGACCACAAGAACACTGCATGACGAACAGAACACAGAAGAAAAACCAACAGCAAATTACACCATTAAATAACTCCTATTTGCGGATGATCAAGCACTAATAGCAAAATCAGAAGCAGAATTCAAGACCACATGAATAATCTCGTGTATCTGCCTGCCTATCTCATAACATAGTAATATGCATTGTTTATATTTACAACATTCATTTGACAATGTGCTTTTTCCTGTTTGAATGTAACATGCACAATAAATAATTGATGAACGAAAAATGAGTGATTAGAAGGGCCGAATGTAAGATGAACTTGAAAATAAAAGTTCATTCGTTCATATCTCTGTTTCCACAAATGTGTTAGTTGTCACGTGTTCCAGTTTTTGTCTTCTCATTTATTTTTTGTCTTCTCATTTATTTTTTGCTCGCTCGCTTTGAACTCAAGCGTAGTCCATAGACACTACTTCTAGTAGTGCTGGGCTGAATTTTGCTTGTGGGTTAACTTTCCCTATTAAGTGTCCCTTGCCTTCAGGCGAACCCACTCTGACTTCAGAGGTACTTATAATTAACGAAGGCGGTAGGTCAACACTTTAGTCCAACTGTCCAGTGTAGGGGTTGAACACCTTACCTCGGCATCAGCACCACCATCTTTCTGATGTTTGTGATAAGTTGTCAAACAAACTGTGGTGTGCATGTGAAACACGGACAGCTAGCATAACTTTTTCATCATTTGGTTTCTATCTGCGTAACTGTATGCCTGTCTGCTTGCCTCCTCCTTCCCTCCCCTGCCCCCCTTGTCTACCTGCTTATCACATTGACATTGGCTATTTCTATTGTTGTTTATTTTTTTTAAAGTAAGCATTTCACGTGTTTTGTTGTGAAGTCAGATTTGTCACCTTGAATATGTTAAGTCTCGGTTTTTAACACTTCGCTAAATTAATAGAGTAGCTTTTACTGGGGTTGCAGAATTAATAAGTCTGAATAATTTTAAAATTAATAGAATCCTGTCGAAATAACTTGTAAACTTACACCTGGTATTTCATTGTCTATAACAGAACAACAAAACAGGAGAGGAACAAGTGGAGGAGTTACTCGATGAGCTGCAGAAAAAGGATTGCTTTGATCAGTTCTGCGATGCGCTCATTGCTGATGGCCAGGAGCACATTGTCAGGAAGTTCTTAAAACAAACCAAATCATCTGTGGATGGCAGCAAGCTCGATGTGTCCACAGCCACGACATCTTCGTCCTCTGTTCAGACAAATGACAGTGCGCCAGTTCCTTCGGAAAGTACTGATTCCTTAGAAAGAACTAGTCAGTCCTGGACCCCGTCGCTAGTTATCAGGGAGTCTGATAACAAACATGTCTATATTCGGATCAGTAACGACGAAGCATCTCCGAGTAAAATACTTCGGAGCTCGGAGGTTGATCAATCTCTAGTAGTATATGAACCTGGGGAAACCAGATACGCCATGAAGCATTATCTTAGTGATTCTGTTGACCTCGGTGGGAAAGGTGTTGTAGTTAATCCAGCCACAAAAGATTCCATTTCAGCCTTAGTATTAGATAATCCTCAGTCGATTATGAACTGTCATGTCTCCGATCCTGCTCGTTATTTGGCTGCTTTCACCCCACAATCATCATCAAGTGCATTTCGATCTGAAAATATGAGACAGAAAAGCGATGAATATCATCCTGTACTGTCAGCTGCCTCTGTGGCTTTCACAGACTTACCGTCCACAAAAAACGAGCCGAATAGTTTGTCCCGGCAGGAACTACAAAACCTGCTCCGTCCAAACAGTAAAAACACACATCCGAACTTGCTCAACCATGCTACTGCTCAGAACCGCGGCAAGTTTGTTACGTAAGTTTTGATTTTCTTCATTATTATTAGCTATCTGTTGACGCAATTCTCTGACACACCGTGTCAGGGGTGTGAAATCAGTCGCCGGTTATTTGGAAGCTGATTGCTTTGTATTGAGCGCTGGCCATTCAGAAAGCAGTGGCAAACTACTGACCAACATAATGACCTCATCATCCATCAAATATCATTTGGTCGAGTCAGTATATGTCCATATATCCAATGCCTAATGATAACATGAAATCAGAGTCCTTTACTTTATATTTTACTTTTTTATTAGGCTCTGAATGACTTTGCTGCAAGCACAATGCTTTGTTATTTGTCTATCTCAGTTGCTGATTCCAGTCCACGATCCAGATAATTCTTTCATCTCTTTCTGTCTCACTTGTTTTACTCCACTCTCTTTCTGTCTCAGTTGTCTTACTCCAATCTCTTTCTGTCTTTTTTGTCTTACTCCATCTCTTTCTGTCTCAATTGTCTTACTCCACTCTCTTTATGTCTCAATTGTCTTACTCCAATCTCTTTTTGTCTTACTCCATCTCTTTCTGTCTCAATTGTCTTACTCCACTCTCTTTATGTCTCAATTGTCTTACTCCACTCTCTTTATGTCTCAATTGTCTTACTCCACTCTCTTTCTGTCTCAATTGTCTTACTCCAGTCTCTTTCTGTCTCAATTGTCTTACTCCACTCTCTTTATGTCTCAATTGTCTTACTCCACTCTCTTTCTGTCTCAATTGTCTTACTCCAGTCTCTTTCTGTCTCAATTGTCTTACTCCACTCTCTTTATGTCTCAATTGTCTTACTCCAGTCTCTTTCTGTCTCAATTGTCTTACTCCACTCTCTTTATGTCTCAATTGTCTTACTCCACTCTCTTTCTGTCTCAATTGTCTTACTCCAGTCTCTTTCTGTCTCAATTGTCTTACTCCACTCTCTTTCTGTCTCAATTGTCTTACTCCACTCTCTTTCTGTCTCAATTGTCTTACTCCACTCTCTTTCTGTCTCAATTGTCTTACTCCACTCTCTTTCTGTCTCAATTGTCTTACTCCACTCTCTTTATGTCTCAATTGTCTTACTCCACTCTCTTTCTGTCTCAATTGTCTTACTCCACTCTCTTTCTGTCTCAATTGTCTTACTCCACTCTCTTTATGTCTCAATTGTCTTACTCCACTCTCTTTCTGTCTCAATTGTCTTACTCCAATCTCTTTTTGTCTTACTCCATCTCTTTCTGTCTCAATTGTCTTACTCCACTCTCTTTATGTCTCAATTGTCTTACTCCACTCTCTTTCTGTCTCAATTGTCTTACTCCATCTCTTTCTGTCTCAATTGTCTTACTCCACTCTCTTTATGTCTCAATTGTCTTACTCCACTCTCTTTCTGTCTCAATTGTCTTACTCCACTCTCTTTCTGTCTCAATTGTCTTACTCCATCTCTTTCTGTCTCAATTGTCTTACTCCACTCTCTTTCTGTCTCAATTGTCTTACTCCAATCTCTTTTTGTCTTACTCCATCTCTTTCTGTCTCAATTGTCTTACTCCATCTCTTTCTGTCTCAATTGTCTTACTCCATCTCTTTCTGTCTCAATTGTCTTACTCCACTCTCTTTCTGTCTCAATTGTCTTACTCCATCTCTTTCTGTCTCAATTGTCTTACTCCACTCTCTTTCTGTCTCAATTGTCTTACTCCAGTCTCTTTATGTCTCAATTGTCTTACTCCATCTCTTTCTGTCTCAATTGTCTTACTCCATCTCTTTCTGTCTCAATTGTCTTACTCCACTCTCTTTCTGTCTCAATTGTCTTACTCCATCTCTTTCTGTCTCAATTGTCTTACTCCATCTCTTTCTGTCTCAATTGTCTTACTCCATCTCTTTCTGTCTCAATTGTCTTACTCCATCTCTTTCTGTCTCAATTGTCTTACTCCACTCTCTTTCTGTCTCAATTGTCTTACTCCAGTCTCTTTATGTCTCAATTGTCTTACTCCATCTCTTTCTGTCTCAATTGTCTTACTCCACTCTCTTTCTGTCTCAATTGTCTTACTCCATCTCTTTCTGTCTCAATTGTCTTACTCCATCTCTTTATGTCTCAATTGTCTTACTCCACTCTCTTTCTGTCTCAATTGTCCTACTCCACTCTCTTTCTGTCTCAATTGTCCTACTCCACTCTCTTTCTGTCTCAATTGTCTTACTCCAATCTCTTTTTGTCCTACTCCACTCTCTTTCTGTCTCAATTGTCCTACTCCACTCTCTTTCTGTCTCTATTGTCTTACTCCAATCTCTTTTTGTCCTACTCCACTCTCTTTCTGTCTCAATTGTCCTACTCCACTCTCTTTCTGTCTCAATTGTCTTACTCCACTCTCTTTCTGTCTCAATTGTCCTACTCCACTCTCTTTCTGTCTCAATTGTCCTACTCCACTCTCTTTCTGTCTCAATTGTCCTACTCCACTCTCTTTCTGTCTCAATTGTCTTACTCCAATCTCTTTTTGTCCTACTCCACTCTCTTTCTGTCTCAATTGTCCTACTCCACTCTCTTTCTGTCTCAATTGTCTTACTCCAATCTCTTTTTGTCTTACTCCACTCTCTTTATGTCTCAATTGTCTTACTCCAGTCTCTTTCTGTCTCAATTGTCTTACTCCACTCTCTTTATGTCTCAATTGTCTTACTCCATCTCTTTATGTCTCAATTGTCTTACTCCATCTCTTTCTGTCTCAATTGTCTTACTCCACTCTCTTTATGTCTCAATTGTCTTACTCCAGTCTCTTTATGTCTCAATTGTCTTACTCCACTCTCTTTCTGTCTCAATTGTCTTACTCCACTCTCTTTATGTCTCAATTGTCTTACTCCAGTCTCTTTTTGTCTCAATTGTCTTACTCCACTCTCTTTCTGTCTCAATTGTCTTACTCCACTCTCTTTCTGTCTCAATTGTCTTACTCCACTCTCTTTATGTCTCAATTGTCTTACTCCAGTCTCTTTTTGTCTCAATTGTCTTACTCCAGTCTCTTTCTGTCTCAATTGTCTTACTCCAGTCTCTTTCTGTCTCAATTGTCTTACTCCAGTCTCTTTCTGTCTCAATTGTCTTACTCCAGTCTCTTTATGTCTCAATTGTCTTACTCCAATCTCTTTATGTCTCAATTGTCTTACTCCAGTCTCTTTCTGTCTCAATTGTCTTACTCCAGTCTCTTTATGTCTCAATTGTCTTACTCCAGTCTCTTTCTGTCTCAATTGTCTTACTCCAGTCTCTTTCTGTCTCAATTGTCTTACTCCAGTCTCTTTATGTCTCAATTGTCTTACTCCACTCTCTTTATGTCTCAATTGTCTTACTCCACTCTCTTTATGTCTCAATTGTCTTACTCCAGTCTCTTTATGTCTCAATTGTCTTACTCCACTCTCTTTCTGTCTCAATTGTCTTACTCCAGTCTCTTTCTGTCTCAATTGTCTTACTCCATCTCTTTATGTCTCAATTGTCTTACTCCATCTCTTTATGTCTCAATTGTCTTACTCCAATCTCTTTCTGTCTTACTCCAATCTCTTTCTGTCTTACTCCACTCTCTTTCTGTCTCAATTGTCTTACTCCAGTCTCTTTCTGTCTCAATTGTCTTACTCCATCTCTTTATGTCTCAATTGTCTTACTCCATCTCTTTATGTCTCAATTGTCTTACTCCATCTCTTTATGTCTCAATTGTCTTACTCCATCTCTTTATGTCTCAATTGTCTTACTCCAATCTCTTTCTGTCTTACTCCACTCTCTTTCTGTCTCAATTGTCTTACTCCAATCTCTTTATGTCTCAATTGTTTTACTTCAGTTTACAATATCTATCTTTTTCCTATCTCTTTCTGTCCCACTTGTCTTACTCCATCTGCACAGGGATTACTGAAGACTGATTAACGCTCTTTTCCACCCACACTGGTATATGTTTGGCTACTCGATTTGCTAATTATCTTCCCGTTCTACCTATGTAAGTTTCTTGGCACTCACACTCTAATTGATAAATGCAGTACGATTTGGTGTATGGAGACAATGGTTCTTTCACATATGGTTTAGGTATCTGATCATTGGTTCAGAAGCAAAGGTTTGGCTTACTGCTGTTTTAAATCGATCGCTGTTTCTTTACGTCGTGCCCTCGATAGGTTTGCTGAAGAAACACTTGAAGTCTGAGGACTGATGATTCTGTGGAGGTGGGTTTGGGTGGTTGGCAATGACACTTGATGAAATCAACCCGGGAAGGTTAACTCGGTCAACAAATGTCTGCAGAAGTGGGATGTGTTGATCTAAAGGTGCAAGTATTGTAGCTCTGCTGTAAACAGAGACAACGCAATCACATCCTAAAAAACTCAGGATGAACGCAGTAGAAGAATAAATCAAGCATATGATAACTTTATTTCCCATGGTGAAACCTCATTTCAAGAGTTGAAATCGTACATATATTTCGGTAGTAGCAATGTAAACAGATGCCTCTGTTACCATTTGGGAAGCAGAGAACTGTAACCTACCATGTGTGTCATAAGTGGCAACTAAGGAGGGTTGGCATGAGATTGGCTGCTTCATTCTGTAGAAAACATTAGCTGTAAAATCCAACTCATTCATTCAGTAGCATGTCCTTTGCAGAACCTCACTTCCATAACATTCATTCATTCAGTAGCATGTCCTTTGCAGAACCTCGCTCCCATAACAACCTTCTGGAAAACTTCTCAATCATAAGCTTCTCGATGCCCCACATCGGATATACCCATCTGGAGATCATCCACCACATCCTGCACCCATCTTCTCTTTGGCCTTCCTCTTCCTCTCTTCCCAGGCATATACCACTCCATTATTGTTCTATCCAAACTTCCGTGACGTTTCAAGTGACCAAAATATTTCACTTTGCTTTTATTTATCGTCTTTAGTAGCCAACTTTCTTTAATATTCAGCTCTTATCATATGGATGCATTTGTTCTTTTCTGTATCCAAGATATTCTTAGAATCCGCCTATAAATTGTATATTCAAAGTCATGTATGCGCTGTTCAGCTTGTTTAATAAGTGTCCAGGCCTCACAGGCATATGTTGCAATGAGAAAGATGTATGCTCTTAAAATCTAATTTTTGTAGTTCTATCTGTTCCATGCCACAATTGCTTTGTGTTGATTTTCACAACAGAAAAAGCGTCTGCCTTCAGAAAGCAATGGCAAACTACTGAGTATACAATTTTTTAGAAAGTGACAAACAGCCAGTAAATGCTGGGGATGATAGCTTTGTCCTGTAATTGACATGCAACTAACCTTAACTTTTATTATTGTTGTTATTTTTTATTATTATTGTTGTTATTGTTATTATTATTCCAACTAATAGATGAGAAATTGTAAACTTTGTTACAGCTTGTCTCAAAATACAACTGCCAGCAATCTCAAAGTCAGCCATTTCACAAGTCCATATAAGTGTTCAGGTCCATCAGATATACTGACACCGTCCAAGGACCCTGGACCTATCATGTCCACGTCTCCACCCGGACGGGACCCGGGCTTCATGGACCAGTTTGGGTTGTCCCGTTCCGATGCTGTGGGTAAGTACACTCTGTTAGTTTGTTTCTGTCCACAGTTAAGTCAGTGCACCACATCTGGACTTTATGTTTTTTTTTTGTTTTTTTTTAAATTCTTATCAACTTTAGAAGTATTTTCACTGGCACCTTACTGTCTTGGCAGATAATAGTTTGTTACATTGTGTTTAAGAACAAGCATAATAACGACAACCCATGGCAGGAACCAGGGATGGAGTTGTACCTCTCCATAGCACAAAGGCTGAGCTGAATTGTTGAGACCATGTGTTGCCCATGCAGCATGCTCACTCTCTCAGCCTGCTAACTGTCCGCCTGTCAGAGCTTCGTTCGTAGACAAGTTGCTGACCACGGCTTAGGGCCTCGTCTTTCCTGCCATGACATTTAATCTTTAGGTTGCATTTCCTTGCACCAGGGTAAGACTTGTACACTTCCAGTTGCGTTCCTCTACCCGAAGCAGTTGACACAATATAGGGTGTCGGGTTTGGTGAGCACCACCCAGCATTCTGTACTGACATAATGCAGGTAGTACCGTCTACTATTGTACAGCAGCTCAGTTGTATTGACTAAGACCTAATATTTTCAACTAATTTCTAATATAAAACCACATTTCTATGGATTCAAAAGATTTATTTGCTTATGTAATTGATAGGAATTGAATATCAGAAGGAGAGTACTGAAATGTTATCTAGAACCAGTTTTGCTGTATAGCAATGAATCATGGGACACAAATGTACACATTAGGAAGAGTTTTGTAGCAACAGAGATGTGGATCCTGTGGCAAGTTGAGTCCAGAACCGACATCACTGCACTCAGGACATTCTCATTCAACAGCCAGCAAAAAGTCATACAACTAATCGTTCCCACTGCTATCTGATTTAAAGTTCTCCTGGTCTTCCGTCTGTTTTGAGATTCTTCCAGAACACCTACCGATCCCCCCAATCTCATTCTTTCCACATACAGGTTCTCAATCTGTTCCCCCGCCTTCTCCACCTGGTCCCACAAACGCATGATCACCTCCCCCTTGTCCATAGGCGATCTACCACCAAGAGGTGCATTCCCTGCCAGCCTATCAGCCTGTTCATTCCCCTGCACCCCGCATGGCCAGGGCAAAATATCCATACATTCCCATACGTACTCTATCCTTATCTTCAACAGCCAGCGGAGAGTCCCAATACTGATACCAGTAGCGGTCTGATTATGTGTCCATCTAGCCTTTTCTCAGAGAAATGAGTGTGGATCAGATCCTCTGGTCACTCCCTGCAGCACCATTCTCTTCAGGCTGTGATGGTCTATCTGTTCCTTCACATTATAGATGTGATGACAACGGACCATGACCGCATCTGCTCTACCATACACCTGTACCCCACCCAGCAGCACAGGCCCACCACCCTGTCCGCCTGCTCATTTCCCATCACACCAGCTTGTCCTGGGGAAAAATCCAACATATGCTGTTTATATCACATTCCCTTCCTGAGACGAATGCTGTGAATACCTTGGACTGCCAGAGTAGCCAACAACGATTGCCCGTAGGAGACTAGTGGAAGTAGAACATTATATACAACTTAAGAAAGAGACAAATGGTGATCTTTGGTTATATAATAAGAAGAAAGGCATTGGAGAACATCGTGATAAATTTCAGTGCAGGAAGTGGCAGACAGAATGATACTGGATGGACTAAGACAGTGGCATAGATGGATATCATCATCTGAGTTAATCCAGAATATCAAGGATCGAAATCTGTGAAGAGACATGAATGCCTTTGCCATTTGTCCAGGCACATAATGATAATGATTTAATTGTCCATGATTCACAGCTACATATGAAAAACATCATGTGTTCTTAATTTATCTAGCAAAATGTAACAATAATAAATTGGGTATAATTGCGTATATTTGTTCCCTTTCTTAGACACAATGGCTCTCAAAGACTCCATCAGTATAGGGCGGCCAGATTTTAGCTTCAACAAGATGGCGTATTATGATGAAGGTGAGTTGCCAGCAGTGACTGACTTTACATGAGCATGATATTATTGTATTCTAGATGAGTTAAAGAGTTATATTGAGCCATACTGATGTATAGAAGCAAATCGTGGACAATTAGCAGACAAGTGAATTTTCTGTGACATTTAATATACAAGGCCTGGATTTTATTATCTAGATATTGTGAAATGCTCTGACTCGTATCTTTATGCTGCCACTGGCAAGATTCCTGTTCTCAAATTTCTGATCTTCATTTGTTTTCTGGTGTTGTGCCAGACTTAATACTGTTTAACCTGTATTGTTATAGCCAGTCTTCTTCTAACTTCCCCCATAAAGTCCCCATTCTTGTATATTTTGGAGCCAGGATGTTAACAACTTGTGACATCTTCTGTTTCGCAATTGTTAGTGATTTATTTTTTTCCACATGTAGTTACATTTGTGGACATTTGTTGTTGTTTTTTAATTCAGGAAAAGATGTTTGGAGTATTTAATCTACAAGATAAACATTTTCATGTAGTTGTATCGATGTGTGTTTGTTGTTTATATGCTGACAAAGGTTTTGGCCGAAATATCCATTTTGTTTCTTGTGATGGAAGACTGGACAATGAACAAGCAACTAGAAAGTTGAATAGAGGCCCTGGAGTTGTGGATGTACAGAAGAATATGTCGTATTGCATGGAAACAGATACAGTCAAATACAGAGGTTCTAGAAAAACTGGGAATGAAAAGAGAGTTGATGACAATTTAAAAAGAGGCAAGTGAAATATTTTAAAAGACATAATACTCTTATATAAACCATACTGGAGGGCAAGAGGTAGGCAATGATACAAGTGGGAAGATAACATCAAGAGATGGACGAACATCAATCAGCCTGACAGAATGTAGTCAGGACGAGAGACAGAGTGTTGGAGATCCATTGCAGCCAACCTTCATTGTGGAGACGGCACCTGATTAATTGATCGTGTTCCAGTAAAACTTACTGATTCTGCTTGTTGTTTTGGTGATTTTTTTTCACTGTTCTGTAAGATGTGATTAACTTCGTAAATGTTAACTTTAATTTTAGTAGTGGCTTGTTTAATTTGGTTTCCATGCATTTTCTTAATCAGATTTAACAAACTTCTCTGTTGTTTACCTCTACTCCCACCAAAAACCAGACTTAAGGTCAAAGTTCAACCATTCCAACCCATTACTGCCATACACGGAAGTCAGCTGCTCGTCGTTTACTTCTGATGAAATAGACATTGACCTTCCTGATGGCTGCGTGAATGTCAAGGTTGAACATTGCTCAGAAGAATTCTTTCACAGTAATTACAAGAAGGTCAGTAGTGAGTTTTTGGATTGTTGGCAATTTCATTTAAATAGATTGAATAGGTGACACGATTTATTGCCTGGCATATTTCGCTGTAATCCGCACGGAGGCAGATTTTTTAAAGTTGGCCAGGGCTTCTAGGTTGACCCATCCTACAATGGGTGCCAGGAAGTCTCGTGGGCAGTAAAGGCGGCGGAAGGGATACTGACCACATCAGCCACCTAGTGCCAGTTGGTCTGTACAAACTTTGCACTCCTTTGGCCACACATTTCTTATCCGGCACTTTTAACAGCTGCATTGAACTCAACTGTTGTGCCTTATGACAACAAAGAAGTTGTGTTTTAATATTATTTTATATTTTTTCTTTAGATCTGTTTGTGTTGTCCCATCCCTGATGAAGATTTATATAATCAAAATGTCATTTGTTGTGTCCAAGAATACTTATTTTTATTTTATTATTAAGTATTTTTGGATTGTCTGTTCTTTTGGGGGATGGTCTGATGTGTGTGTGTATTATTGGTTCTTTATAATGTTATTTCATTGTGATTTCATAGATTGGAGATTGTCTGATGTGTGAGTATTATTGGTTCTTTATAATGATAGTTCATTTTGATTTCATAGATTGGAGATTGTCTGATGTGTGTGTGTATTATTGGTTCTATATAATATTTCATTGCGATTTTGTAGATTGGAGATTGTCTGATGTGTGTGTGTGTAACATAATCTTATAGTTATTATATAGATCGGAGATTGTCTGATGTATGTGCATTATTGTTTCTTTATAATTTCTGTGTTTTAAGCTGATAGGGGTGTGATTACGAGTACCTCAGAAGTCAGAGAGGGTTTGCCTGATGGCAACGGATATTAATTAGAAAGTCGAATAGAGGACCTGGAGATGTGGATATACACAAGAATATTTCATATTTTACAGAAACAAAAACAATCAAATACAGAAACAAAAACAATCAAATACAGAGGTTCTAGAAAAACTGGGAATGTAAAGAGAGTTGATGAAATACAAAAAAAAAGGCAAGTAAATTATTTTGGCCACATTAAAAGGCAATACTCTTATAAAAACTATACTGGTGGGTGAGGTTGAAGGCAAGTGACCAAGCGGTAGACGATTTAAGTGGGCATATAACATCAAGAGATGGACAAATATCAGTCTGGCACAATGTACAGTCAAGGCGAGAGACAGACAGTTTTGGAGATCCATTGCAGCCAACCTGTATTGTGGAGATGGCACCTGGTTGATTGATTAAAGGGATACTAGTAATAGAGAAAGCTAACCCTTGTACAAAACCAGTTCAATGCACTAACTAATATTAGAAGCATGTGCATGGACTACGCTTGAGTTCAAAGCGATTGAATGCTAAAAAAAAATGCCTGCTTAAAAATGTCCCTGTATTTTTTTCCAGTCGTATCCAATGCGACGAATGCCGCGAGGCTATGCCCTTATTATCAATGTGAATGAGGTCGTCGGGAAGCCAGCCAGGACCGGCACTAATTTTGATCGAGATAATTTATGCAACTTGCTGTCGCAGCTACACTTCAACATCGTTGTCTATGATGATAAAGATGGCCTCTCAGCCCAGGTGAGTGCTTTTTTGTTGTTGTCTATGCTGTTGTTGCTGTTTATTATCTGTTTCATTTCTGCCCTTAGCATCATTGACCACAAAAAATAAATTTTGTTTGTCAACTGATGTGAATATTTTTGTCGACTTCCCTGCACTGGAGTTTACCCCATCCGGCTCGGTCTCTCACAGCACAATAGATAGCTGCTGGCCGAGAGCATCGCACAAAGCACAAACTCCATAGCTCTAGTAATGACCCCCAGAAGCCTGCTGAAAAATTGCTCTCATGGTCTCAACGACAGAGCCTGGGTATCAAACTCACAACCTTCAAGTCTTAAAGGTCAAGAAGATCGACTTCATTGCCCCGGGTTTTATCCCATACGGCTCAATCTATTTCCGCAGGGTGGCCTGCTAAAAGTGTCGCACAAAGCACAAACTCCATTGCTCCAGCGATGACCCACAGGAGTCTCCAAGAAAAATGTACTCGTGAACCGAAAGACGTAGCCCGGGATCGAACCCACAACCTTCGGAGTTGGAGGTAGACGGCTTGACCACTTTCCCACGGAGAGTCCCGGAAAGTCCCAACACACAAACTTAACTTTGCCACGGAGACTCCCGGAAAGTCCCGACACACAAACTTAACTTTGCCACGGAGACTCCCAGAAAATCCCGACACACAAACTTAACTTTGCCACGGAGACTCCCGGAAAGTCCCGACACACAAACTTAACTTTGCCACAGAGACTCCCGGAAAGTCCCGACACAGAAACTTAACTTTGCCACAGAGACTCCTGGAAAGTCCCGACACACAAACTTCCTAGCACAAAGCAGTCGGCTAAACCACTTTGCCATGCATACTGTTGTAGGTTTCCCATCCACTTAACAGTAGCTGCATATCCTTTGCAGGACATCACAATCAACCCCAGCATGTTTTGCCTGTTTGTGATGTTTTTTGGTAAGTTTATGTTCAGTAGTTTACCATTGCTTTCTGAACGACCGGCACTTATACCGTTTTTTGAACACCGTTGTAAGTCGATCTGATTCAAAATCGCTCGCAGCTGTGTTTTGTGCTTGGTATTCGTTTTTGAGTTGTGTTCGAAACCCCTTTGCCTGCGCCCTCTTAAAAGGGGTGGCAGAATGAGGAGGTTTCTTCTTTTTCTTATTTCATTCTTCTTTGCCATTCAGATCCCATTATACAATAAGAATGACCATGAAAGTAAAAAGGGTTGTCTTCTACGTACACCTTCAGTTGTCAGCATGAATATCATCATCATCAAGATCCATGCTAGCTGGCGTAGGCGTTCATGCCTCTCCACAGATCTGTCTTTGGTATTCTGGATCAACTCTGCTGATGATATTCTACCATGCCACCGTCTCAATTCATCCAGCATAATTTCTTTTGGTCGGCCTCTGCCTCTTTTACCTTTGATCTTTCTAGTCGTCATGATGTTCTCCAATGCCTCTCTTCTCATTACTTGACCAGAAACAAACTGTTTGCCTTTTTCTTATCGTTCAAATATAATGTTCTAGTTTTATTAGCCTCCTTTAGGCAATCGTCGTTAGCTACTCTGGCAGTCCAAGGAATTCACAACATTCGTCTTAGAAACAACATCTCTGTTGCTTCCAAGTTCTTCCGAATTTGTTCATTTACATTCCAAGATTCACTGCCATACAGAAAACAGATAACATGAATGTACCCAAAGAAAATAGTAGTCAACTCGAGCTTACTCGCATCTCCATAAAGTTTATCCTTACATGCCATAATAGTTTTCTCAGTTCTGTATATGTTGGACACTCCCGCAACAAATGTTTCTTCTTCATCCTCTGCCCTTTGACCTCCATTGGGTCAAAGGCCCTCAACCAAACCATGCCGAGTTGTCCTATCTTTTGCTGTCCCTTTATGTGACATTTCCTGGTTGGTTGTTTTTCAGCTGAATTTTTCTATGCTGTGAAGTAGCCTGCCCTTATCACAACCCTTCCTTGGTCGCCTTCTACAACATGCCAGATAGGGTGCAGAAGTTTGTATTTTTTGCTTCCTTTTAGAATTCTTAGGAACATGAACTTTATTAAAAGAATAATGAATTTTTAAAGTGTGTATGGGCACATTATGAGAAGAAATAAACTGGAGAACTTGGTGATAACTGGCAAAATTGAGGGAAAAAGAACAAGGGGAAGGCCAGAAGGAAAGCAACGGCAAACTACCTTCTGCAAAACTTGCCAAGAAACCCCAACAATCTTGAAAGAAAACAATAAGAAAGAGATCTGGTGGTGAGACCCCCAGATCAGGCAAGGGTAAGGCAAAGTGATAAATATCAAGATAGCTTGACCACATGGCATAATGGAAGCAAAAACACAAAGCTGATCCACAGCTCTGGTGATCTTGTGAGATGGAAAACATGACCGCCCATGCATATCGGCATGGCATGTAATGATGATGATGATGATGATGCTTAATTCGCACTCCATACTTCTGAACAGTTTGGACCCCATTTTGTAGAAAATAAATGACTACACAAGAAAAGAAAACAATTCTTTAAAATGTGGTACCTTTGTCCCTGTACAGGAAATGGTTCTGAAGTTGAAGTCCTTTGCTAAACTGGAGCAGCACCACCAGGCTGATGCCTGCTTTATATGTCTGCTGAGCCACGGGGAGGAGGAGTACATCTTTGGCACCGACGGGAAGCGGATACCACTTAACGAGATCTTCATGCTGTTTGACAACAACAACTGCAAGGGACTCATTGGCAAACCCAAGGTGTTCGTCATCCAGGCATGCCGAGGGGGTGAGTTACATGTTGTCCTGGGTTTGGTGGCTCCCTGTATGTCTGTGAGCGGGTGAGTGATATCTTGTCCTGGGTTTGGTGGCTCCCTGTATGTGAGGGGATGAGTTATGTTGTCCCGGTTTTGGTGGGTCCCTTTTTGTCTATCTGTCTGTGAAGGGGTGAGTTATATGTTGTTCTGGGTTTGGTGGGTCCCTGTATGTCTGTATTTATGTCTACATTTCTATCTTTCTGTCTGTATGTTGATCTTTAATCAGCAAAGTGACTTAGGGGATAGTGTTTCACAATTCTCCGACATACCAAGTCAGGGCTAGAACAATTCTCCAACACACCAAGTCAGGGTTAGAACAATTCTCCAATATGCCAAGTCAGGGTTAGAACAATTCTCTGACACACCAAGTCAGTGTTAGAGCAATTCTCCGACACACCAAGTTAGGGTTACAGCGATTCTCCAACATACCAAGTCAGGGTTAGAACAATTCTCCAACATACCAAGTCAGGGTTAGAACAATTCTCTGACACACCAAGTCAGGGTTAGAACAATTCTCCAACATACCAAGTCAGGGTTAGAACAATTCTCTGACACACCAAGTTAGGGTTACAGCGATTCTCCAACATACCAAGTCAGGGTTAGAACAATTCTCCAATATACCAAGTCAGGGTTAGAACAATTCTCCGACACACCAAGTCAGGGTTAGAACAATTCTCCGACACACCAAGTTAGGGTTACAGCGATTCTCCAACATACCAAGTCAGGGTTAAAACAATTCTCCAATATACCAAGTCAGGATTAGAACAATTCTCCAACATACCAAGTCAGGGTTAGAACAATTCTCTGACTTACCAAGTCAAGGGTTAGAAATCAGCCACAGACAATTTGAACTCTGACCACTTTGTGTTGATTATGTTGGTATGAAGCGCCAACCATTCAGAAAGCAATGGCAAACTGCCGAACTAAAATTGCCTGGAAAATCACCAACAACTTACCATTACTGGGTTGATGGCAAAATTCTGTATAGAACATGCTACCAACTTTTCTGTAGGTCAAGTGTGTCTGTATCTCTTCATTTCTGTATTGTGTGTCTTCATACATATATATATATGCCGGATCCGTGGTGAAGGTGTTATGGATGCAGTTCATAATCTTGCATACCGCGCTAAAAAAAAGCAGTGGGCGATTCGGCAGCAGCCCGCCTTGCGTTGTTTTCTTTTTTTCTGTAAATGGTATTTTTGCAGGTCGTTCAGAAAGTAATGGCAAACTACTGATAATAAACTTGCCAAGAAAACACGAACAGCCAAAAAATGCTGGGGTTGACTGTCACGTCCTGTAAAGGATATGCAACTAACTTTAAAAACAAATATATATATATATATATATATATATATATATATATATATATATATATATATATATATATATATATATATATATTCATCAATCTGTCTATGTCGATCTTTATGTCTGTATATCTCCGTTAGTTGATGTGGTAGCCTTGACTTCTGTAGTCTGTATTTTACAGGTTATTTCCCTTGTATCAGTTTTGAGACTGGTTTACCTAGTACATCAATAGCAACTGAAAAATGCTGATGTTGACTGCAACCTCCTGTAAGGGATATGCCCCCCCCCCCAAAAAAAAATAGATTACGCAACCACATGTATACAGAATTCAAGATTGGTGACTAAGCCATGTGCACATGTGGTTTGGCGTCGCAGACAGCAGAGCACATACTCCAGGACTGCCCAAACTACAACATATCCAGGCGAACATTCTGGCCTAGAGAGACAACAGTGGATGGACCGCTGAGTGAACTAAGAAAGACTGTTAGATTCATACAAGAGACAACATTGCAGTTATAGACATATTTCGGGCTAACGAAAGAAGCAGAAGAAATAATATGAATGTAGGGAAATTGTCTCTCTCTAGAAGTTTGGACTCAATTATTGTTGTAATCAAGGGTTAACTACCCATTTAGAGTTCAAATTAGCAAGAACTAAAATGAAAGTCCTTACCTGCACAGTTCGCGGCACCTGCACTAGCCAGGCAGCTCTAATTCCTCAGGCTCAATGCCCATTTGACTGGTTCTTGAGAAAGCGCGCAGCTGTATGTTGGGATCACACCCTGCACCTTCAGAGTCTGAGACATGTGGTCACCTCTCAGCCACGCCTCCCCACGTTATAGACTATTCGAGTCTCGCTGGGTGTTGTGGTCAGTGGCGCGCCGGCCTCTTTACCTCCCAGGACCTGTGCCGGTACCCATCCAAGTTGGTTTTAGTTTAGTCGACGGATCAACATCACGGCACACGGGTGTAACCCATAAGTGCTCCGTTCTACTCCTAACTCAAGCCTGAGTCCAGAGAATCTCAATTCAGTGCATGAACTCCGTAGCACTGGCGAGGATCCTGAAATACTTCGGGTAGATTTTTAACTCGAAATTTTGCCCGGGCGTCGCCATTACTCTACTCTTTTTCGATTTCCAGCTGCCAAGGGATTTTTTACGTGCAAACAATACACACGGGCATCCAATCTCACTACCCAGAGACCAGGGGAAATTTTGTTACTAGAAGTTCACGAGAAAAACTCCCGGGTCTTGAACCCGGGACCTCTAGCATCCGAGGTGGACACCATACCTAGAGACCACTCAGCCTCCCCCCCCCCCCCCCAAAAAAAAAAAACATTGGTTCAACTCGGGACTCTAAGTCAATCCTCTCTGATCCTGTTTCGAACCATTGACCACCTGGCTAGCAGGTGAGCGGTAGCCATACCTTCGCCCGTAGGTCAGCTTGCCCGAATGGATAAGCATGTGTGTTCTTAAACATCCGGTGTGCTGATGCCGAAGTAAGGGGTTCAACCCCTACACCAGAAAGTTGGACTAAAATGTTGACATATCGACCTTGACTTTGGGATGTAAATTACAAGTACCACTGAAGTCGGAGTGGGTTCGCCTGCCAGCGAGGGACACTGCCAATAAGGAAGGTTAAGCCACGCACAAAATTCCGTCCCGCAGTACTAGTAGTAGTGTGAATAGACTACGCTTGAGTTCAAAGTGAGCCAGCGCAAAAAAAAAAAACCTTTCTCTCTTTCTCTTTCTCCCCCCCCCCCACCACCACCACCACCACCAGACACACACACACACACAGAGGTATCGCGCCTCTCCCAGCTTGACCAAAAATGGCGATTGCCTTGTCGGGCTGTTGATAGCCATCTGCCTTTGTGGCTTTTACCTCCTGCAGTTCTTGAACATTGGTTTTCATAGCAGTCCCATGGGATTCTCAGTAAATATTGGTTTTCTTAGTAGCTCCATGGGATTCTTAGTAAACATTGGCTTTCTTAGTCGCTCCATGGGATTCTTAGTAAACATTGGCTTTCTTAGTCGCTCCATGGGATTCTTAGTAAACATTGGCTTTCTTAGTCGCTCCATGGGATTCTTAGTAAACATTGGCTTTCTTAGTTGACCCACGGGATTCTTAGTAAACATTGGCTTTCTTAGTCGTTCCATGGGATTCTTAGTAAACATTGGTTTTCTTAGTCGTCCCATGGGATTCTTAGCGTATCCGGAGAAATTACACCTCTCCAAAGAAACCACACTTCTTATTTAGATATTTGTGCTAATGCCGTCACTGTTTGTTAGAAAGAGGTTTGCCATTCCCCCCCCCACCCTCTCTCTCTCTCTCTCTCTCTCTCTCTCTCTCTCTCTCTCTCTCTCTCTCTCTCTCTCTCTCTCTGGTTGTAAAAATAAACCGAATCAAATGGCCGCCTATGATGAAACCGGAGAGGCTACAACATTCTGGTGTTTGACTGACTGGTCGGATCGATACCGTTGCCAACTCCTGTTTCCCTTATCTCGTCCCCCTCCCCACTCCTCTGTAACCGCTGCCCGATTCCAGCTTAGGCACAAAGCACCGTTTTAGGCCGGATAAGCCGAGTACTGATACGGCAAACACCCTGATTTAGCCTGTTCCTCTGTTGGTGGAGGGGATGAGGGAGGAAATGGAGAAGAGGAATGAGGAGGGGGGATTGATTTAAAAACTTAATAAAGACTTGGATAGTCCTTTTGCCAAGTATTTTACACTTGTGGTAGTATGCATAGTGTTTTATGTGTAGTGTGTCAGTTGTGTGTCAATATAGTGTGTAGTGTGTCAGTATAGTAGTTATTGTGATGGTCTGTCAATATAGTGGTTAGTGTGTGGTGTGTCAATGTAGTGGTTATTGTGATGGTCTGTCAATATAATGGTTATTGTGATGGTCTGTCAATATAGTCAGTGTGAAGTGTGTCAGTATAGTGGTTATTGTGTGCAGTGTGTCAATATGGTGGTTATTGTGATGGTCTGTCAATATGGTGGTTATTGTGATGGTGTATCAGTATAGTGGTTATTGTGTTGGTCTGTCAATATAGTGGTTATTGTGATGGTCTGTCAATATAGTGGTTATTGTGTTGGTGTATCAATATAGTGGTTATTGTGTTGGTTTGTCAGTATAGTGGTTAGGGCACTGGTCTTGTCAGTTTAGTGGTTGTACTAATAGTAGTTGTAATAGGGTAGTAGTACTTGTGACGGGGCAGTAGTTGTAATAGGGTAGTAGTAGTAGTAGTAGTGTTAAAAAGTGATAAAAATAGTGGTTGTTGTGGTGGGGTGTTAGTTGGCAGTACTAGTAGTAGTTGTGGCGGGGTAGTAGTAGGCAGTAGTTGTAGTAGACAACTACTGTTGTCTGTTGGGAGTCTCCGTGGCGAAGTGGTCAAGCCGTCTGACTCGGGCTCCGAAGGTTGTAGGTTCGATTGCGGGCCACGTCCTTCGGTTCACGGGTGCATTTTTTTCGGAGACTCCTGGGGTCGTCGCTGGAGCTACGAAGTTCGTGCTTTGTGCGACGCTTTCGGCAGTTCGCTGCGGAAAGAGACTGAGCCATATGGGATAAAAATCCGGTGCAATGAAGTCGACTTTTAAGCGACTTTTTTTAAAACCCAGTAGTAGTAGTAGTAGTAGTAGTAGTAGTAAATAGTAGTTAGTAGTAGTAGTTGATGATAATGTTGTAGTAGTAGTTTTATAGAATCTCTCCGAGTCTTGGTTACTTGCTTTCTTGCTTTGCTTGAGACGAATGGCCCCGTTCAATCTCCGAGTGTATCGGCTTGGCTGTAATTGGTGCGTATATCTGCTTCCTTGAAAGGGTTGAGTTACTGCAATTGTGTTCGTTTCATCATTGTGGCTTTACATATCTGGTCAGAGTCGCGAACTTGTTGAGGCCTGGAGTAATAGCGTGCCCACCCCGTCATGTGGTGTTGTTTCCTTCAGGGATGGTTACCGATAGTCGTCTCTCCTGGTGTTCCACCGATTTCCCCGTCTTGGTCTGTCTTTGTATTGTCTGGGTCTTCTCTGATACCTTGTATCGTGGACGGGTTGGTGACGCGGTCCGTGGGGTGAGTAGTAGTTTCTTCTCCTGACCCCCGTCCAGTCTTTTTTTTTTTTTTTGGACTTGGTCTTCGTCGCTGTCGTTCTGGTTTCTTTCTCCTCTTCTTGGTTTGCGTCTATCGCTATTTATAGCTTCCAACCGGGACTCTGACACTGGATAGCGCACACAACCCCCCCTCTCCCCCCCCCTTTCTTGTCACCGTTCCTTCTCTCACGTTCACTGCTGTAGCTTAATGTAGGGGAAGGAAGGGGGACGCCGAAATTACCCAGCAATCAATAGCCGCTCCAGGCCCGCGGGAAAGAGCACACCATTATTTGGCGTGTCTAGTCGTCTTTCCCGCGTGTTCTTACGTTCCCTGACTGGTGTCCCTTGGGGTTAGATTGAGCCACTGTTTGTGGGGATAATGACCGTTGTGTCTTGGGAAGATTGCCCAACTGGGTTGTTGCTTCTTGGATGTATTGTTTCTGTTCTCTGGTAAACAATTTCCGACGAAAATTATCGGGTGATTATGTTACCTGACTGGGTCGTGTCCAGCTTCTTTTTTTTTTTTGGGGGGGGGGGGGGAATAAAACTATAGTATTGTGTTAGGGTGAGAGTGCCCATGTCACAATGTTACTCGCTACAACTCAGTTAGTTAGTTAGTCGAGGTTCCAACTTCACAGCAACGGGTCGTCCCCATTATGCTCCATTCCTGTGCCAGTGAACATCACACAAAATGCTCCCCACTGTCCAATGTGAAAAGTGGAACAGACATGAATCTCGGCAATCCAACAGCCCGCACAGGTACACTGTGCATAATGCCGCCACCAGAATGCCAACACAAAATTCATCCACGCACACCACAGTTCATCGTGATGGACTCGGCAGTCACCAGAAAGACCTCATCGACCCGGGTTTTCTCACATGGCTCGGTCTTTTACCGCAGAGCGACCCACCGAAAGCGTCACATAAAGCACGAACTCCGCAGCTTCAGCGCCGACTCCCATGAGTCTCCTGAAAAATGCACTCGTGAACCGAAAAGACAAATCAGTCAATTTAGCAACAGCCTGTAGCCATTGTTCCGAACATGCAGGCTACTGTACAGGACAGATGTAAAAGCATTCCAAGCGAATTTCACAGCTCACAGTGTCGCCCACGCACTCACTCAGTAGCAGGGCGACGGAACCATGTACTACCATTCCAACATGAGGAAACTGCGATTGGAAACCGTAGCTGCCAGCACAAACACGCCACAGGCCTTAACGGTTCAACACCTAACCGCCATGTTGGCGACCGGAAGATCACTACAACTCGCATCTATCTATCTATCTATCTATCTATCTATCTATCTATCTATCTATCTATCTATCTATCTATGTATCTATCTATCGCTCTATCTATCTATCTATCTATCTATCTATCTATCTATCTATCTATCTATCTACCTACCTATCTGCCTTAGCACCTTGCCGTCTTAACAGACGATGGATATTGAGCTTTAAAAAAAAATGCATAACCTCTCCATAGCACAAAGCCTGGGCTGAACTGTAGAGACCATGTGATGCCCGTGCAGCCTGATCCATTTCTCCGTCTGCCTTGTTCACTCCAGAGGAAATTTAACATAAATACATCTGGAACAAGACAAGCTGCCAGACCAGTAAATAATTCTCTGACTGTCCGTCTGTCGAAGCTTCAATCCTAGACCAGTTGCCGACCAAGGCTTAGGGCTTGGGCTGCCCTGTCATGACATTTAGTCCTTAGGCTGCATTTCCTCGCACTGGGATAAGGCTTGTATCCTCTTAATTGCACTCTTCCGCCTGAAGCCGTTGGCACAGTGTGGGATTTGTTGAGCGCCGCTCAACATTCGGCGCCAATAGAAAGCTGGTAGTAGTAGTACCGTCTACTGTCACACAGTAGCTCAGTCATATTTGGCTAAGACCTGACTAAATAATGTTGACAGATTAAAAATAAGAAGAAGCACACCGCTCTCTTCACATATGCTAAATCAGTTGCCTCAATATTGAACATCACATATAGTGTAGAATGCGCAGAGCTGCACTCCATGTGCTGTGTAGAAATCCAAGGGGTTGTAATACAATGGATTGCAATACAATGGATTGCAACATACCTGGACATGAAGAGGCCGACAAAGGACAGTGAAAAACTCCCACAGTTGGATATAGATCTATGATTAGGCCAGACGGTTTTATAGGAATCACTTCTAGAATCAGAGCGCCCACGATAAAGGTGATGCATATTATCAACTTGATTGAAGTTGAACAAGTAGCAATCTCCAGACAAGACATTACAGGTTGAAATACCACTTGTTCAATACGCAGGCGAATGTAACTGGAATTAGATACAATTACGGCGAACAGTTTGCTGCCGGAGTGCCCAGTATGTGCCAGACTCCGCACAAGACATAACAGGTTGAAATACCACTTGTTCAATACGCAGGCGAATGTAACTGGAATTAGATACAATTACGGCGAACATTTTGCTGCCGGGGTGTCCAACATGTGCAGAGAAAATGACTTTGACCTACGCCCACCCCGGGCGGGCGCGCTAGCGAAGTCGATGGCGAACTGCGCTGGTAATGTCGTGAGTACGGTAGGTGCGATGTCTGGGCTCATCGCTTGCCAAAAGTGAAGGAATGATTGGCCACATATTTCTCTGTGCTCTGGGACTTACAGGATGTGATAGCGCTGCCAACCCACGGCAGAAACCGCTTTGGGATAGATGTTCATTTATTCTCCTTCATATTCACACCCACTCCATTTGAGGACATACTCTATGGAGATGGGGACAACCTCTATGGAGATGGGGACAAACTCTATGGAGATGGGGACAAACTCTATGGAGATGGGGACAAACTCTATGGAGATGGGGACAACCTCTATGGAGATGACGAAAACCTCTATGGAGATGGGGACAACCTCTATGGAGATGGGGACAAACTCTATGGAGATGGGGACAAACTCTATGGAGATGGGGACAAACTCTATGGAGATGGAGACAACCTCTATGGAGATGGAGACAACCTCTGTGGAGATGGGGACAAACTCTATGGAGATGGGGACAAACTCTATGGAGATGGGGACAACCTCTGTGGAGATGGGGACAACCTCTATCGAGATGGGGACAACCTCTATCGAGATGGGGACAACCTCTATCGAGATGGGGACAACCTCTATGGAGATGGGGACACACTCTATGGAGATGGGGACAAACTCTATGGAGATGGGGACAAACTCTATGGAGATGGTGACAACCTCTATGGAGATGACGAAAACCTCTATGGAGATGGGGACAACCTCTATGGAGATGGGGACAAACTCTATGGAGATGGAGACAAACTCTATGGAGATGGGGACAAACTCTATGGAGATGGAGACAACCTCTATGGAGATGGGGACAACCTCTGTGGAGATGGAGACAACCTCTATGGAGGTGGAGATGGGGACAAACTCTATGGAGATGGGGACAAACTCTATGGAGATGGGGACAAACTCTATGGAGATGGGGACAAACTCTATGGAGATGGGGACAACCTCTGT
The DNA here is from genome assembly GCA_963921405.1 of Cepaea hortensis. NCBI lineage: Eukaryota > Metazoa > Mollusca > Gastropoda > Stylommatophora > Helicidae > Cepaea > Cepaea hortensis. Next base: position 10,746,773 of record OY992896.1, read on the forward strand.
GGAGATGGGGACAACCTCTATCGAGATGGGGACAAACTCGATGGAGATGGGGACAACCTCTACGGAGATGGGGACAACCTCTACGGAGATGGGGACAAACTCTATGGAGATGGAGACAAACTCTATGGAGATTGAGACAACCTCTGTGGAGATGGGGACAACCTCTATGGAGATGGGGACAACCTCTATGTAGATGGGGACAACCTCTATGGAGATGACGACAAACTCTATGGAGATGGAGACAACCTCTGTGGAGATGGGGACAACCTCTATGGAGATGGGGACAACCTCTATGTAGATGGGGACAACCTCTATGGAGATGACGACAACCTCTGTGGAGATGGGGACAACCTCTGTGGAGATGGGGACAACCTCTATGGAGATGGGGACAACCTCTATGGAGATGGGGACAACCTCTATGGAGATGGGGACAACCTCTATGGAGATGGGGACAACCTCTATGGAGATGACGACAAACTCTATGGAGATGGAGACAAGCTCTGTGGAGATGGGGACAACCTCTATGTAGATGGGGACAACCTCTATGGAGATGACGACAACCTCTGTGGAGATGACGACAACCTCTGTGGAGATGGAGACAACCTCTGTGGAGATGGGGACAACCTCTATGGAGATGGGGACAACCTCTATGAAGATGGGGACAACCTCTATGGAGATGACGACAAACTCTATGGAGATGGGGACAACCTCTATGGAGATGACGACAAACTCTATGGAGGTTGACTACTGCTTTCTTTAAATTTATTCAGGATATCGTCTGAGGATATTGGACGAGGCGAAAGGAGTAAATGTGAGCATGGCTAAATGGATAAGAGAGCTTGTTCGTAAACTTCTGGTGTGCTGATGCCGAGGTAACGGGTTCAACCCATACATGGGTCAGTTAAACACAAGTGTTGAGTTTTGTCCTTGTCTTGGTGACGTCAATTACAAGTGCTTCATGCCATATAGTGAGTGCAAACAAAAATGACGTCATATAGATTAGAGAGAAATCCTCGTCGCCAAAATACGATAAAAACTAAGGGACGCGTTGGAAACAACAAAAACGTCACAGGGCGAGTAGGGCAACAACGGCAGACTTGCGGGGACATGGAACCGAGTAGGCAGTGCAAAATTTAAGAGTGAAGCATTGGCGTGGCTATGGATCAGAGTTGGCACTTCAGAAGTCGCGGTGGGTTCTCCTGATGGCGAGTGACACAGGTCATAGGGAATGCTAATCCACACGCAAAAATCAGTCCAGTGCACTAGCAGTAGAAGATCAGATCCTAGTGGGACTACGACTGGGTTCAAAGCGAGCGAACGAAAAAAACAAAAAGAAGACGAATTAGTTAAAGTAATGACAGAACCAAGCTTGTATTGCCGGGTAAAGATCTCCCATTAAGTATGTTGCAATATACAAGTGTTTTCACACGTAACCAGACCTGCTTATAGCATACTGTCATTTAACGGTCGAAGTATTTATTGGTTGGGGTAACCACGTGTTGTCTCCAAAAGAGAACCGACATGTCACAAACTGAAGTGTGTGTCTATTTTCTCTCCTACCTGACATTTCTTGTCACTTAATGATTGCAATTGTATCTGCTGACAGGGAGGAGGAAGTGGGGAGATTGAAGCACGAGGCGATGATTTGCGTCAGTAGAAAACAAGGGTCGAACTTGTCGATGAGAAGGGGTCTTGGTCTTCATCAGAGATTTCTCCAAAAGGGGGTTGGGTTCGTGTCGTACATGATCCTTGTCATTGCACACGCATAGATAGATATACGTAAGTGCTCCAGTCTCTTCCCGGTAATCACACACGGATAATCTTAACTCAGTGCACTAATTATGTAGCTCCGGCGGTCAAACATTAAGGGGAAGGTGGACAGTGGAATTGGAGTACAGAAAGAGGGTATGAGGGAAACTTGGCACAATATAGCGGATAGATAGGCAAGTAGCCATTATAATGTTAAGATTTAGGGTGTGTGTGAAAAGTAATGGTTACTGTCAACAACAACAAACTGTCATTTACTGCCAATAAAGTACCTTGCAGTGTATGGCAGAGGGGTCTTTGAGCCTGAGGAATTAAGGCCGCCTGGCTAGTGCAGTCGCCGCGAACTGTGCAGGTTTGGATTTACTTTTTGCCCCCGACAGAAAAAAATCCCACACCTTACCGAGGGATTGAACCTGGTACTCCCGAAGGAGAGTCCGGCGTTCTAGCAACTCGGCCAGCCACTGCTCAATGGTTACTCATGGTGGATATTACCACAGGGGCTGTGTGGTGATAGATCACTGTTTTATGAGATGCAGTAGCCAGCTCTATTCTTCACCAGCTTGTGTTCTTTTCCTGCTGCAAAGCCTTTTGTTGAGTTGTTCATAATTGGTTGGATTTTGCGGTTAAGGTTTTCTACAAGATGAGGTGGCCTGTCTAACACCAATCCTCCTGAGTCAGCTCTTACAACATGCAATACAGGTTTCAGTCTTATTCCTCCTACAGGGTGTATTTTTAATGACTGTGCAGTGTTTGAAAAAAAAAAATTGCCGGTCCAAGTTTTGTATTAACCCTCTGTAAAGTTCATGCAACATAATAGGTAAATACAAAACTTGGACTGGCGATATTTTCAAACACTGCACAGTCATTAAAAATACACCATGTATTTACTTCCCTTATTCGCTTTGGTTACACACGGACGACCAGCTTGCTAGTCTAAGGAAATCTCGTGTGCTCATTTTCCCAGCAAGTGTGGGAGGGAGAGGAATGTCCTTCTTCACAGGGGATTTAACGAGGTGGAGTTGGTTTGAAACAGAATGGTCGACTGCCTGATCTTTTGACAAACTAAAATATACAGGGATCAGCCGTCCCCAGGTAGAGCCATATTGCCTCGTGGAAGGTACAACGGGACGGGCCAAAGTCAATAAATATGGCATACCATAGCCTATATGCTACCAAAAACTGTACAAGGGTGTCGCGATATATACAATATGAAGCCAGGAATGAACATCGTTGCCCTCCGGACAATCCTACATGTGCTCCGTCCTCTTCTTTAATAGCCCACGAAGAGTTCGCACGCTGGCGGGACCAGTGGCAGCCTGGGTAAACGCCCGACTGCAGCTTCGCCTATATCTCGACTTCTAGGATAAGGTCGAAAAACGGGTGGCTCCCGTCTGCAAGTTGTGCACGGTAAAAATCCCGCGGCTGATGAAAATCACAGAGAGCAGACATCCTGTTGATGAGTTCAAAGACTGATGTTGACGTGGCTGATGCTACTTCTGCACTGTCCTCTGACATGATTGTTGGGTAAGAAGACCTCCCCGCGGGTAGATACAGCCCGTTACCTGGGGTGGAAGCTGTCTAGAGGAAGCAAACGCATTCCGTTGTCGGACACACTGCCTTTTGGGGTGCTTAACAAGTTGCGACAACTGCCTGCTACAGAGGCACGAAGAGGAAGAATTCATGTTTCCCATAAATTGGCGCGCCTCGGGTGAGAAGTTCGCCACGCATAGAACGGCAGGCCTGGAAGTTACACGAGCAAACACTTCCCATATATTGATCGGCGTTTTACCGAAGCTTATTCAGCAATGAAGCTCTCCCCGTTTGGTCGCAACGGGGTCGAATTCTGGCGAGTCTGTACTTTCCAATATTTATGTTGTCTGGTGTGTCTTGCGGTTTTATATTGTATCTCCTGGCCTTTGACGGCAAGTGTTTGTAGTTTAATGACCTCTTGGAGCCTTCCGTTGAATGATTTATTTTGTCTTGCTTTGAACTCAAGCGTAATCCATACACACTACTTCTAGTGCACTGGACTGATTTTTGTGTGTGGATTAGCTTTTTCTTATTACCAATGTCCCTCGCCAGCAGGCGGACCCACTCCAACTTCTTAGTTACTTGTAATTTACGTCCCCAAGTCAAGGACGAGAAGTCAACATTTTAGTCCAACTGACCAATGATCGACTGATATTTATGTCTAAGCCTTAGCGAGACGCAGAAGCTTGGACGATGAACAAGCAGTTAGAAAGTCAAATAAAGACCCCGGGAATGTGAATGCACAGAAGAATATGTCGTATTCATGGAAACAAAAACAATCAAATAACATAAGTTCGGGAAAATTTGCAATGAAAAGAGAGTTGATGGAAGAAATAAAAAAGAGGCAAGTGAAATATTTCGACCACGTTAAAAGACATAACACTCTTATAAAAACCATACTGGAGGGTAAGGTCGAAGGCAAGCGAGCAAGAGGTAGACAACGATACAAGTGGGAAGGTAACACCATAAGATGGACGAACATCAATCTGACAGAATGTATAGTTAGGGCGAGAGACAGACAGTATTGAAGATTAATTGCAGCCAACCTTCATTGTGGAGACGGCACTTGATTGATTGATTGACTTAGGGGGGCATAAGAAGATAAAGCTGAAAGAAAGAAAAGTTGCGGGTGGAAGGGATGACAAAGTGGTTAAGTCGTCAGAAGACCGTGGGTTCGGTTCTCGAGGGCAGTATTTTTGTTTCTTTCGGAGGCAGGTCATCGCCTATCTACAGAGTTCGTGCTCTGTGCGAGGTTCTCCGCGGGCGGTTATCTGCTCGGCGGAGAACGAGCGAACTTTATTTTCAAAGGGTCACAAATTGGGCACACAATTCTGTCTTGCATTCGGCCCTTCCAGTCACTCATCTTTTGTTCATCAGTTATATAATGTGCGTGTTCCATTCACAAAGGAAAAGAAAACATTGTCAAATGAATGTTGTGAACATAATTAATGTTATGAGACAAGCAGGCAGGTAGATACACATACATGCATAAGCACATAATACATACCTGTATACATTCTTACATGATTTACACAGACTCTCACAATTATACACCCAGCCAATAACACACAAACACACACTCCCTCATATACATATATACTCACTTACAATCACAAACTCACTAACAAAAGTTTGTTTATACATACATTCTCTCTCTCTCTCTCTCTCTCTCTCTCTCTCTCTTTCCCCCTCTCTCTCTCTCTCTCTCTCTCTCTCCCTTTCTCTCCCTCCCTCTCTCTCCTGTACGGGATAAAACCCGGTGCAATAAAGTCGACCCATTACTCTTTTAAGAAGACAGGACTGGCGCCGTGGCTCAAGGCGGTGAACGTTCGAAATTGGTCGCTGGCGATTTGGAAGCCAGCCGCCCTGCGTTGATTTCAGTGTATGGGCGTCGGTCGTTGAGAAAGTAATGGCAAAATAATGAAATGTGCCTGATAAATCACAAGCATCCAAGAAATGCTAGAGTTGATTGCGACGCTCTGTAATGGACATTTAACTGATTTTAAACAGACAACGCTGAGATCCGTGAAATCTTACTCACTCTTATCATCATCTGCCAACAGTCGGGGTTGTTTCATGCCGTCATTGTCTCTCGAACAGTGGAACTGGGCCTTTTTTTCTTTACACAACAAAAAAAAAAAAAGAAACCATGTGCTATAAATAGTTCGCGCCAGCTCAAAGTAATCCATCACGTAATTACGGCTTTTCCCCGGGGAACCCCCTGTAGACGGCTTTAGCTGGACCACTACCCACCCTGGTCGGGATTCCCCACACAGAAACGTGAAAGAAGAACACCGCTGTCATACTTTCTTCTCCTGATCTTCCTCTTTAACTCACCCCCCACTCTTCAGCATCTCATTTCTCCAGTTTTTTTCACACTTTCTTACCATGTCATCCCTCCACTTTCTTCTCCATTTCATTACTCTATTTTCTTCACTATTTCATTACTCCACTTCGATTCTTCACCATTTCATTATTTGTCACCCATCTTTATCTCTTTCACTTCTTTCATCGGACATGTATACTATCTATACCGGTTCCACGAAAACTGTCTGGCCCAGTACATACAGTGCCTATCGTTTTCTTATAGTCCATGCCGTGTGGCGTTGGTGATCATGTCTGTGCACAGCCTTCTGTCCCGTGTACTGCCAATCTTTTTATATTCCATGCCGTGTGGTGTTGGTGATTATGTGTGTCCATATCCTTGTGTCTCGTGTACTGCCAATCTTCTTACAGTCCACGCCGTGTGGCGTTGGTGATCATGTCTGCACAGCCTTCTGTCCCGTGTACTGCCAATCTTCTTACAGTCTATGCCGTGAAGCGTTGGTGATCATGTCTATCCACAGCCTTCTGTCTCGTGTACTGTCAATCTTTTCTGATATTGATGTTCCTCGATGTCATGATATCACACTTTCCAGCATATTCTCCCTTGGTCTCCCCTGGCTCCATTTCCCTTCAACTTTCCCGTTGTGACGACATATCCCAGCTTTCCCCTTCTCGTGACATGCCCAAAGAATGTGTCCTGACTTCTTCTGATGCGCGTAACCAGTTCTCTTTGTGAGTTCTTTTGTCAAAATAATGCATTGCTCTTTCTATCCGCCCAGGGTTCTCATCATCTTATATATAAATTAGGATGTGCGTATCTCTGTATGTATTTATGTATCTCCGTATGTCCTTTATTTGTTCGCGAACGGCCCATCCGATTGAGATGAAATTTTCTACACGCCTTCCTTTCAGTCCAGAGCAGCCAACTGTGATATTTTGTTAGTGTGAAATCGCCTGCTTACTCAGTATTATTTCATTTTTCATTTTTCATCATAATTTCATATATTTCAGGGGATCTAACACGTAAAAGTTATTTCAAGGGGCATAACTTTTCTGTATAACTTATAGTCATATTGTGGCATCGTTTTCAAAGATTTATAAACTCTTCGTCCATAGTTATGTACCGGCATATGAGTTATAATAAATAATGATACAATCTGTAAGGCATTTTCAAAGTTTTCATAAAAATGATGCACAATGCATAACATTGTAACTCATCTTTTTTTGCTTAAGAAGTTACTGTAGTCATGCAGGTGATTAGAAAGAGTTTTCATTAAAAATAATGGATGGTGTGTGGAAGAACGTTCTTTTAAGTTACTTTTTTTGTTGTATGAATTTAACGAAGCCGGACAGGGTCAGGCAGACAGACAGACAGACAGATAGACAGTCGGGAACAGGAACTTATATGACTACTTATATAAATTAAATGAGATGCTTCACACCAGGAGCTGGGCAATGCCGGGCCGGGTCAGACAGACAGACAGACAGACAGACAGACAGACAGACAGTAACGGGAACGAGAACTTATATGACTACTTATATGAATTAAATTAGATGCTCCCCACCAGGGTCTGGGCAAAGCCGGGCAGGGTCAGCTAGTTCTTCTATAAAACATCTCCGCAGCTTCTACGTAATTCCTCACTTGTCTGTTGATTGTCCATGATTCGTTTCCGTACATCAGGATTGGCTCTCTATAGCTCTTAAGAACTCTTTCCCTGACCTCGACATAAATTACAGAGAATATTCTTCACATTTTATGACATGCTGCCTTTGCTTGGTCGGTTCCACATTTGATCTTTCTGAGTATATTTTCCATCTGCTGTATTAGAGTACCCGACTACCCATCAGTGTTTGATCACCAGTCGCCCACGGGTGCATCGAGAAGAGCAACCACTACACCACAAACACTTACATTATGTGAATGATATGTTTTTGGGATCCTCGTCCCTGGAGAGCCGGTGCCGAGGACCTGTTACGCCCGAGGCTGGAGCACACCCAGTTTTATCGATCCTGTCACGTGATGCTGTTTCCGCGCGTTATTGACCGATTCCATTTCTCGAATAGAGAAGTTGGTGAGAGAGAAAAGGGGGGGGGGTGTAATTATAACCCTTTGTAAATGTTATTACTGCGATTACTATTTTCTGACCCTCTCTGTCTTCTTTTCCTTTATTTTTCTTCTTTCTTCTTCGCCATTAATCAACATCTTGATGTTCTTCTTACTTCTCCTCTTTGCGGTCTCGTTTCTCCCCTCATTCTTCTCTCTCTCTCTCTCTCTCTCTCTCTCTCTCTCTCTCTCTCTCTCTCTCTCTCTCTCTCTCTCCCGCCCTCTCTTCTTCCTCTCTTCTGTCCAAAAACGGCCCTTACCCAGTAAACTAACGCCGGCAACGTCTCCACTCGAGTGCTAGATTCGATCCCGTCGGTTGCCACATCCTGAGAACCGCAACATTAGTTGACACTCATCTGCCTACGTCACCACCACCACCATCATTATCACCATCAGTTCAGATGCGTTCTTTAAATCTTATTTCTTATTTACTTCCTGTCTTTATAACTTTCACAATCATGAACATACCTGAACTATCGTATTGGCCCCCTTAATGCCAGAATATGTATAACCTCCACAATCAGGAACATGCTTGAACTGTGTTATTGGCCCCTGAGTACCAGAATAATTATAAGTTACAATCGTGAGTACACACACTTGTGCTTTTTGCTGTAGCACGAAATATTTCTGACTTAATACTGGAGAACGACAATTGAAAAAATAAATTGATTTCACGCGGACCTTCCTCCTAAGCTCTGTGTAGTGTATTTGGTTCCTCGCCTTCTTAGATAAGGGTGAATAAAAGGAGGTCAGATGGTAACGTTGCGATAATTAAAGATTCCCCGGCTACTGAATACCGCAAACAGTGAAAATAAGGAAGCAATCAATATGTGGTAGCTTGATGAGAAGGAAACAATCAATATGACGTGGAAGCTTGATGAGAAGGAAACAATCAATATGACGTGGAAGCTTGATGAGAAGGAAACAATCAATATGACGTAGCTTGGTGAGAAGGAAACAAGCAGTATTATGTAGCTTGGTGAGAAGAAAACAATCAATATGACGTGGAAGCTTGATGAGAAGAAAACAATCAATATGATGTAGCTTGATGAGAAGAAAACAATCAATATGACGTGAAATATTGATGAGAAGAAAACAATCAATACGACGTGGAAGCTTGATGAGAAGAAAACAATCAATATGATGTAGCTTGATGAGAAGAAAACAATCAATATGACGTGGAAGCTTGATGAGAAGAAAACAATCAATATGATGTAGCTTGATGAGAAGGAAACAATCAATATGATGTAGCTTGATGAGAAGAAAACAATCGATATGACGTGAAATCTTGATGAGAAGAAAACAATCAATATGACGTGGAAGCTTGATGAGAAGAAAACAATCAATATGATGTAGCTTGATGAGAAGAAAACAATCAATATGATGTGGTAGCCAGTTATAGCTAATGAATGGGAAGAAGATGAGAGAAGAGAAAAATGAGACCGAGGAATAAGAAGAAGAGGTAAGAGAAGGAGAAATTGATCAGATTCTGATGGTTGTAGGAAAACACGATGATGGACGCAGTGAACAATGCAAAGAATAGGACAGTTGATGTTGTAGAATAAACACGTTACGCCCATGTCCGTCTCCATTGACGCTGTCTTTGGCCCGGAAATTGCGCCACTCCCGTGATGCCGCTCCGGTGTCGAGCATATCGAGCGCTGGGTGGGTGTCGTTAGGCCCCGGCCATGCTGGCGGCTGCCACACTTATCCCATCATCCCGGTATGGATCGGCCACGCCCGTCACGCAGTCTCGGTTGACATTGATTTGCTTCAACTACGTGGTTTTACTCGTAATATCTCTTTACTTCCAACACGTACGACTATCTTTACAACAAGTAAGACTATACAACAACAAAACATCTTTACGTCTTTTGGGATCTGTCCTCGAGAAGTTGCCAAATCTCTGCCCGTGAAAGCTAGGAAAAGTGTTGCACTGCATATACTACTGCTTGCTTGTGAATCGTGGACATTGAATAACAAGTTAAAGTTAATTGCGTGTCCTTTACACTACGTTGCAATCAATCCCCCATAATTTATTAGTTGTTATTTACTAGACAGTTTTAAGTCTGCTATTCGTCCACTGCTTTCTGGGCGGCTTCATGCCAATGAAATTAACACAAAGCGGCCTGCTAACAAATCGCTGATTTCGAACCCTCAGTTCGGTATGTCGGGGAGAGGCGACACACTCTGTTGATGGATCAACATCACTGCAAACAGGAGTAGCACCGGCGAGGATCCCGAAATACTTTGGGTAGATTTTTAACTCGAAATTTTGCCCGGGCAGCGCCATTATGCTACTCTTTTTCGATTTCCAACTGCCAAGGGATTTTTTACGTGCGCAACAATACACACGGGCGTCCGATCTCACTACCCAGAAACCAGGGGAAATTTTATTACTAGAAATCCACGTAAAACAAATCCCGATCCTCACCGGGGCTTGAACCCGTGACCTCCAGCACTCGAGGCGGACACCATACCTCGAGACCACTGCGCGGCACTAACCACTAAACCATAGAATACTTGGTGTTAAGTGGCAAGACAAGATCACACAGCGAAGTGTTGGGAAGATCGGGTGGTGTGACGATTTGTTGCATGCTCAGTTTTCATAGACATAGATGGAACATTAGGAGGATGGATGCCGGTAGAAGAATACAAAAGGACATCTTTTTTGTGTGAATTACAGACGGGTGAAAGATCTCAGGGTTGGCCTCTGCTACGATACAAAGATATGTGTAAGTTGGGAAAATGATTGATATTGCATCTTGGGAGCAAGTCGCCGCTGATCGCATAGAAAGGAGGGGAACAAATCTGGAATGGAATACAGACAAAGGGGGAAATGATTGCAGATAGGTCAGGCGCTGAGCTTGTGAGACGTCAGATGGTGCGTGATGGTGGAAATGACCAAGTGTTCACGTGCATCCATTATGGAAGAACGTTTACCTCGTGAATTGGTCTGATCAGTCACATTCGCTACCGCCGTGGGTTGTAGAGACCAATGTAACAAACTTATCATTTACCAAGACGGCAAGGTGCCAGTCGTCAGCCTAGATGCTGACCTAAATAGCAAGATTAGGAGAACGGTGACCAAGACCAGATGCGTCCGTGTGTGACCGGGAACAATACAGAAAGCAAACAATAACAACACGGGGCCTAGGGTGAGTTGGCTGTGAGGGAACTGCCTCACTGGGAGATGAAAGGAAGAAGAAAAGGAAGACAAGCTGCTTTTACTACGGTATACCTGGGAGTTATAGAACCCTTGTACCTTCTGACCCCATCACCACCACCGCCGCCATGTGCCATGCCGTGTAGCGCAGGAGATGACGTTCATCCACAACATTGTGGTTTGTGAGCCTTTGATCAGTTCCACTGCTGCGCCAGCTCTTCCAGCAATGCTGCTCCTGTCTCAAGCCGCCTCAAACCCCTCCCTCCAACCCCCTTTTTTTTTCTTCCTCCCCCAGGTTCCAGGTTGCAAGCCGTAGCTTGAGGTTTCTATTTTTTCTTTTTAGTGCCTAGTGAACTGTTACCTCTCGCTTTGATTTGATTCGGAGACTGGTTACGAGGGATAGAGTTATACCTCTCCATAGCACAAAGCCTGGGCTTAATTGCAAAGACCATATGTTGCCCATTGCAGCATGATCCCTCACTGGGCTTGCCTAGTTTACTCCAGAGGAAAGGTAACACCAATACACCTGGAATATGACAACCTGCAGAAGCTGCCAGATCAGCTAAGCAAATCTAACTGTCCGCCTGTCGGAGCTTTCATCCTAGACCGGTTGCCAACCGAGGCTTAGGGCCTGATCTGCCCTGCCATGACATTTAGTCTTTTCATCGCATCAGGATAGTCCAGTGGTCACATCGTTATCCAGGATCCAGACCCGGAGGGGGGGGGGGGGGGTTTATACATACAGGAGCCTTATGCACACGCCTGAAGGTGTGTTGGGCTTACTGAGCTAGAGCCATGTTTTTATGGACTCAGTGAGTCATGTGATCAGCACCACACCCATCATCTTTGCTTCCCTGGACATTCCTTGGTGCCTAGTCTAGATTGTGTTGTCCTGGGCGACCAGGTCAATTTGTACAACCCCAGTCTGGTTGGGATTGAACCCACGAACCTCTTGTTTGACAGCCAAGCATGTGAGCACTATATCGAACCCATGACCCTCTTGTTTCACAGCCGAGCATGTGAGCACTATACTGCTGTGGCTCCCACACACATGCATCAATCTATCAGGTGCCGTGTCCACAGTGAAGGTTGACTGCAGTGGATCTCCAACACTGTCTTGTCTCTTGCCCTGACTGTACATTCTGTCAGATTGATGTTCGTCCATCTCTGGTGTTATCTTCCCACTTGTATCGTCTGTCACTGCAGGAGATCCTCCTCCTGGAACGTCAAGCATTCTTTGTCCACATTGTCAAAGGACATTTCAAGCCAAAATATACCTTATCAGCCATCTTAGAACTCACAGCTCCATACTTTCAACCCTACTGGATGAAATGAATGGTCATCATCATTCTGGATGGACAAACAACATCGTTGTCTACCTCTTGCTTGCTTGCCTTCAACCTTAGCCTCCAGTATGGTTTTTTAAAATCAGTGTTATGTTTTAACGTCTCTATAATATTTAACTTGTTTCTTTTTTATTTGTTTCATCAACTCTCTTTTCATTCCCAGTTTTTCTAGAACCTCTGTATTTGATTGCTTTTGTTTCCATGAAATACAACATATTCTATATATCCACATCTGTAGGGCTTCAATTCGATTTTCTAATTGCTTGACATATAATTCAGTTCTGATTGCTGTCAGTAACCCCTCTTTCTGCCATTGTTCTATGTTGATGACATATGTTGTTCTTTCCATACACAGGATCTCTAGACAGAGGTGTCATGTTGGATGAAACAGATGGAGGTTCGGTTCCCAACAGGTCAGGGAGCCAGTTGCCGTCCATGTCTGACATGCTGATTTGCTATCCAACCCTCATGGGTAAGATGTGATGTCTTTGCTGGGTTGTTTGTTGTTGCTAGGGTGAGGGTAAACCTCATTGAGTCTCAGAAATTAATGTCTTTGTTTCTAATTTTCTTTAATTTATTATGCTCCACTGAGTGTGAGAGACGTCATATGGTGCATGATGGTGGAAATGACCATGTGGTAACATCATCCATTGTGGACGAACAATTACCGCAGGAATTGGTCTGTTCAGTCACATTCACTACTGCCATGAGTTGCAGATATTGTGCCTTTCTTTTTTGAAGCTCAATGTGACAAATTATCCTCTGTTAAGCTGGCAAAGTGCCAGCATTATGCTTGAAAAGAAGGTGATTAACAAACTTCTTCTTCTTCTTCTTCTTCTTCTTCTTCTTCTTCTTCTTCTTCTTCCTCCTCCTTCTGCCAGCTGCCTTTTATCCTCAATGGAGCCTAGCCTCGCACACATCTCACGCCACACCCTCCTGTCTTCTACTGTTTCTTCTAGTTTCTTCCACAACATTCCTTCCTAGATTACCCATCTCTATTTTTTCATTCTGTGTGTTTTTGCAATATAATGTACCAACTCATAACCTGACATCTTTCATGAAGCACTATTGAGAGCCTCCGAATCTCCTTTCACTGCCTTTCTTTGTCTCTTTTTTCCACTAATCTTACCAATTGCTCCCAAGTGCTCATACACCTGTTCCCATATTCTGTTAATTTTCACTCCCCACACATCATGTCATGCATTTTTACTTCTAAATCACCCAAAGGTTAATATTGTGGTGACATAATGACAGTCTGTAGAAGCTAGCCTATGAGTCAGCAGGTATTTTTCTCTTGCTGCTGGGTGAGTTTTTTAAAATATACGCCATAAAATACGTCGTGCTTCAAGTACGTCATACCTTAGATGAATGTCAGATGGCGGCTTAGTTGTCAATGAGCTCACAGAACTGGCAGTTGCGTGCAGTTCACAAGCTTCTTTTTATAGCATGTTTATGGTTTTTTGCCAGATTGGTTCTATTTTTGACGTCAATCCTCTTACTGTCACATCATTTCACAAAGTAGGCGGCTTTTGCATAGGCCACATCTTCCACATGGGACGTGGGGAATGGAAGATTCGGTAACACAAGGGTACAAGAAAGCAGGGAGCATTTTGGTACTCCGAAGACCATCCACATAGTAGCACATCTATTGGTAGTAAACAAGACTTGAGGAGAGAATTAGATTGTAGTATCTTTATGGTGGTATAGAAAACTTAAATTAGAAATAGATAGTAGAGGGAAATATTAGGTTGCAGAGGAAAACATTACATACTAGATAGTAGAGGAAAACATTACATATTAGATGGCAGGGGAAAACATTACATTGTTAGAGGGAAACATTACATATTAGATAGTAGAGGAAAACATTACATATTAGATATAAGGGGAAACATTACATATTAGATAGCAGAAACACATATATGAGATAGTTGAGGAAAATATTACATATTAGATGGCTGGGGGGGAAACATTACAAATTAGATAGTAGGGGAAAGAAACATTACAAATTAGATAGTAGGGGAAAGAAACATTACTTATTAGATATAAGGGGAAACATTACATATTAGATAGCAGAAACACATATATGAGATAGTTGAGGAAAATATTACATATTAGATGGCTGGGGGGGAAACATTACAAATTAGATAGTAGGGGAAAGAAACATTACTTATTAGATAGTAGAGGAAAACATTACATGTGGAGGTGGTCAGTGCAGTTTTCCGCTGGATGGAGAATACGATACACACACACATTGTGATTGCAACTGACTCAGAAAGCATGCTGAGGAAGGTGGGGACAGGCAAGCTTCGGGCAGAGTGGCTTGCTTCGCTTCGGAGGTCACGGGTGGCAAGCATCGTCTGGATCTTTTCTCTGCAAAACTTGGTGGAGTATTGATGCATGACAAGGCAGACATTGTTGCGGCCTTGTGGGAGCACATGTACACCTCAGGGGAGCAAATGGATCACCATGGTCTGGCAAGAATGAGACAGCGAGGAGTGACGAGGGGATCTGGCCGACACTTGACGCTCAGAGGAAAGGCGAGGCGGACATATAATCAGATTGCTACTGGTACTATTGGTGTTGGAACTCTTCGCTGGCTGCTGAGGATGGGGACGGATCACTTATGGGAATGCCCCGAATACTGTGATGTCGGTTCCTAAATCAATTAATCAATCATTACATATTAGATAGTAATGGAAAACATTACATATTAGATAGGAAAGAATGAGAAAATAAATAGATAGTAAGGGACACAACTAGAACAGCTTCAACACTGTATGGGGGGGGGGGGGGGGGGGGTATCATTAGAAACTAATGGTTTTGTGATTGTCTCATGGGACAAACCTATCAGAGTGAGGTTGGGGTCAGATTATTTCATAAGACAAACCTAAGTGAGGTTGGGGTCAGATTGTTTCATGGGACAAACCTGAGTGAGGTTGGGGTCAGATTGTTTCATGGGACAAACCTAAGTGAGGTTGGGGTCAGATTGTCTCAAGGGACAAACCTAAGTGAGGTTGGGGTCAGATTGTCTCATGGGACAAACCTATTGGAGTGAGGTTGGGGTCAGATTGTCTCATGGGACAAACCTATCTAAGTGAGGTTGGGGTCAGATTGTCTCATGGGACAAACCTATCTAAGTGAGGTTGGGGTCAGATTGTCTCATGGGACAAACCTATCTAAGTGAGGTTGGGGTCAGATTGTCTCATGGGACAAACCTGTCTAAGTGAGGTTGGGGTCAGATTGTCTCATGGGACAAACCTATCTAAGTGAGGTTGGGGTCAGATTGTCTCATGGGACAAACCTTTCTAAGTGAGGTTGGGGTCAGATTGTCTCATGGGACAAACCTATCTAAGTGAGGTTGGGGTCAGATTGTCTCATGGGATAGACCTATCTGAGTGAAGTTGGAGTCAGATTGTCTCGTGGGACAAACCTATCTGAGTGAGGTTGGAGGACAAAACTATCTGAGTGGGGTTGTCAGATTGTCTCATCGGACAAAACTATCTGAGTGGGGTTGTCAGATTGTCTCATGGGACAAACCTATCTGAGTGAGGTTGGGGTCAGATTGTCTCATGGGACAAACCTATCTAAGTGAGGTTGGGGTCAGATTGTCTCATGGGACAAACCTATCTGAATGAGGTTGGGGTCAGATTGTCTCATGGGACAAACCTATCTGAGGGAGGTTGGGGTCAGATTGTCTCATGGGACAAAACTATCTGAGTGGGGTTGTCAGATTGTCTCATGGGACAAACCTATCAGAGTGAGGTTGGGGTCAGATTATTTCATAAGACAAACCTAAGTGAGGTTGGGGTCAGATTGTTTTATGGGACAAACCTGAGTGAGGTTGGGGTCAGATTGTTTCATGGGACAAACCTAAGTGAGGTTGGGGTCAGATTGTCTCATGGGACAAACCTAAGTGAGGTTGGGGTCAGATTGTCTCATGGGACAAACCTATTGGAGTGAGGTTGGGGTCAGATTGTCTCATGGGACAAACCTATCTAAGTGAGGTTGGGGTCAGATTGTCTCATGGGACAAACCTATCTAAGTGAGGTTGGGGTCAGATTGTCTCATGGGACAAACCTGTCTAAGTGAGGTTGGGGTCAGATTGTCTCATGGGACAAACCTATCTAAGTGAGGTTGGGGTCAGATTGTCTCATGGGATAGACCTATCTGAGTGAAGTTGGAGTCAGATTGTCTCGTGGGACAAACCTATCTGAGTGAGGTTGGAGGACAAAACTATCTGAGTGGGGTTGTCAGATTGTTTCATGGGACAAAACTATCTGAGTGGGGTTGTCAGATTGTCTCATGGGACAAACCTATCTGAGTGAGGTTGGGGTCAGATTGTCTCATGGGACAAACCTATCTAAGTGAGGTTGGGGTCAGATTGTCTCATGGGACAAACCTATCTGAATGAGGTTGGGGTCAGATTGTCTCATGGGACAAACCTATCTGAGGGAGGTTGGGGTCAGATTGTCTCATGGGACAAAACTATCTGAGTGGGGTTGGGGTCAGATTGTCTCATGGGACAAACCTATCTAAGTGAGGTTGGGGTCAGATAGTCTCATGGGACAAACCTATCTGAGTGAGGTTGGAGTCAGATTGCCTCATGGGACAAACCTATCTGAGTGAG
Organism: Cepaea hortensis; assembly: GCA_963921405.1. Classification (NCBI taxonomy): domain Eukaryota; kingdom Metazoa; phylum Mollusca; class Gastropoda; order Stylommatophora; family Helicidae; genus Cepaea; species Cepaea hortensis. The sequence continues at coordinate 10,763,638 of OY992896.1, forward strand.
GTTGGAGTCAGATTGTCTCATGGGACAAACCTATCTGAGTGAGGTTGGTGTCAGATTGTCTCATGGGACAAACCTATTGGAGTGAGGTTGAAGTCAGATTGTCTCATGGGACAAACCTATCTGAGTGAGGTTGGGGTCATGACTTCCCTCCTGGCCTTGTGCTGAAGTACCACCCCCACTGGGATTTTGTTGCAGAGCTCTTCCTCCCCTCTCCCAGCCCCGAAAACAGCTGGATATGCAAGTCCGCTACTGGAGCTTCACATCTGTGGCAAGGATATGTATGTGATGTAGCTGTATGCATTGTTGTCTCTTGTTTATGGCACCATTACTGTCTCTTGTAAATGGTGTCATTGTTGTCTCTTGTTTATGGCACCATTACTGTCTCTTGTAAATGGTGTCATTGTTGTCTCTTGTTTATGGCACCATTACTGTCTCTTGTAAATGGTGTCATTGTTGTCTCTTGTTTATGGCACCATTACTGTCTCTTGTAAATGGTGTCATTGTTGTCTCTTGTTTATGGTACCATTTCTGTCTCTTGTAAAGGGCACCATAATTGTCTCTTGTAAGTGGCACCATTTGTTGTTTCTTTTAAATGGCACCATTGTTGTTGCATATATATATTTTACAAATACAGGTTACTACGCATGGCGAAATCGAGCTCGGGGGTCCTGGTATATTGAAGCCATCGTTCAGATATTCATGCGCTATGCTAAAAATGAAGATGTTTGTGCCATGTTGAACAGGGTAAGTAGTCACTGAACTGTTTAACGTGTTGTCGTTTGTTTTCTAGTTTTGGGCCACCCGGATGTTTCTTCTTTCAGGCATCAAGTAACCGCAGTTACCACTGTGTAATATGGACTCTAACCTAGATAAGGTTAAAAGACCACAAAAACTTGTGAACTGTGGTGCCATCACCAGAAGCATAGGATGAGCCGGGCAGGAGAAACAATGAAATGGAGACGTTACAGACATAGAGGCAAAAACACAACCTTTGAAAAGTTTACAAAATAGTTGTGTATTTTGTGTGTGTGTGGATTACAACTGATTGGAATCTGCCGTTGGAAATACTGAAGGGAACATTCTAGCAGACAAGGAAAAGAGCATGTTCTAGAATGAACTATAGTGTTCTAGAAACAGTTATGGTTAATAAATGTTTGTAGCTTATCAGTAATTGTTTTACATTTGTCCATCTGTTCTGATCAATACATCAGTAGTGATTTGAGTTGGTGTTCTATATTTGGTACTAGATTTGTCTTCACTTCTACAAATGTCCTTGTGCTGTCAAAGATCCTCTTGTCTTTTGTATTCTTATTTTAATATCTTTTCTCTATCTTTGTCTAGCTTGCTCCATGGTGAGGGGGTTATTTTAATATCTTCCCTCTATCTTTGTCTAGCTTGCTCCATGGTGAGGGGTTTATTTTAATATCTTCTCTCTATCTTTGTTTAGCTGGCTCCATGGCGAAGGGTTTATTTTAATATCTTCCCTCTATCTTTGTCTAGCTTGCTCCATGGTGAGGGGGTTATTTTAATATCTTCCCTCTATCTTTGTCTAGCCGCTCCATATTGAAGGGGCTACGGGTGCAGTTTGTAATCCCACATACTGCAATCGAAACACAGCTGTGGGCCATTTGGCAACAGACCGCCTTGCGTTGGGTTTTTTATAAAATGGTATGGGTGCCGGTCGTTCAGAAAGCAATGGCAAACTACTGAACGTAAACATGCCAAGAGATCACAAACAGCCGAAAAAATGCTGGGGTTGACTGCAACATCCTGTAAAGGATATGCAACTAATTTTTTTTTTAGTCTTTGTCCATATTGGCTACCTAAATATGTGTAAGATTCCACCTCTTGGAGTGAGGTTTCACCGAGGGAGGTTGGGTTATCATCTGCTTGGTTTATTCTCATCATCTTTGTCTTTCCCCTATGAATTTGAGACCTAATTTTTGTGGCCTCCCATCACGTGTGTTTAAAATATCCAGTATTTGTGTGTAATGTTCTATTTTCATTAGCCTCTTGCACATGATCGTTGTTTGTTACTTCAGACTCTAAGGTATTCACCAGATTTGTCTCAGAAACCACATTTCTGCTGCCACTAATCTCTTCCCTTTGTTGATTTACATTCTGAGATCCACTGCCATACCCCAGAACAGATTCATTATAACATTTCAGTTCTCTCTTCCTGATATGCAATGGAAGTGATTCATAACATAGGATACTTTCCTTTTTCGTTGTCCAAAATGCAAAAAGATAGATTGAATCGAATAATTTTTTTTGCATCGTTGGTAACTAATTATATGATGAGCTCTGCCGACTTGGTACGAGCTGGTAGAAAATACACAAGTGAAGAGGTTTAAACGTGAACTCTGACATTACATGAAGGTTTGACTCAGGGTTTCTCTATGGGTTTTGATTTTTAAAAATTAAGGGTTAATTATTGCCATGGTTTGCACAACTATATAGACATAGGTAGTAACAGATGGGGTATTTAAAATGTGTAATCAGAAAGAAACAAAACAAATCATTTCATAGACATTATGCCACAATGAATACTTGGATATACTGGTCTCTGAGATTAAATACTGATCTCTGTTCCTTTAACAGTTAATTATAAAGAACTGTTTTGGCAAGAAACACTAACAGTGTCATATATCATGTTTCCCCAGGTTAACCATTTAGTGTCTAGAAAAGTGTCCGAGTCGTGTTTGAAAGAAATGAACCAGATGTCGCAGATGTCTGAATATAAGAGCACCCTCCTATATCCTCACTTTTACCTATTTCCTGGGATTGCCATCAAGAGTACCCCACAACAGACCCTGCAGAATGCGGGGGTCAAAAGGAGATTATAGGCAGCAAGGGACAGCAGAAACAGTGTTTGAAAGAAAGGGTCCTGACAAACAGCTGGGGATAAAGACGTGTGTCAGACATTGTTACTCTGTGGTTAAGTTGTATGTTGTATAAATATTTCTTAGTGTCAGCGCAAGAACATCAGTTCTCTTCCTCACCACGTCCCTCCCCAGACAATTCCAAAAATAGTGTCTGCTTCCCATGTGTATGAGGTTGTGTCAACTCCAGTTGTACTGGTCAGAAATAAGATAACCCAGAATCTTCTGGGAATGGATCCCAGACCAGTGTTTTGGCAGGCAAGTGCACTAACCACTATGCCACCAGAAGAATCTGTAGGAGTGTCACATGTATGGAACTACTGTTAGAGAGTCAGATATATAGATGGGATGCTAGTGAAGCACAGTTTAGTTTATCGATGGATCAACATTACGGCACACGGGTGTAACCCATAAGTGCTCCGTTCTACTCCTAACTCAAGCCTGAGTCTGGAGAATCTCAGCCCAGTGCACGAACTCTGTAGCATCGGCGAGGATCCTGAAATACTTTGAGTAGATTATTTAACTCGAAATTTTGCCCGGGCAGCGCTGTTAGGCTACTCTTTTTCGATTTCCAACTGCCAAGGGATATTTTACGTGCGCAACAATACACATGGGTGTCCGATCTCACTACCCAGAGACCAGGGGAAATTTTTTTTACTAGAAGTCCACTTGAAAAAATCAAGGCCCTCACCGGGGCTTGAGCCCGGGGCCTCCAGCACTCGAGGCGGACACCATACCTCAAGACCACTCAGCCCCCCTGTGAATGAAGCATAGGTGCTTGTGACCTTGTGGCAATCTGAGTGTATAGTAGGGTATAGATTAGTCAGCTTGTGATCTTGTGGCAATCTGAGTGTATAGTAGGGTATAGATTAGTCAGCTTGTGATCTTGTGGCAATCTGAGTGTATAGTAGGGTATGGATTAGTCAGCTTGTGATCTTGTGGCAATCTGAGTGTATAGTAGGGTATGGATTAGTCAGCTTGTGATCTTGTGGCAATCTGAGTGTTTAGTAGGGTATGGATTAGTCAGCTTGTGATCTTGTGGCAATCTGAGTGTTTAGTAGGGTATAGATTAGTCAGCTTGTGATCTTGTGGCAATCTGAGTGTATAGTAGGGTATGGATTAGTCAGCTTGTGATCTTGTGGCAATCTGAGTGTTTAGTAGGGTATGGATTAGTCAGATACAATGAAATTAAATATCAGGAGATCTGCATGGTTGAATGGATAAAAGTGCTCATTCTTAATCTGCCGGTGTTCTGATGATGAGGTAGCGGGTTCAACCCCTCGCTGGTCAGCTGGACTAAAATGACTTCTTGTCCTTGGTTTGGGGACACAAATTACAAGTACCTCAGAAGTCGGAGTGGGTTCGCCTGATGGCAAGGGGCACTGGTAACAGGAAAAACTAATCCACACACAAACATAAGTCCAGTGCACAAAAAGTAGTAGCACGTATAAGGACTACGCTTGAGTTAAAAGAGAGCGAACGCACACAAAAACACAGTGACGTGACGTGTTGAGGAAGTTGCCATCTGTCTATAACATTGAGTGTATTTCACAGAGTGACGAGGTCAAACTTCTGTCAGCATGAAAATGATGAGCTCAGACTTTATTGACATATACTTAAACAGCCAGTGAGCTGTCGTAATCAATTTGTTACGTTCATCGAAGCATTGAAGGCAATATACTGCTGATTATAGTATGGTTTTAATCTGAACAATTATGTTTAGCGTTTGTAATAACTGCTGTGTCAATATTTGTAGGGTCCAAATTTTTGATTTTTTTTTTTGGAAATGTGATTTCAATGTTTATTTATTGTATTGAAAAATGTGTGATGTATATAGGTGTGATTTGTTGTTTAATGTAGTGGAGATTTTAATTTACCACAACCGCATTTTGTTGTTTTTTGAGTTCTTGTCTGAGATTTTTAAATTCTTAATAAAAACCCAAACTAAGATATGTGGGGAAGTCAGAAACAATTTTAAACTTTGCAGCAAACTTAGAATATTCAGTTCTAACATTAAATCAGTAACGCTGTATGGATCTTTTAGTCATGACCTCATGTTGTTTTTAGTGGTTAATTCTCCATTTGGAGAATTGCTATGAAACCCTAGCTGATAGAGTTGTGTCTGTCTATTGAATTTGTTTTAATCTGTTTCATTATGATTTTTTAAATATTTACTGTCTATCAATTTACATTACTTGCATGTTCTCTAGCTGGCTACTTAATTAAATTTGAATGTTTTTGTCTTGTCTTACATTCATTATTGTTTATATTCATTTTCTGTTCTTTATGTGCATTTCATATTTTTATATCTTTTTACACTAAAAACTCATGTTTTCCTGCTTTGTAATAAAGCTTTTCTATACTGCTGTATTTAGTTTCGACCATCACTTCAAGTTAAACCAAACTGTTTCATTATCCTGTCTCAAACTGATTTGGTTTAAGTGACCACGTCAAGCTGACCCAAATTATTTGTTGTGTCATTCCCCAGCTGGGTCATTTAAATTTTATGTAAAACCAAACTGATTTAGAGTGTAGTCAAATTTGCCTCATGTAAGATTCAACTGTTCTAGTATACACTTCCAATCAACACCTAATTGTTTTAATTCAAGATTCCCCCAAGCTATACCAAACTGTTTTACTTTACTTCTGACAACCACTGCATCACTTCCACTCTAGAATAAATTGTTTTAATTCAAGATTCCTCCAAGCTATACCAAACTGTTTTACTTTACTTCTGACAACCACTGCATCACTTCCACTCTAGAATAAATTGTTTTAATTCAAGATTCCTCCAAGCTATACCAAACTGTTTTATTTTACTTCTGACAACCACTGCATCACTTCCACTCTAGAATAAATTGTTTTAATTCAAGATTCCTCCAAGCTATACCAAACTGTTTTACTTTACTTCTGACAACCACTGCATCACTTCCACTCTAGAATAAATTGTTTTAATTCAAGATTCCTCCAAGCTATACCAAACTGTTTTACTTTACTTCTGACAACCACTGCATCACTTCCACTCTAGAATAAATTGTTTTAATTCAAGATTCCTCCAAGCTATACCAAACTGTTTTACTTTACTTCTGACAACCACTGCATCACTTCCACTCTAGAATAAATTGTTTTAATTCAAGATTCCTCCAAGCTATACCAAACTGTTTTACTTTACTTCTGACAACCACTGCATCACTTCCACTCTAGAATAAATTGTTTTAATTCAAGATTCCTCCAAGCTATACCAAACTGTTTTACTTTACTTCTGACAACCACTGCATCACTTCCACTCTAAAATAAATTGTTTTAATGAGCTATTTCCCATAGCAAATCAATCTCTTCTCTCCCCCCCCCCCCCCAACTGTGGACAGAACCCAAACTGTGAAGATGCCAGACTGGCTTTACTGTGGCTTGTGAAGAATCTGTGAAGCCAGTCCCATGGCAGATACAGCCATTGTGGTGGGAAGTTTAGAATTTCACATATTCTAGGCCATGACATGTAAGGTGGGGTGACCACTTTCTTTCCTGATCAGCTTTGCATCTTAGATCATTCTGAAAATTTTCAGCTAAACCAAATTGTAGTTCACCACTCCGAAAATTTTGATTTAGTGAAATACCACCAGAGGTTAATAAATCAAATTGTAGTTTCAAACGTCAACCACTTGGAGGCTACATCAAATTGTTTTGTTATATTATTCACGGCTTATTTTCTGTAGATAAATCCACAAGTATTGTATGGCACTCGTAGAAGAAAGAAGAGATTAGAGGACATGTGCTAGCGTGCGTAGTCACCTTGCCAGGATATGATTGTTCGTATGACACATGTCACTTTGAGTGCATTTGTAAATTTTATTGTGTGATTTACCTTATTGGGTCTGAAATGTTCTCACTGTAAGCGAAGGTAAGCTATTTGCCGTTGCTGTTTCATGGCAACTTTAGACAACCACATCGGGATGCAAATTAATAGTATGGGTTTTTTAACCGTAGCTACTGTATGCCAGAAATTTTGTGTGTGTGAGCTGCAGTAAATCAACATTGAGCAGATGCATGATGTTTATGTTCATATTTCTCATAAGATGAGGTTTAGAGCGTTCTTGGTGTAGTCTGTGTGAGAGTGAGTGATAGCAAATGTGAGCTGCATGTCTTTAGTATCTCACAGCATCCAGACAACCACATATAAAACCTACTGTTGTTTTTATTGTTGTCATTATTGGTACCTGTTAGAACAATTTGTATGCCAGGGTTTTGAGTTGAGTCAAGAACTGACTTCACAGCACTCGGGGCATTCCCATACATGCTAAGTCCTCATCTTCAACAGCCAGCGAAGAATACCAGTACTATTGGTGCCAGTAGTATGCTGTGGTTTTATGGTAATTTTTATTTGCTGTTGCTGTCTACTGTTTAGACCAGCTTCTTCTTGTCTTGTTGTTTTATCCTGATAGGTTCTTTGTGTGATGATTCAACCTTCAGGCAAACCTAGAGATGCCCCATCTCCCACAGGAAATGTCGCATGGCATAGATGCTGATTGTCCAATACCACACAGGCTGTACATATGTTTGATTCATCCCCTCAAAGGTCTCTGCTGTCTGGAACCACACCTACATCTAAACTCCAGCATTTCTATGTATGTTGTTTCATCTGTTACTGTGTCTTTATCAAACAGTCGCTCAAAGATAGTCTTCCAAATCTATCCCTTGTCTATCGTGAGCTCAAATATAGTCTTCAAAATGTATCCATTGTCTATCGTTAGACAAATATAGTCTTCAAAATGTATCCATTGTCTTTCGTGAGACAAATAGTCTTGAAAATCTGTTCATTGTCCATCATGAGACAAATATAGTCTTCAAAATCTGTCCTTTGTCCATCGTTAGACAAACATAGTCTTCAAAATGTATCCATTGTCTATCGTGAGACAAATATAGTCTACAAAATCTGTCCTTTGTCCATCGTGAGCTCAAATATAGTCTTCAAAATCTGTCCTTTGTCCATCGCGGGACAAATATAGTCTTCAGAATCTGTCCATTGTCCATCAGGAATGTTCTAAATACTGGAACTCCTGAAGCCAACTGACTTGCTCGCTAGCTACCTGATGTTCTAACTTGACCATGGTAGGTGCAAACACTTGACTTTGTCAGGGTTCAAATCACATTTTCCTGAATCTGACACTTTGATGTTTTACAATTGACCACCCATCTCTGCTTGTCAACCAAATAGTGTCCTATATATTTGAGGACCCCAGAAGAAGGCTAGAGAACACCACCTCAAGGCATAAATCATGTCTTGGTCATTCTCCCAGAGCTAGTGAGTGTCCATCTGTGTATTTGATCAGTCCTCGCTGTTTCAGAAACCACTAGGAGACACTGCATGCTCGTTAGTCCTTTAGTCTTGACACCTCATGTCTTGTATTCTTTCGCAAGTGACTATCATCATCATCATGTGCCATGCTGATAAGCGTGAATGTTCATAGCTTTCCTTCTCACACGATCATGGTTCACAGATCAGGTCTGTTTTCTTGTCCCATTCGTGCCACGTGGCAAAATCATTCATGTATTTGTCTTTGTCGTCCCCTTTATCCTTTCTCATCTAGTTTGGCAGTTGGTTATAACTTAATTGTAACGATTCACCTGTATAATATTCATTCCCATTTCATAAGTGATCATATACTCTTAAAGCAATCTCAATCTCTGAAGGCATTGAAAAAAAACACACACACATTTTGAGACACTCTATTCTCAAAAATGTATCACTAATCTTCATGAGAATTTAACCCTTCTTTTGTTTTATATTTGTTCCTTCCACAATGCTAATTTAGACTTTGGGGATTAGAGAGTCAAGGTCATCCATGTCTGCTTAAGATCAGAAACCTAGAGAAGAATAATACTGGAGAATGGGGGAATTATGGTTGTCCATGTCTGCTCAAGAAGAGAAACCTGAAGAACACGATTAGATAACAGAGAAGAAGGGGGATCATGGTCGTCCATGTCTGCTCAAGAAGAGAAACCTGAAGAAGATTAGATAACAGAGAAGAAGGGGAATCATGGTCGTCCATGTCTGCTCAAGAAGAGAAACCTGAAGAACACGATTAGATAAAAGAGAAGAAGGGGGATCATGGTCGTCCATGTCTGCTCAAGAAGAGAAACCTGAAGAAGATTAGATAACAGAGAAGAAGGGGAATCATGGTCGTCCATGTCTGCTCAAGAAGAGAAACCTGAAGAACAAGATTAGATAAAAGAGAAGGGGAATCATGGTCGTCCATGTCTGCTCAAGAAGAGAAACCTGAAGAACACGATTAGATAAAAGAGAAGGGGAATCATGGTCGTCCATGTCTGCTCAAGAAGAGAAACCTGAAGAACAAGATTAGATAAAAGAGAAGGGGAATCATGGTCGTCCATGTCTGCTCAAGAAGAGAAACCTGAAGAACAAGATTAGATAAAAGAGAAGGGGAATCATGGTCGTCCATGTCTGCTCAAGAAGAGAAACCTGAAGAACACGATTAGATAAAAGAGAAGAAGGGGGATCATGGTCGTCCATGTCTGCTCAAGAAGAGAAACCTGAAGAACACGATTAGATAAAAGAGAAGGGGGATCATGGTCGTCCATGTCTGCTCAAGAAGAGAAACCTGAAGAACACGATTAGATAAAAGAGAAGGGGAATCATGGTCGTCCATGTCTGCTCAAGAAGAGAAACCTGAAGAACACGATTAGATAAAAGAGAAGGGGAATCATGGTCGTCCATGTCTGCTCAAGAAGAGAAACCTGAAGAACAAGATTAGATAAAAGAGAAGGGGAATCATGGTCGTCCATGTCTGCTCAAGAAGAGAAACCTGAAGAACAAGATTAGATAAAAGAGAAGGGGGATCATGGTCGTCCTTGTCTGCTCCAGAAATGCTTTATCTCTAATATAGCACAATGGCTGGGGAGTGAATTCCTTATCCTTTTGTCTGGTGTAGTAGAGGGACAACAAAAACACTCTGCTAAATAAAGACAGGTTTTACTTTTGTACTACACTAATATAGAAGAGGCACTATGCTGTCTGTCCAACAGTTGCAGACCATGGCAAAACAAAAAAAATCACAATCTTTTCTATTTATCCATATTTTATGGTAGAGGAGCCTTGGAACGAATATTGTTTTTGAAAACCATTTTTTTATTGTGAACTTATAAACTTTTAAAATCTCATTTCTGTAGCTGCTTTGTATAATCCCTCCTGGTGTATTGTTTATGCTGCATTTGATTGTTTGTTTCTTTGTTTTGACCTATTTTGTGCACATTTTATAGTGTTGCAGATAGGGTTATTGACATCTGATTATTGACAGTTGTGGGGTCCTTATCGACTGGAGGGAAGCATTATTAACAGTTGTGGGGTCCTTATTCAAGTGGAAAGGGGGGGGGGGGGGGGGTGTCAACTCAAAGCAGTTGTGAGATAACTGTTGACATCTGTAGGGGGTAATTTTTGACAGAATTGAGGTAACATTGACTGGTGGAGTAATTATTGACAGTTGTGGAATAATTATTGACAGAGTTGTGGTAATATTGACTGGTGGAGTAATTGTTGACAGCGGTGGACTATTATGACAGTTGCTAGGCTTGCTTACAGCAGTTGTTAAGTAATTTTCGGCAGTGGGGGGGGGAGGGCAGGGGGTATCACAGGACTGCTGTATTGGTATGCAAGGTTTGTGGGTTGAGCAATACGGACAGAGGATATGGCTGTGGGCGTCATTGACAGCTTTTGACATTTATTAGCAAAGGCAGAGAAGACAAGAAGCAGATCAGAATAACAAGAATGATGATAAGAAGCAAAAGAAATGATGTTTTTATAAGCATTCTTGTGTCTTAATAACAAGTCATGAATTGTGTCAGTTTTCTTGTACTGAATGCAAGCAAACAAATGAAATCCTAATATATTCTTGTGTGTCCACTGGTTTAAACTTCATTATTACATTTAGCATATGTTTTAGTGCTGAGTATTCTTTCTGTTTTTTGTTTGTTTGTTTCTTTTTTTGTTTTTTGGCATATTGTTTTATGATTTGTGTTTTGGCATGTTGTTTTATATTCTATGTTGTTTTTACATGTTGTTTTATGTTCTGTGTGGTTTTTACATGTTGTATTATGTTCTGTGTTGTTTTTACATGTTTTGTGTTGTTTTGGCATGTTGCTACATATTCTGTGTTTGTCATGTTGCTATATTATCTGTTTTGGCGTGTTGCTATATTTTCTGTGTTTTTGGCATGTTGCTATATTTTCTGTGTTTTTGGCATGTTTTATGTTCTGTGTTGATTTTACATGTGGTATGTTTTGTGTTGTTTTGGCATATTGATATATGTTCTGTGTTTTGGCATGTTGTTCTATGTTCTGTGTTTTGGCACATTGTTTTATATAAGAGGAGATGAACAAGCCGATAGGCCTGCGAACCAGGCTGCTGTGGAGAACGGACGAGCAATGGATCGGGTTGATAAAGTCAACATCCTCAAAGAATTGGAGAGACTGCATTAATGAAGTGACTGTGGATCTGCACCCTTGACTAGCCAACATGTACATCAAGTCAAAATTGAGTGAAGCCAGACAAGAGCGATATGCGTGGGCCAAAGAAGAATACAGCCAATACAGAATTGGTGTCGCCAACCGCTACACGCTGAAAGAGATTTTGGATTTAGGAACCGACATCACAGTATTCGGGGCATTCCCATAAGCGTTCCGTTCGCTGAGAGAGAGAGACAGGAGGGGATCCAAGTACTTATTTAAAATGAATCGTTCAATGTGCAGTGAGAATAATCTAATGAATTACTCACAACAGATTAATAATAATAATAATGTGTCTTTATTAGTCTGTCTATATCATTACAAAATGAACATTTGAGCTAATCTGATGACTAACTAGATTCATCTATTTGGTAGCATGTCCTTTACAGAACCTCGCTCCCATAATAACCTTCTGGAAAATTTCTCGTTCATGAGCAAGATGTCCCTCATCCGATACACCCATCTGGAGATCATACGCCACATCCTGCACCCATCTTCTCTTTGGCCTGCCTCTTCCTCTCTTCCCAGGCATATACTCTTCCATTATTGTTCTCTCCAAACTTTCAAGACAATTCAAGCGACCAAAATATTTCAGCTGTCTTTGTTTTATCGTCTTTAGTAGCGACTAACTAGAATAGGTTGAAAATACAAATTCTGTCTATATCATAACAACATGAACATATGAGAACATCTGACTGACTAGAACAGGTTCATAATCACGTGTCTTTACAAGTATGTCTATATTGTAACAACATGAACATATGCGATAATCTGACTTACTAGAACCGGTTCATAATCACATGTCTTTTCTGTCAATATCATGACAACATGAACATATGTGCCTTGCTACCACCTTGTTGAATGTAAACCACCAAACGCCAATTGATTAATATTCAACAGTTCTTCAAGTTGTTATAAATATGATATTTCAACCGTCGCAGAATGCCAAACTGATTTACAAAATGCCATTCTAGAGGGAAATATTGGCAGATCGTTTATGCTACAGTTGGAAAGAAATTATCAATTGAAATTCCAGGGCAAAGAGTTTCTGGAAGAAAGGTTCTAATACCCTAGAAAAGAAATAGAAAACGGTAGTCCTCGGGTATAACATTAGATAAAACATGGGTAGTAGGTAATTGTGTTTGATAATCGTTATTTGGCGGGAGAGGTATGGGCGTCTTCGTGAGTTGAAGCACGACAGGCGTTTGTACCGCCCCGGAACAATAACCACGCGGTTTGGTTGTCATGACAACTGCTTATGTCTGTATAGGTATTGAATAACGGTTATCATTACGTCGGCCTGGAACTGCAATGTCGGGGATGATGTTGGGTGTGTGCGTCTGTGTTGATTATTTAGCCTTGCGGATTATATGTCGTTTATATATTAACTTGTCGGCGCCGTGGTCTAGGGCCAGTGAACGTGTTTCAGAATTTACCCGACACACCGAGTCCGAATGTTCGAAATAAGCTGCAGACGATTTGGCAGCAGGCCATCCTGCGCTAATGTCCATGGTATGGGCGTCGGTCGTTCTGAAAGCCGTGGCAAACTACTTAAGTTTCTCCTATCTGGGACAAGTAATAATAGATGATAGCAAAAGTGAAATAGAAATAAAAAAGACAATAAGAATGGCAAAAAATGCTTTCATCGGCATGACATGAGTATTAATATCTAGAGAGATTGAAAATGAGAATTGTAAAATGATATGAATGAATATTCAACACTATCTATTGTATGGCGCGGAAGCCTGCACATTGAATAAGCAACGAGAAAGTCGAACAGAAGCCCTGGAAATGTGGATATACAGACGAATATGTCGTATTTAGGGGGGGGGGGGGGAGAGAGAATGAAATCAGAGGTTCTAGAAAAACTGGGAATGAAAAGATAGTTGATGAAAGAAATAAAAAAAAAAGAGGCAAGTGAAATATTTCGACCACGTTAAAAGACATAACACTCTTATAAGAACCATACTGGAGGGTGAGGTCGAAGGCAAGAGGTAGACAAAGATACAAGTGGGAAGATAACATCAAGAGATGGACGAACATCAGTCTGACAGAATTCACAGTCAGGGCGAGAGGCAGACAGTGTTGGAGATCCATTGCAGCCAATATTCATTGTGGCGAAGGCCCCTCATTGATTGATTGGTTGATTGATCTCAACAAGTGCCCCAGTCTCCTCCTGCAGATCACGCAAGGAACATTTAAGCGCAGTGTCCAAACTCCGTGGCATAGGTAGGTTACTGGGTGTGTGCATATCAGTATCACGTGTTAAAATATTCTTGGGACGCAGAGGTGTTTCCAAGGCACCAGGACCGGGTTATAATCTGGCCAAGACCTATTGACGCGTCCTCGTCGAGCGTCCTGAGCAACAGGTCCCTTCGGTGTCCTGGTTAAAGTCAGTAGGATCGCCGATTCCTCCGAAGTCGGAGAGTGTCTGCCTGTACGGCGAGGAACCACCAGTCTGCACAACAATAAGCCAGACATGGAACAACAGATACTCACGCAAACCTCAGGTCCTGTATGACATCACACTGATGTTGGACAACAGGATGTCTTCATCCGACATACAGGACTTCGCGTTGGAGCTCAAGCCAACGAACACAAGCAAGCAAGCATAAATATTATTTTCATGGGCGGATTTGCACATCAGCCACGTGCACGTATGATTTGGTGTCCCAAACCATATATGTCCCAGACCAGATCGTATATGCTAGGACATGCTAAGACAAACCGTTGGCCTAGAGAGACAACTGTCACTGCCATCTACTGCCTATAGTACTGCAGTGTAGGGCAGGGGTGTATTTAGCCTGAGGAATTAAGGCCGCCTGGCTAGTGCAGTCGCCGCGAACTGTGCAGGTTAGGGTTTTCTTTTTTGCACCCGACAGGAAAACATCCACACCTTACCGAGGATTCGAACGCGGGTCTCCCAAAGGAGGACCCGGCGTACTTAGCAACTCGGCCAGCCGCCCCTCATGATGATGCTATTACTGTCTATTGACCGTGTTATCACAGGGCATACAATATTTCAGTAGGACAAACTTCGCGAACCAAAACACAGTCTGTAGAATTGTTCCTGTGTATATCTGTGCTCTCGACATGACAAATATTGGAATGCCTGAAGCTTTTAAATGTATTCTGGAAATTTTGGATTGAAGTCATAATGGTGAAACCAAGTCCTGTCACTATCCATCCATCCATCATGTGCCATGCCGATAAGCGTTGGCGGTCATGTTCTGCCATCTCACTCGATCACCAGAGTCGTGGATCAGCTCCGTGTTCCTGTCTCGACCATTCCACGTGGCCAAGCCATCCAGGTATTTACTTCTCGGTTTTCCCCTTGGTCTCTTCCCTTCGATCTTGCCAGTCGTCACCAAGTTCTCCAATTAATTTCTTCATTTTCTCCAAACATTTTCTTCGACTAACATTCTTTTCAATTAACATTTTGTCAATTCTTATTTTCTCTTCATTGCTTCCATTTTTCCATGCATTTGTTCCTCTCGTCCTGGCATCACCTTCTAATGTAGTCACAGGAGATCTCCTTGACTATATGTTGTGTTTGTGAATGTGTTTGTTTGCTGATGAAGGCTAACCGCCGCAACGTTCTGTATGTGTCGTAACTCTGTTATGTAAAGCTGCACTACTTTGTGTCATTTTATATTGTTTAAACTTTCACAGCTTTACCGCAGTTCCACCAAATTTTACCCAAAAATTGTGACTGTCTACGTCTAATGTCTCTAATAAGTTTACGATCTTCACTTGTTTCTTGAAGGACTTGTTGATTGGTTTTTCTGTCTGTCCATGGTATTCTTTGCATTCTCCTCAGAAACCACATTTCCGCAGCTATCAGCTGTTTTTCAGCTTGACTGCTTATTGTCCACGCTTCACATCCATACAAAAGTATGGGTTCTATGTAGCACTTCAACACTCTTTTTCTCGTTTCGATTGAAATCTTTTTATTCGTCAGTATGTTTTTCATCTTGCAAAAGGCTACTTTTGCCATGGCAATTCTTGTTCTTGTCCTGTCACCACGGTCGTCAAAATGTTTTATGAGTGGCACTTTTTGAACTCCCGTTGACAGCAACTGACCCCCTTGTTCTTCTGCTCACGTGTCCACTAACGTGGGGCCCAACAGGCGCTCACTGTTCGCATGTTCAGTATATTATATACAATTATATTAACCGAAGGATAACAAATCGCCAAATTTGACCTCTCATTTGGACAGAAGAACGATATATCGCCATACAGGGGTCATCGTGTTATTTGTTTTGTTTCGTGGTATCTTCCGCAATTTCAATGCTCAGTGAATGGAAATATACATCACAATACTTGTTCATTTGATTGTGTACCATATGTGCTCCAAACCCACTTTTTGTTTGGAATTGAATCAGTTAACCGATCTTTGACCCAGTTTTACTGCACTGGCTATTTCCGCAATTGTCATTTTTCGACCCTGTTCAATGAATTCTTAATTCTTGTTGCTCCATCGCTGCATTCTGAGGATAGCACCCCAGACATCGGCAGATCAGTCACATTTGAGTGGCCTTACTCAAACTGGCTACGTATTTATTATTATTATTATTTAACCAAGGGATTTATCCCCCGGAGTATTCTTATTGGTGTTTCTCCCCTGGAACATCAAGAATTTTCTAACAGCCCCGGCCTCTGACCTCTCCATTGTTGGGGACAAGTCGTTGAAGCAGTAAAAAGATCAAGAAAATCCCACAACCAATGCCGCCGTTTGCAAGGTCATCACATGTTCTAGGTCAAAATAAATGAAGTGGATTGGCCTGTTTGTTTTTTGTTTTTTTTTAACCTCGTTACCTTTCCTTCCCAGACAATTCTGAAAATTGTTTGGCACCAATTTCCGGTTAGAAGGGTACTCTTTATTGGGAGAAACCGCTGGAGAAACACATTTTTCAAAGCCATGCACTCGTAGTTCTTCACAGTTATTCTTTTTCCATACCCAAACACACACCCACGCATCTGCTGACAAGCCATCTATGGCTAAAAGAATCTATGTACTGTGTAAGAATGTAGTACTGTACTGGTTGACCTCTGCTTTTAGTACCAAGAAACTTGCCTTCCCTCGCTGTTCTTTATCAAGTGAAGTTTAATATTGACAAAGTATTTCAGTTTCCGAGACGAAAAACAGTTTATGAACCAGTTTTCTCCCATATTCAGATCTTGTAGGATTTCTTCGCGTTTCTTCTACTGTTCTATTTTGCTAATTTGGGCATTATCAGGCCCAATATGGCAAATCACACTATATACCTCTATCCCGCCCGTTCCTTTCCCTCATCTCATTGTTGTAGCGTCAAGTGCTTCAGACTCAAATACTCTGTACGTTGGAGGGACATCCATATCCATGTACTCCTGTACACTATGGAGGGAGTCTTCGTGGCGAAGTGGTCAAGCCGTTTAACTCGGGCTCCGAAGGCTATGGGTTCGATTCCGGGCCGCGTCCTTCGGTTCACGAATTAAATCTTTCGGAGACTCCTGTGGGTCGTCGCTAGAGCTACGGAGTTCGTGCTTTGTGCGACGCTTTCCGCGCTGAAGAAAGCGACCGAGCCATATGGGATAAAACCCGGTGCAATGAAGTCGACCCTGTCGACATTTTTACTCTGTACTTTAGTAACAACTCACACCAGATTTTCGTCCTTACAACATGGTCACACCCATAGGCATTCCCGATCTCCGAAGTAAATCCACCGACTTGAGGTCAGCGTGGATGAATGGATAAGAGTGCTTGCTCTTAAACTTCCGGTGTGCTGACATCGAGAGAGCGGGTTCAACCCTACATTGGTCAACTAATATCCTATGATGTTCATCTTGTACCTTGCGGTGTCGATGTGTCTACACGGAGAGTCGGACTAAAATTGTGACTTCTCGTCCTCGACTTGGGGACATACATTACAACTACCCCAGGAACCGGAGTGAGTTCTCCTGATGGCGAGGTAATAGGGAAAACTAATCCACATGAAAAAATTAGTCCAGTGCACTTTATAGTAGTAGCATGTGTATGGGTTTAATTTAGTCGATGGATCAACATCACGGCACACGGTTTAACCCATAAGTGCTCCGTTTTCCTCCTAACTCAAACCCGAGTCTGGAGAAACTCAGCTCAATGCACGATCTCCGTTGCATCGGCGAGGATCCTGAAATACTTTGGGTAGATATTTAACTCGAAATTTTGCCCGGGCTGCGCCGTTAGGCTACTCTTTTTCGATTTCCAGCTGCCAAGGGATTTTTTACGTGCGCAACAATACACACGGGCGTCCGATCTCACTACCCAGAGACCAGGGGAAATTTTATTACTGAAGTCCAGATGGATTTTTTAAATAAATCCGGGGCCTGAACCAGGGACCTCCAGCACTCGAGGCGGACATCATACATCGAGACCACTCAGCCCCCTTGCATGCATGTGTATGAACTACGCTTGAGTTCAAAACGAGTGGGGGGAAACACTGGTCACATCCATAGGTATTCCATCACCGTGGTAAATCCACAGCCTACCGCGACTAGCTTAACAATCCTTGCCACTCTGTTCTGGCCACACAAATCTTGAATTCCATCACTGGATTCGAACTTCTGGCGCTGGTCCGTTGAGTTGACAGCTCTCTTGTTGACTGACTTCTCCAAGGGTGATCTTAATATGGGCTATATCCACTAGTAGACCTTTTCATACAGCGGCAGTGCCAGCCACTCTTTTAAAACAATACTCGAGTTGAGTCAAGAACCGATACCACAGCCCTCGGGAAATTCCCATAAGCGCCTAGTTCTCATCTTCAACAGCCAGCGAAGAGCCCCAATACTAATGGTACAAGTAACAGTTTGATTATGTGTCCGTCTGGCACTTCACCAGAGTCCTGAGTGTCGACCAGATCCTCAAGCCACTTTCTGCAACATCATTCCCTCCAAGCCACCAAGATCTAACCGTTCTCCTGCACTATACACACGACTTCAAAGGGCCCCGACCACGTCTGCCTTATCATGCACCAATACCCCACCAAGCGGTGTACTCCCAGCCAATATGTCCGCCCGCTCGTTTCCCACCACACCAGCACTTTACAATTATTCTTCTGCCATTAACGTTTGCTATGCTTCTATCCCAGGATGGGTCACAAACAGGATAGTTCCCTTGAGATCTCTCTCTCTCTCTCTTACACCCCCCCCCCCCCCGAGTTTGTCTGCGTCGCTTTAATCAGCCAGATTTCCGCCCCGAGTTCGGCCAAATCAGGGCAGGCTTGTAGGACATACTTTGGAGTTTTGATATAACGAGCTGGAGCAGCAAGGCACTTGAGAAGAACAACGGGGCAAACTCACCCAGCAAACAACTCCAACACAACATAACTCAGAACATAAAGACAAATAGCTTTATTCGACAAATGAATGAACTTATACATTGACTCAGGAGAGATGAAACCAACTTCTCTAGCCCATACAAGAGAAAAAGATGTACACTAGTAGAAATTATTGTGTTTGTATGCGCATGCTTTTGCTGTCTATCCCCTGACCCAGGCCTGCCGCCACCCCAGCGCACAGGAGACCAGAAACTGGGCACCTCAACCACCAGACGCCAGTGCCTTGAGCTGTTATCTAAACAATGAGATACAAACATGCCTACACTACCTAATCACAGAAACCAACCAATAGGAAGCTGGCTGTGTATATTATTCAAGCTCCGCTGAATTCTTCCCGCAATTGCAACACACGACACACTGTTTTCGTTTATTATCATTATTCTTTTTTCCCCTTCAATTATATTTGTGTTATTTATTTTTGAAAACTCTAGTTTACTGAGGTTTGATTCCATGTCTCTATATGTGCAAGAGCGGTATTCTAACTTTTCGGCCACCTACTTTTCAAAGCATTTGTATGCAATGTCCTCACAAATCTGTATTTTTGGTCAAAATAAATGACCAAACGACCAGTCTGACACAGCGACTCTGTGTCCTGTAATGACACTGGTCAGCGTTCACGTTTCAATTTCTAGAAGACGGCTGTGGGAGGAAGCAGCAAGCCAAGCCAAAAAGTGGGACCTAGGCAAGTAACCACCAATAAAGAGTTCCTATTGCACGAAGACTCCGCATTGAAGATGACAGCTTCCATTGTCAGTATATGCCAGACAGTTTTTACTTCCATCCTGTCTGTTTTAAATGATGATAAAATACAATTCATGTAATGCCTAACACGAGTTTCTGATCTTGGTCATTGATTATTCTGAATTTCATTTCGCCAGTAAATGCCGTGGTCGTTTCCTGTTTGTGTCTTGCAAGAATGATCACATGATTCTCTTTTGCCTACATCAAGAAAAATAATAACAAGCACTGGAAAGAAACATGTTAGAAACATGGACAAACAGAGGGGGAGAGAGACAGATCTGAACGCCTCATAATACCGTGAGGTGCAATTAAAGTTATGACTTGTGTGTAACATCCAAATTGATAAGACCTCAGTATGTATAATAATTAAAACAAAATCAAGTGAATTCAATCAACGGTGGTTTTAAAAAAATCCAAAAGAAAACAGAAACTACATTAAATACATCAATGAGACTTACAATCAAGCAAGCAACAACAATTCTGTCCTCATGTTTACGGGGATGGGAAGTGGAGATGAACAATAACCACCCATGTCCATTGACACGATTGTCCACTCGATCAGATCATGTAGCCCCAGCTTTATCGACCCCCTGTTCACAAATGATGATTTTCAGATTTTCACTGGAAGACCCAGATTCTAGGTCCTCCGGCAAGAACTCCCAAGCGGAATGAGTTCATTTTAATGGCAACTTCCAACATTTACATTGTAAATCAAACAAACATGGTGGGTGGGCTAGCAGAGCTATGCTGATAATGTCACTAGCCATGCAGATGAGACCTGGACAACTGTGTCCACTGTCCGCTAAAGTGAGGGCAAGATTGTCCATCTCCTCTGTGCATCTGGTCTAGCACTTCACAACCTTAAAACAGGTTCCTGCCTTGGGATCTTTTGTTAAAACAAACATGCATGTCATAAATGCTGACATTTCGCAGAAGATGACCGTCCATTAACAAATTCAGTGCCACACAAAATGTAGGTCTGGACCAAACAAAAATGGATGGCGGAAAAATGGGAAGTAGGGATGTGTACCAGTTATGACTTAATAGTTGTTAATATGGTAGCAGACATGTTATCTTATAACGCAATAACAACATTTCGGCGATATATAAGCCCACGTCAGATACTGGAAGTTGCTTAGACAATTAATCATTCCATGGCACTGAATCAAACACAACTGCATCAGGTTAGGTGACTGTTGAATTCTCCGCACATACCACAAAGGGAGATATGTCTGTCTTTCAGTAAGAGAAGGCAAGCCCAAGACGAACATGAAAGTCATGGTTTTCAAATTGTATTTATTTTGATAGCAGTCTGTGTAATAATTTGTGGTGTCGCAGCATTGTTCTTTGTTATGAATAAAACACTGCTAGAAGCAAGCACAGTTTGAAATGTTGTTTGATCAAGTCTCAAAGTTAACAATATGTCTGCTGAGTCGGTCGGGTGGCTGAAGGCCAAACTGGTAGATTTAGAACACCAGTATCGCACAAAACCCTCTAAACAGACATCCGCTGACCAACGAGCACCTTACTGCATTAAAAGCATTAAAGGCTAACAACACCCTCGCAATACTGAAACCAGACAAAGGCAGTGGTGCAGAATTGATAGACATTTCAGACTACCAGAGTGAAATTAAAGAGCTCTTATCTGACGATTCTAAATTCCAGTTAGATAAAAAAAAAAAAGAAAACAAGTCGGAGGACATGGATGCAAAAATGAGGAAAGAGATCCAGTCACTTGTGAATGAGGAACTCATCAGTGAGGCCACTGCCGAAATGCTCACACCACGTGGCTCCCAAACTCCTCAAATGTACGGTCTACCCAAACTTCACAAGCCCGGAATTCCGCTAAGACCGATCCTGTCCATTGTTAACTCTGCACAACACCAGATGGCGAGATGGCTAGTTTAAATTTTAAAGCCAGTGTGACAGTCCTTTGATCCAAAAAATACTCAAGAGATACGTTCGAACTGGTGAAATTATTGATAATAAACACATGGCATCTATGGATATGCTGGTCTCCCTGGTCTACGGGTTAACGTCTTTCTCCGTAATCCCGTATATTTTTGTGAGTAACTTAACCTGCGCGAGAATCAGACTAAATACTTCGTCGTTATGTGGATGATATAATAATCATTAACACAGATGAGCTACAAGCAGCATCGTTTCAGGCCATAATGAACCAGACATCTCTCTATCTATGGAACACGAACACAACAGAAATTGATGGAGTGGCCATGTGTAGTCCTCGTGGTTCTATTCTAGCGGACATCTTTATGGTACATGTAGAAGAAAAGAGATCCTCGGACATTAAAAACTTGGTTTTTTTCATGTCGTTATGTGGACAATATAATGATCATTACCACAGACGAGCTACAAGCAACATCGTTCCAGGCCATAATGAAGCAGACACATAATAACATCTGTCTGTCTATAGAACAGGAACACAATGAAGTGTTGATGTTCCTAGATATTCTAATGAGATGTAGAGCAGATGACACAATTCAAAGATTTGTGTACGCAAAGAAGCGTGGACTGGCCTATACTTAAATTTTCACAGCTTCGCACCCATCTAATACAAACATGTCTTAGTATGGACCCTGTTTGACCTAGCCAGGAAGATGTGCACCCAGGAGACACTGACGGAGGAATCTGAAACTCTGAAGAATGTCTTACACCTGAATGGGTACTCCACAGGATTTATAAAGTGCCACTGTCAACAGCCCAAACCAAAACCCGACGAAACATTAGTCCCTAAACTCAAGGTATTTATCCAGCTAACCTTTCGAGGGTGTGACGTAATGCAGCATCTACAGGAACGGCTCATTACAGCAGTCGGCCGAAGATTCTGTGCTGCAACTCCAGTTATTAAGTAAAGAACCACACCTATCATCACCCCAGTAGTAAAAGAACCTATCTCTCTGTACGCCAAAACCAACTGTATTATCAGTTTACATGCAGGTGCCAGTCTACCTGCATCGGCAGAACAGAGAGGCAAGTTAAACAACAGGGTGGTCGAACACATAACTAATTGGATTGACAGAATAATGAACAAAGACGCTGGGATCCTGGCCAAGCCGGCACACCACAAACCTCCTATTTCAACAATTGGACGGCACATTTTGAAAACCAGTAACGTGGCCGATAGGGACAATGCGTTTTGCATGTTAACACACAAAATGGTCGCTTGTTAAAGGTCAGCGACCTTTTTTCTTAGTATTAGCACAAGAACACATTGGCTAAAGGAATGACAAGCCAAATATAAAAAGCAATATATTGATGGCCCTAGGTAGTTCTTTGTGGCCGAGAGGTGATAGTCGTGTTGCCATTTGTTGAATCTGTAGTTAAGTTGTAGGTTATATAAATATTTCTTAGTAACAGCGTAAGTATACACTGGCTAAAAGAATCATAAACCTAGTTCTTTATAATGAAATTCTTTGTGGCCGAGAGGTGATAGTCGTGTTGCCATTTGTTGAATCTGTAGTTAAGTTGTAGGTTATATAAATATTTCTTAGTAACAGCGTAAGTATACACTGGCTAAAAGAATCATAAACCTAGTTCTTTATAATGAAATGCCTCAACCAAAAATCAAAGCTGAAGCCATCACCATTAATCGGCATAAGCCAGCCTTGTGCAAATAGAAAGACGTGGTGGTCAGTTTAAAATTACTGTGGTAGACAATTGAAATTATTGTGTAAATATGTGCATATGTCAGCTTGAAGGATTTATCTAATCACTTTAGTTTATGTTGTGTGATTTCTGCAGTATGTACCTGACGAGATGCAGTGAAATATCTTCTTCTTCTTCAGCGTTCCGAGCCATTGAGGTTCTTTGCTGCAGATACAATCCGTCTCCATTCGTCTCTCTGGTGGACCTTCTCTTGCCAGTCGTTGATTCCAAGTGCTTGTAGATCTGTATATGTATTATCTCTCCACCGCCTTCTTGGTCTACCTCGGGGTCTACGGTCATTTATTTCCTGAGTGTAAGCGAGTTTTGTTTCCCTATTATCTTCCATTCTTTCTATATGCCCCAGCCATTGTAGTTTATTAGCCTTCATGATACCAGTGATTAGCGGGGACTTAAACAGATCATAAATGTCTTTGTTACTTCTTTTCCACTCTCCACTTTGTGTATCCCTAATGGGTCCAAAGATGCGTCTTAAAATTTTGTTCTCAAAGGTTTGTAACAAGGCTTCGTTTCCTTTCGTTGTACTCCAGGTTTCAGAGCCATACAGCACAACTGGTCTGATCAGTGTTTTGTATATTGTGATTTTGGTGTTACGAGATAGCGCCTTTGATTTTAGTAGATGTTGTGGTGCATAGTATATCTTATTTCCAGAGTTGATTCTAGTTTGTATTTCTTCCCTTATGATGTTGGAGCAGTTGAAGATTGCACCCAGGTATTTGTATGTTTCTGTTCTTTTAATGGTCATATTATCTATTTGTATGTGGCCAGAGTTTTTAGCCATTCCATCTCTTGAAATTACCATATATTCTGTCTTATCTTGGTTGATAGCCAGCCCCATCTGTTGGGCTTTGAAATATGCCAGGCAATAAATCGTGCAATCTATTGTTTGTCTCTTCAGTATTCAATCTAAACAATTAGATATGGACAATAAAAGTCATCCCCAAAATGCAACCCAGAAAGCAACAATCTGACAAAGGACATGTTTGTTAGATTCCACTGTGTCCTGACCGCATGCACAAGCCTCTTCAACTTGACCAGATCTCATATCTGCACAGACCACAACAGATCTCATCTTGCAATCCTTATGCAAATACAATCCGGAGACTTACATTGACAACCATAAACCCATGTTGGTACTGTGATGTTTGGACCAAATGGTCGGCTTTCATTAGACACTTATTCCCGAGGTGTAAACAGAGATCACATGGTCTGATGAGCGCACATACGTGAACTTTCAACGTCAAAACAGGCAAGTGAATAAATGGTTCAACGGTTTATCAAATTAAGAACTAAGGACTAAATATTTATATATAGATATATATGTTCTTGCAACACCAAAACATTCAACGGTGACAGAATGTTAATTAAGAACAAGCATGTCATGCGACAAACAAGAACACACATACAAGTACAGACATACAAGTACAGACATACAAGAACACACATACAAGTACAGACATACAAGAACACGCACCCATACACTACAAAATTTGATTTCCTCATGATATAACTTCACACATGTCAAAAATAAAGAATCCATCTAAAAGCATGATTGACACAACTGTTTGTCTCTGCTGTCTGTAGTAGCATATAGTTATAAACATAATCACATTAAAAGAACACAGATGTGACAAATGAAGAGTAATGATAATACAGATGAATAGTTACTTCATGTCTGCTGACAGAATCTGGATGGGGACAAGTAGGAGACGAGCACAAGTGAGAGATCTGTTGTAGTTGTGACTAGGGGAATAACTGTGGGTTATTCTAGAACCTGTTCTGGTACTGGATACAGAAAGGAGGCAGAAGAAGAACAACTTGGACAAGAACAGCATAGCAATGAAAACAACACTGAAAGAGAACATGTGATGAAATGAAGAGAATGAGAGCAAGAGGTAAGGAGAATTGAAAAAATGTGATGGAATGAAGACAGAGAAAGAGAGAATAAGGTGGAGGAGCGAATACATCTGATAAATAATATATGGCAGAAGCAATGCTCTAATATTTGAGGTGTGGCTGATGTAAGTGTGTAATGGTCATATACATTTAAGCGCAATTATGCAAAGTTTTACAAAATAAAAAAACACATTTGACACATACTACACTCAAAAAAAGACACATTGAACAGTATTACACACAAGAATGAGGACAATTTACACAGAAACACAATGGAGATCACATCAACAGAAAAAAAACAATGAAATATTCTAAACAAACAATACAGAGCTGTCGTTTAAGCAATACAGACTCACAAACAGAACACTGAACAGACTGTACACACAGAGTGGCCACTTTCAACCTGATAACACACACCTACAGTAACGACGACACATGGAAACTGCCACGCACAAGCATGCCTAGGTAAGCACGATAGTGTTCTTGCAAAACAAACAAGAAAGATTGTGATTAATATTTGCAAGACAATAACAGTATCATATTAGATTAAATAAAATGGTCCCCCTGTGTACTAGAAGCACAAGAGGCTGCAACATATCAAGTTACAACTTAAGATTTGTCGTAAGTAATACGACTACCACACACACACACACACACAAACATACACTTGTACAAATATACTCATCCCACAAATGTATCCAGGGATGGCAAATATACTCACCCCACAAATTATCCAGGGATGGTAACAATAAAACACAACACATTGAACAAACCAGTCATCCGTTTTCAATAACAAAATTATGATGCCTATATGGGTGCACAAGTTATTGTTCAGAACATTATTACATACAAAAACAATTATACGCATTTGATTATACAGATGCAATAACATATCAAAAACTGACGTCTTTCTCACCAATTTTTTTTTACAAATGGATATTTATTTTTAAATAAGAAAGGAAAAAAATTAATCCCATCAGAAATATGGGAGTGGGAGGTCAAAGTCTTAACATGTATTAGTCATGACAGATGCGGTGAAGTAACAGCTGTCACATGTACTTGTCACAGTATATGTGATGTGACAGACTTCAGATATGCAAGCCACGACTTTTGTGACATATACTCATCACAACATATATGAAGTGACAGACCTCAGATATGCAAGCCACGATCTTTGTGAAGTGATAGATAGATGTCACATACACACATCACAACATATGTGAAGTGACAGACCTTACAATATTGTGACACGTGTGAAAGTGATCAGCTTCATTTTTTTGTCTTTTTTTTTTATAAAATCTCTAATAGAGACAATTCTAACGATGCTAGATCTCCATATGCCAACTGTAGGAAGTAGGAAGAAAATCAGACCCGAAGTCTACATTTGACTATCACTGCTAGTAAAAGAATCGTCGACCTGGTCAAAAGGATAAGAGCACTTGCTCTCAAACTTCCGGTATGCTGATGGCTAGGTATACGATTCAACCCCAACACCAGCATTTAGTGGGACTTAACGCTGCTGTCACCCATGAAAAGTTTCTCAGTTTATCGCTGTTTCTCCCGCCCCTTACACCCTCATGCCCAGGGTGTCTGCAATGTCCAGGGGTCATCTTCATGTTGATCAACCTGTGCATCTTCATCTAGATCTTCTAGGAACTGCGCCGTCCTTTGCTGTTCTTCTAAAGCCACAACATTTAATACGGCTAAAGTATTTCAGCTTCTGAGACATAATGCCGTTGATAAGAGACATAATGCCGTTGATAAGAGACATAATGCTGTTGATAAGCCAGATTTTTTCCATGTTCAGATCTTGCAGAATGTTGGCGTTGTTATTGTTCTTGGTCCTTGACATTCCATGAACTTTTCTTTAGCATTTTAGCTCAAATTGCTTTTTTAGAGATTATGAAACTGTCTATGTCTCACATTCCCTCATTGCCACAGGAAATATGTATATCTAATATTTTACTATAACGTTTAGTTTAGTCGATGGATCAACATCACGGCACACGGGTGTAACCCATAAGTGCTTTGTTCTCCTCCCAACTCAAACCGGAGTCTGGAGAAACTCAGCTCAGTGCACAAACTCCGTAGCACTGGCGAGCATCCTGAAATACTTTGGGTAGAGTTTTAACTCGAAATTTTGCCTGGGCAGCGCCTTTAGGCTACTCTTTTTCGATTTCCAACTGCCAAGGGATTTTTTAACGTGCGCAACAATACACATGGGCGTCCGATCTCACTACCCAGAGACCAAGGGAAATTTTATTACTAGAGGTCCACGTGAAATAAATCCCGGTCCTCACTGGGGCCTGAACCCGGGACCTCCAGCACTCGAGGCGGACACCATACCTCGAGACCACGCAGCCCCCTTACTATATAACGTGTTTGCTTGTGTTGTGCCACAGGTTCTCAATACTATGTAACCTTTGCATTGCTATAGCCAATCTGTCTGGCCATATTCTGAATATGTCCCATCATTGATGTTGTTTATGGAGCCAAAATATTCACATTTTATGACCCTTTTAATTTTGTCACTGTTGACTGCCACATAGTTTTGACCATGATTTTTCTTGTGTTTAAGTTCAGAAAAAGATTTTCACTGTGCCAAATGACGGACAGGGTCAACTCTTCTAATCCTATAGCACTGTTTGAGGAGGACTGTATCATCTGCATATATAAGCCCTGCATAAATAATGAACGTAAAATAATGTGTACTATGCAGGACTGTTTATTGAAATAAGACAACTGGAGACAATAAAAAGATTACTCAATTTGAGAAAGATTCATGTTTTTCTGAAATATATCAGATTCTTGCTGTTTCATTGAAACTTCACAAACACTCTGACATGAAATCATATGAAACTGCAACCACAAAGAAATTCAATAGCAGATCTTTCTACTTCCATTTACATGAAACAATACTTTCAGAAATAAATAACAATAAGAAAAATCAAGTCAGATCAGGAGACACATCCATCTCCAACAAAATTGTTTACAGATTCAGTACATTTGTTTCTATTACAAGCATTTCAATATACAAGTTTACAAGCTAAAAAAATGCCAACAAAGCCAGAAATAGAACTGCATTATATGTCCGAGTGAGTACAAACAAAACACACATTCTGTAAATGTTTTAAGGAGGGTTGACAACCGACAATTAACATACAAAATAAAAAGAGTATTATGAGGACAATTAAAGTGACACTGTATGAAAACGTACGAAATGCAATAGAAACATCACATCATTGTGTTTTGCGAATAGTCTTGAAATGTCATAACTTGAAATAAAAACATAGTACATAGTAACACATATACAGAAATGCATTGTACGGTAATAATAATTATAATAATAATAGTGAAATGTGATCAAAACGACTAGTAAACATACATTGTACAAATAAGAATGTGTCTGGTTTCCGCACTCTTGAGCACTCACTGAAGATAGTGCGTGTTTCTCTAACATACAAACACATCCAATCAGCTCAGGACAAATCACATACTTGGATACAGAAATGGCATGGCCCAGATGACAAAACACACAACATCAATGTCAAGTTTTATACCTGCGGCCATAAACAAAATGGCGTATATACCTTGTATTGACTAGATCCTTCCATTCTTGCCAGATTTTAACATGATCAATCTTCTTTGTCTACCCCCAGTTATCTGACCATGTTTAACGAAAACAAATGCCAAATTGAGGCTGTCCATACCCCTCACAGAGTTGTCCTGGAATGGAATTAGGCACAGAAACCTGTAACCAGGCCATTGTTCGTATTCGTGCAGCTACAGACATCGGCCATGAGTATATTTAAGCTTATCATATATATCACCAGCTTATAATTCATAAGCCAAGTTTCATTCTGGAACGGAGCGAATGTAGGTCAAAAGTGCTTTGTTTCTTGTTCTTCATACACTATCTTGTAATAAAAGTTCAGCTGCCACCTTATTTCTATAGCGAATTCATCGCCAGCTTCTGTCTTGAGCTTCTTGGACAGATGGTTTCAAGTCAACTTGTGATGCCTTGCGAAATCTAAACTGTCTACTTGCTTCTGTGCAGTTGATGAACCTTTATGAGTCTACATAAGCTGCTACCCTCTTGTTTCTGCTGGTGCACAACAAGCTCTGTATCAGGCTGTGGTAGCTTTCCACTGTCTCCCGCCAGCTTCTTGAATGTCAGGTACACTGCAGTGAGATAAATTCCACAATTTTGAACTAATCCGGATCATTCATATTATAATGCCTTTACAGTGATAATTCCCATGGCCCTGCCTTTTCTGTCATGAGTTTGTCAGTCTCTGAGTATGGCCAAATCTTTCACCCATGTAGAAATGTGGACAACCAGATGTGGAATGGTACTGGCTAGTCTGTCCATCACATTTTACAGACACAGCAGACCACACAGCCAGGGTCCTTCTCCTTAAGGTTACAGTAACTAATCCTTCTACCTCGTCCCCCTCCCACATTCTCTGCAAGATGTCAACCTGCAATTAATGTACAAAAATCTAAAAGCCTGAGGAAATACACTGGAACCCTCATTATGACAAGGTAAATTCCTGAATTTCTTAAAAGCTTCTAGACCAGGTGGAGCTGTGAACACACAAATTGAAATGTTTTGCATTTTAATTGACAAATAAAACACAATACACACACACAGACTTATAAACAGAATCTACCAATGTTTTAAGAATTCAAACAGGCCACACAAGTTTGCAGCCACAGCATGCATTATACACCTTCTTCCACACAACAGGTTTACAAAGAAAACTTTGCTGAATGAATTGTGCCCGTGGCAACACATACAAGCAAGTTGGCTAATAAGGAATTTGTATTGATGATTTTACTGAAAACTTAATTACATTAATATTCTTCCCAAGGGGGAGAGGGAGGGGGGGGGGGGAGAAAAAAAAGAGAGAGAGAGAGAGAGAGAGAGAGAAGAGAGAGAGAGAGAGAGAGAGAGAGAGAGAGAGAGAGAAGAGAGAGAGAGAGAGAGAGAGATGGTACGACACACACAATCTGAGATCCCTGGGTGTGCAAGACATGCTGTCTTGTTATTTCCCCCCCCCCCCCCCCCCCCAAACAATGACTTTGCATGTCTTGGTAGATGAGATATAAATTTGAACCACGGTTTTGTTCTTGACTTCTTGTTAGGAGACTTACAATCACCTGCACTCCTGATTGAAACATTCTATCTTGTGGTTTATAACAAATATTTGTGAATCGTGCCTGTGATACTGTTAAACACCACACTGAACTGTTTCAATATTTGGCTAATGATGTACTTTCAACACACAATATAAACACAATATAAAACTGTGAATCACAAACACAAACCAATGAAAATACTGGTTGCTGGTCCAAATATATTCATCATAAAACACATCAAGCCTGGAATATAGTTGGACAACCTGACATGCCTATGAAGAAAACTGATTCTACAACCATCTCTCTTTCCCGAATGAAAATGAAGGTAACCACCACACCAAAACTTTAAAGCTTCAACTGTGAATATCCTGTTGTCCTAGTTCTGTTAAAGTGACACAATGCAGTAAAACTGTTAATATGGCAATAAAACTAATAACATGATGCAAACATGGAAACAGATTTGTCAGATGTGTCCGGTGTGCTGACGAGGAAAACACTTCTCCTCGCCTTCTGAACCAGTTGTCTACAACTCACGCTAGTTGAAATGAGCATGAACTGCTGAATCCTGATCATAGAAAGTAAACGTGAGTGTACAGGTTGAAACATACCTAGCAGACATCATGCAGAAACAAAGTTATATAAATAATTGTTGCAATGAGATGACGGCTGGGGAGGGGCACAGTAAGATGATGGTGATGAGCGCTGACAATCTGGCACTGTGTGGCTAGTGACGCCACATGATCATCAGTTCCAGATCTTCAGGAAGCTGTCCCAGGACCCCGTGGCCACGGCAGAGCCGTCCTCAGTGACGCCCAGGCAGCTGACGCGGTTGTCATGCCCAGCCAATACTCCTGGAACAAAGAACACATCATGTGTACATAGACGGAATGTTTATACAGGCGAAGAACATTTATAGATGTGCAAAACATACCTACACAACACATTTGGAGACAATACATATGCAGACACAGCTCATTTATATATACATAGCTAATTTATATGTACACATCACATTTATATACACAGCTCATTTATATATACACATCACATGTATAGATACACAGAAGATTTACAGATACACAGATGATGTATAGATACACTAAGGATCTGTACAAATGAATTAGCTATGGACACAGACAATTTATACATACACAAAGGATTTATACACATGAATTAGTTATGGGCACAGACGAGGCATAGATACAATAAGGATTTATACACATGAAACAGTTATGGACAGATATGATTTATAAATACACAAAAGGATTTGTACATATGAAATAGTTATAAACACAGACGATTTATAGATACACAAAGGATTTATACACATGAAATAGTTATGGACACAGAACATTTATACACACTGAACATCCATAGATACACAGAACATTTAAGTATACAATCAATTGTTCATGTTTATAGATGATCAATTGTTTATGTTTATAAATTAAAGCTACTTAATTGTGAAAGTTTGCCAAGACAAATTCCGCTGTAAGAGTGACACAGCGATAAGATACAATTTGCCACAGCACAGTGAGGTGTGTGACAAGTTTCTTTCATCACTTTCTTGTCTTTACAGAATCTAGGTCCAAGACATATATAAATTTAACACCCTTCAAATCATAGTTACAGAATCTAGAGCCAAGACAGGTATCAATGTAACACCCTTCATGTCAAGAGTTACAGAATCTTGGGCCAAGACATATATCAATTTAACACCCTTCAAATCATAGTTACAGAATCTAGAGCCAAGACATATATCAATTTAACACCCTTCAAATCATAGTTACAGAATCTAGAGCCAAGACAGGTATCAATGTAACACCCTTCATGTCAGAATTACAGAATCTAGGGCCAAGACAGGTATCAATTTAACACCCGTTATATTACAATTGCCGGCTCCATGGCAAAGGGATTATGGACGCAGTTCGTTATCCTGCATACCCGTGTTTGAAACACAGCTGCAGGAGATTTGGCAGCAGACCGCCTTGCCTTTTTTTTTTTTACGAAATAGAATGGGCATTGGTAGTTCAGAAAGCAATGGCAAACTACTGAACGTAAGCTTGTCAAGAGATCACAACAGTAAAAAATGCTGGTGTTGACTGCAACGTCCTGTATAGGATATGCAACTAACTTTATTACAATGACAGAACAGGTGTATTCCAAGCACAATAGTTTATATGGTGGCTAGATCATCAATCTCAAATATTACAACTGGAGTGTGTTCCACACATTATTATTCGCATGCAGCCTGTCATATACCAGTGGAGCAAAGGCCTTCTAGGAACTGAAGACAAGTCCTTTGTAGACGTGTTCACAGCTGTCTGTATTTTTTAGGTGTGTTCACAGCTGTCTAGATTTTGTAGACGTGTTCACAGCTGTCTGGATTTTTTAGACATGTTCACAGCTGTCTGGATTTGTAGACGTGTTCACAGCTGTCTGGATTTTGTAGATGTGTTCACAGCTGTCTGGATTTTGTAGACGTGTTCACAGATGTCTGGATTTTGTAGACATGTTCACAGCTGTCTAGATTTTGTAGACGTGTTCACAGCTGTCTAGATTTTGTAGATGTGTTCACAGCTGTCTGGATTTTGCAGCTAAAGTTTTCTACTGGATGAGGCGGCCAGTCTAATGCCACCCTTCCTTAGTCATCTCTTAGGACACGCATGGCAGGTTACGGTGTTACAATGAATTGCTTCCCTGACAGGCACCGATAACACACCAGTGCCCGGTATAGCTTCAGCACACCTCAAACACAGATTGAGCACATTCCACACACTGCAGTTTGAGCACATCCCACACACGTCAGTTTGAGCGCATCCCACACACGTCAGTTTGAGCACATCCCACACACTACAGTTTGAGCACATCCTCCACACTAGTTTGAGCTCATCCCTCACACACTACAGTTTGAGCACACCCCACATACTACAGTTTGAGCACATCCCACACATTACAGATAAAGCACAGTAGCAATGTACATATCCTTAGCCATCCTGTAGCCTTTGGCGAGCTCATTGAGGGCCTATGCCCCAATGGGTAACAATAGAGCGAAAGAAGAAGAAGATTGTACAGACCAAGTGAGAATGGAACTGCCACTCACCTGCACGCTCCTGCTTGAGCACATCCCACACATTACAGTTAAAGTCGTCATAGCCGCCCAGTAGGAGGCGGCCAGATTTGGAGAAGGCCACGCTTGTGATGCCGCAGATGATGTTGTCGTGGGAGTACATGCCAATCTCTTGGTCTGCGCGAATGTCAAACAGACGGCATGTGGCGTCATCTGATCCTGTGGCAAATGCGTGCCCATTTGGGAAATACTGAAAGCCAAAGATATGAACATTGTCAATATATAAAGTTAAGTGCATGTCATTTACAGAACGTCGCAATCAACTCCAGCATTTATTAGCTGTCTGTTATCTATCAATGCTGGTTAAGTAGTGAACCATTACTTTCGGAATGGCCGACGCCTCACATCACTGAAATCAACGCAAAGCAGTCTGCTTCCATTTCACCCACAGCTGGTTTCAAACCCTCGATTCTGTGCCAGGGAATTGTGGGATACAGCACTATCCCCTAACACACAGTGCCAAGATCTATAATGTTCACAGGAAAACGAAGATAAAGAAAGAAAACAGAAACTACTAACAATTTAAAAAGAATAGGACAGTATTGTAGAACTAGTTTGTGTTGTTAACTAAGTATACCCCATTTAAGGACAGGTTAAACTAAAGATAGACAGATTTACGAGTTAACCATTACACATCATCATTGATACAAGCAAAGTCACTGATCAAATCACAAAACATGGAGACAGACTGGGCAAGCTGAGGGTCACTGCATGGGTGAAAACTGTATGAATGAACTAAGCCAGCAACCACAGACTTCAGACTATTGGCTGTGTATGTACCAATGGGAAACTAGTCAGAGATTGATTGGGCTAGTTAAGTAAAGCCAAGGTTTGCAAACTCTTTGACAGAATGATTGAACGAGTGAATGACAGAAGAAGATTGAATCTACCATTGAATGAATTAGTCTATCCCTGAATGAATGATTGAGTCTACCCCTGAATGACAGATTTAGTCTATCCCTGAATGAATGATTCAATAGCCCTCAATGAAGACTGAATCACCCCTGAATGAATATACTGCTGAATGATTGAATGGATCACCAAGTGAATGATTAAATCTATTCCTGAATGAATGATTGAATCTACACATGAATGACTTAATCTACCCCTGAATGAATGACTGAATCTATCCATGAATGAATTACTAAGTCCATCCTTGAATGAATCTCCCCCGATGGTGTTTCCACCTTGTCGTGGTGGGGGAGCTTGAGTTTCTCAATGACCCTGAGAGCTATGCTGGCGGTAGCGTAGCTACCAGCAGGGCCTCCCAAGCCGGACAGGTCAAAGGGTAGAGAACAGACAAAGAGAAACACCCTGGTCCTCCAGGTTGGGGGTTGAAGCGTGGGGTTAACATCCCCACATTTGTAAAAACCTTTTTTGTTTTGAAACAGATACACGAGCCTCGATATCGGACTGAATTATCTGGACAACGACCTTGGAACGTTAAAGGACTTTTGAGATTTGGAACATGGAATGTACGGACACTATATCGAACTGGAGCGGCCGAAGAACTAACCCGGGAGCTGGTTGAATATCAAATGGATATAACAGCAATTCAAGAAATAAGGTGGCCAGGAGAGGGTACTTTAGAGCAAAATGGAATGATTATAATATATGGAGGAAACACCCAAAATAAACATGAATTAGGAACAGGATTTGTCATCAAAAAAGAGTTATGGGGGAATGTTTTAAACTTTAAAGCTGTTAATGATAGGATTAGTAAATTATGAATAAAAGGTAAATGGAAAAATATAACGATGATTAATGTACATGCACCTACTGAAGAGAAAGAAGATGATATTAAAGAAGACTTTTATAATGATCTGGAAGATGTCATAGAAGAAACCCCCAAACAAGACATCCTGATTGTGCTGGGAGACTTCAATGCAAAAATAGGTAGAGAGCAAACTAATAAAAAAGTGGCCGGTATGGAAAGCTTACATACAACTTCAAATGATAATGGATGGAGAGTCATCAACCTGGCAGAAGTCAAAGGACTGCAGATTAGCAGTACCAGACTACAAAGAAAGGATATACACAAACAAACTTGGAAATCATGTGACAAGAGAACCTATAATCAAATAGATCACATTTTAATTAACAACAGAAATGCATCAAACATACAGCAAGTTAGAAGTTATAGAGGAGCTGAGTGCCACAGCGACCACTTCCTCGTTAGAGCATAATTTAAAATAAATATTAAGAGAGCTTTCTATACTAAATTACAAAGATTACACCCAACATATAACAGAAAAACTACAAGAAATTACAGTCAAAGAGAAATTTACAGATGAAATAAAATATAAACTTGAAACTCTGCAAAACCCTTTGGAGGAAAGCGTTGACCAAACTTGGTTGAACATCAAGAATACAATTCAATCTACCGCAGAAGAATGTCTCGGTGTGTTAACCACGCATAGAAAGAACAGATGGTTCAATCAAAAATGTGAAGAAGCAGTCATTAGGAAAAAGAATGTCAGAAATTTATGGTTAAATGACATCAACAACATCCAAAAGGAAGAGCATTATAGAAATGAATGTAAAGAGGCTACAAAAATAGTCCGACAGCAGAAGCAAGAATATATGAGTAATATAATCAAAGATATGGAAACCAATCACCAGAAAAATGAATCCAGAAAATTTTTTAAAGAACTGAAGTCAATGAAACGAGGGCACCAACAAAACACATATGGTTTAAAAGACAAAAATGGGAATATGATAAATACCAATGAGGAAATGTGCAACACATGGAAAGAATATTTTGTTGAATTACTAAATTGTGAAGCCCAAAGTAACATTTTCCCACAGGAAGAGGTTCTAACATGCGAACCACAAATTGAAGAACCTACATTTGAAGAAATCCTATATGTAATCACACGACTTAAAAACAATAAGGCAACTGGGACTGATGGAATTGCTGCTGAATTTATAAAGACAGTTGGCCATGCATTACATCTAAAGCTATACGAACTAATAATAAAAATCTGGAGGACAGAAGAATTACCCCATGACTGGAAAGAGTCATTATTGATACCTATCTTTAAGAAAGGAGACAAGTTCCAATGTGGAAATTATAGAGGAATATCACTACTGTCCACAAGCTATAAGATACTATCCGCAGTATTACTAAATAGACTAAAACCATATTCAGAAGACATATTAGGTGACTACCAGGCGGGTTTTAGACAAAACAGATCAACAATAGATCAGATATTTATCTTATGACAAATATCCGAGAAAAATTGGGAATATAAAAGAGATCTCCATAAAATTTTTGTGGATTTTAAAAAGGCTTATGATAGTGTCCATAGGAATAGTCTATGGAATGCTATGCAGGAATTTGGAATACCAAGGAAGTTAATCAACATGACCAGACTATGCATGGAAGATACTTATAGTAACATATAAAGGCAGGAAATCAGACCCCTTCCAAATAACATCTGGCTTGAAACAGGGTGATGCACTATCGCCGCTACTCTTCAATCTGGCTCTACAGAAAGTTGTAAGGAAGGTAAAGGAGGAATGTGATATTGGAGGAACATCCAAGCTGCTTGGTTATGCAGATGATATAGATATTATAGGGCAAAGTGAACAAAAGACATTGGAAATATTGACTCACTTAAAGGAAAAAGCCCAACAGATGGGGCTGGTTATCAACCAAGATAAGACAGAATATATGGTAATTTCAAGAGACAGAATGGCTAAAAACTCTGGCCACATACAAATAGATAATATGACCATTAAAAGAACGGAAACATACAAATACCTGGGTACGATCTTCAACTGCTCCAACATCATAAGGGAAGAAATACAAACTAGAATCAACTCTGGAAATAAGATATACTATGCACTACAACATCTACTAAAATCAAAGGCGCTATCTCGTAACACCAAAATCACAATATACAAAACACTGATCAGACCAGTTGTGCTGTATGGCTCTGAAACCTGGAGTACAACGAAAGGAGACGAAGCCTTGTTACAAACCTTTGAGAACAAAATTTTAAGACGCATCTTTGGACCCATTAGGGATACACAAAGTGGAGAGTGGAAAAGAAGAAGTAACAAAGACATTTATGATCTGTTTAAGTCCCCGCTAATCACTGGTATCATGAAGGCAATAGAATGGCTGGGGCATATAGAAAGAATGGAAGATAATAGGGAAACAAAACTCGCTTACACTCAGGAAATAAATGACCGTAGACCCTGAGGTAGACCAAGAAGGCGGTGGAGAGATAATACATATACAGATCTACAAGCACTTGGAATCAACGACTGGCAAGAGAAGGTCCACCAGAGAGACGAATGGAGACGGATTGTATCTGCAGCAAAGAACCTCAATGGCTCGGAACGCTGAAGAAGAA
The DNA here is from genome assembly GCA_963921405.1 of Cepaea hortensis. Lineage (NCBI taxonomy): Eukaryota > Metazoa > Mollusca > Gastropoda > Stylommatophora > Helicidae > Cepaea > Cepaea hortensis. The sequence continues at coordinate 10,801,352 of OY992896.1, forward strand.
GAAGAAGATCCTTGAATGAATGATTGAATCTACTCCTGAATGAATGATTGAATATACCCCTGAATGAATGATTGAATCTACCTCTGAATGAACGACCGAGTCCATCCCTGAATGAATGATTGAGTCTACCCCTGAATGACAGATTTAGTCTATCCCTGAATGAATGATTCAATAGCCCTCAATGAAGACTGAATCACCCCTGAATGAATATACTGCTGAATGATTGAATGGATCACCAAGTGAATGATTAAATCTATTCCTGAATGAATGATTGAATCTACACATGAATGACTTAATCTACCCCTGAATGAATGACTGAATCTATCCATGAATGAATTACTAAGTCCATCCTTGAATGAATCTCCCCCGATGGTGTTTCCACCTTGTCGTGGTGGGGGAGCTTGAGTTTCTCAATGACCCTGAGAGCTATGCTGGCGGTAGCGTAGCTACCAGCAGGGCCTCCCAAACCGGACAGGTCAAAGGGTAGAGAACAGACAAAGAGAAACACCCTGGTCCTCCAGGTTGGGGGTTGAAGCGTGGGGTTAACATCCCCACATTTGTAAAAACCTTTTTTGTTATGAAACAGATACACGAGCCTCGATATCGGACTGAATTATCTGGACAACGACCTTGGAACGTTAAAGGACTTTTGAGATTTGGAACATGGAATGTACGGATACTATATCGAACTGGAGCGGCCGAAGAACTAACCCGGGAGCTGGTTGAATATCAAATGGATATAACAGCAATTCAAGAAATAAGGTGGCCAGGAGAGGGTACTTTAGAGCAAAATGGAATGATTATAATATATGGAGGAAACACCCAAAATAAACATGAATTAGGAACAGGATTTGTCATCAAAAAAGAGTTATGGGGGAATGTTTTAAACTTTAAAGCTGTTAATGATAGGATTAGTAAATTATGAATAAAAGGTAAATGGAAAAATATAACGATGATTAATGTACATGCACCTACTGAAGAGAAAGAAGATGATATTAAAGAAGACTTTTATAATGATCTGGAAGATGTCATAGAAGAAACCCCCAAACAGGACATCCTGATTGTGCTGGGAGACTTCAATGCAAAAATAGGTAGAGAGCAAACTAATAAAAAAGTGGCCGGTATGGAAAGCTTACATACAACTTCAAATGATAATGGATGGAGAGTCATCAACCTGGCAGAAGTCAAAGGACTGCAGATTAGCAGTACCAGACTACAAAGAAAGGATATACACAAACAAACTTGGAAATCATGTGACAAGAGAACCTATAATCAAATAGATCACATTTTAATTAACAACAGAAATGCATCAAACATACAGCAAGTTAGAAGTTATAGAGGAGCTGAGTGCCACAGCGACCACTTCCTCGTTAGAGCATAATTTAAAATAAATATTAAGAGAGCTTTCTATACTAAATTACAAAGATTACACCCAACATATAACAGAAAAACTACAAGAAATTACAGTCAAAGAGAAATTTACAGATGAAATAAAATATAAACTTGAAACTCTGCAAAACCCTTTGGAGGAAAGCGTTGACCAAACTTGGTTGAACATCAAGAATACAATTCAATCTACCGCAGAAGAATGTCTCGGTGTGTTAACCACGCATAGAAAGAACAGATGGTTCAATCAAAAATGTGAAGAAGCAGTCATTAGGAAAAAGAATGTCAGAAATTTATGGTTAAATGACATCAACAACATCCAAAAGGAAGAGCATTATAGAAATGAATGTAAAGAGGCTACAAAAATAGTCCGACAGCAGAAGCAAGAATATATGAGTAATATAATCAAAGATATGGAAACCAATCACCAGAAAAATGAATCCAGAAAATTTTTTAAAGAACTGAAGTCAATGAAACGAGGGCACCAACAAAACACATATGGTTTAAAAGACAAAAATGGGAATATGATAAATACCAATGAGGAAATGTGCAACACATGGAAAGAATATTTTGTTGAATTACTAAATTGTGAAGCCCAAAGTAACATTTTCCCACAGGAAGAGGTTCTAACATGCGAACCACAAATTGAAGAACCTACATTTGAAGAAATCCTATATGTAATCACACGACTTAAAAACAATAAGGCAACTGGGACTGATGGAATTGCTGCTGAATTTATAAAGACAGGTGGCCATGCATTACATCTAAAGCTATACGAACTAATAATAAAAATCTGGAGGACAGAAGAATTACCCCATGACTGGAAAGAGTCATTATTGATACCTATCTTTAAGAAAGGAGACAAGTTCCAATGTGGAAATTATAGAGGAATATCACTACTGTCCACAAGCTATAAGATACTATCCGCAGTATTACTAAATAGACTAAAACCATATTCAGAAGACATATTAGGTGACTACCAGGCGGGTTTTAGACAAAACAGATCAACAATAGATCAGATATTTATCTTATGACAAATATCCGAGAAAAATTGGGAATATAAAAGAGATCTCCATAAAATTTGTGTGGATTTTAAAAAGGCTTATGATAGTGTCCATAGGAATAGTCTATGGAATGCTATGCAGGAATTTGGAATACCAAGGAAGTTAATCAACATGACCAGACTATGCATGGAAGATACTTATAGTAACATATAAAGGCAGGAAATCAGACCCCTTCCAAATAACATCTGGCTTGAAACAGGGTGATGCACTATCGCCGCTACTCTTCAATCTGGCTCTAGAGAAAGTTGTAAGGAAGGTAAAGGAGGAATGTGATATTGGAGGAACATCCAAGCTGCTTGGTTATGCAGATGATATAGATATTATAGGGCAAAGTGAACAAAAGACATTGGAAATATTGACTCACTTAAAGGAAAAAGCCCAACAGATGGGGCTGGTTATCAACCAAGATAAGACAGAATATATGGTAATTTCAAGAGACAGAATGGCTAAAAACTCTGGCCACATACAAATAGATAATATGACCATTAAAAGAACGGAAACATACAAATACCTGGGTACGATCTTCAACTGCTCCAACATCATAAGGGAAGAAATACAAACTAGAATCAACTCTGGAAATAAGATATACTATGCACTACAACATCTACTAAAATCAAAGGCGCTATCTCGTAACACCAAAATCACAATATACAAAACACTGATCAGACCAGTTGTGCTGTATGGCTCTGAAACCTGGAGTACAACGAAAGGAGACGAAGCCTTGTTACAAACCTTTGAGAACAAAATTTTAAGACGCATCTTTGGACCCATTAGGGATACACAAAGTGGAGAGTGGAAAAGAAGAAGTAACAAAGACATTTATGATCTGTTTAAGTCCCCGCTAATCACTGGTATCATGAAGGCAATAGAATGGCTGGGGCATATAGAAAGAATGGAAGATAATAGGGAAACAAAACTCGCTTACACTCAGGAAATAAATGACCGTAGACCCTGAGGTAGACCAAGAAGGCGGTGGAGAGATAATACATATACAGATCTACAAGCACTTGGAATCAACGACTGGCAAGAGAAGGTCCACCAGAGAGACGAATGGAGACGGATTGTATCTGCAGCAAAGAACCTCAATGGCTCGGAACGCTGAAGAAGAAGAAGAAGATCCTTGAATGAATGATTGAATCTACTCCTGAATGAATGATTGAATATACCCCTGAATGAATGATTGAATCTACCTCTGAATGAACGACCGAGTCCATCCCTGAATGAATGATTGAATCTATGCCGGACAGTATGACTGAATCCATGACAAAATTACACCTTGCTGTTACTGAAGCTTGTTTGAGGCTTCTCCTCGTTGAGTGTGATAGTCAGATAATGTCTGTGGTTGCTGATGTATCTGTAGACAGGCAATTGTTCTGAGTTTCACACGAGGTAGACTGTAAGCTGTCAGTGAAGCTGCCATGTCAGTGAAGCTGCCATATAAGTAAAGCTACCAAAGCTACCATATAAGTAAAGCTACCAAAACTGCCATGTCAGTGAAGCTACCATGTCAGTGAAGCTACCATGTCAGTGAAGCTACCATATATGTAAAGCTACCAAAACTGCCATGTCAGTGAAGCTACCATATAAGTAAAGCTACCAAAACTGCCATGTCAGTGAAGCTGCCATATAAGTAAAGCTACCAAAACTGCCATGTCAGTGAAGCTACCATATAAGTAAAGCTACCAAAACTGCCATGTCAGTGAAGCTACCATGTCAGTGAAGCTACCATATAAGTAAAGCTACCAAAACTGCCATGTCAGTGAAGCTGCCATATAAGTAAAGCTACCAAAACTGCCACGTCAGTGAAGCTACCATATAAGTAAAGCTACCAAAGCTACCATATAAGTAAAGCTACCAAAACTGCCATGTCAGTGAAGCTGCCATATAAGTAAAGCTACTAAAGCTACCATGTCAGTGAAACTACCATATAAGTAAAGCTATCATGTCAGTGAAGCTGCCATATAGGTAAAGCTACCATGTCAGTGAAGCTACCATATCAGTAAAGCTACCAAACTGCCATGTCAGTGAAGCTACCATATAAGTAAAGCTACCATATCAGTAAAGCTACCATATCAGTAAAGCTACCAAAACTGCCATGTCAGTGAAGCTACCATATAAGTAAAGCTACCAAAACTGCCATGTCAGTGAAGCTACCATATAAGTAAAGCTACCAAAACTGCCATGTCAGTGAAGCTACCATATAAGTGAAGCTACCATGTCAGTGAAGCTACCATGTCAGTGAAGCTACCAAAGCTGCCATGTCAGTGAAGCTACCAAAGCTGCCATGTCAGTGAAGCTACCATGTCAGTGAAGCTACCATGTCAGTGAAGCTACCATGTCAGTGAAGCTACCAAAGCTGCCATGTCAGTGAAGCTACCATGTCAGTGAAGCTGCCATGTCAGTGAAGCTGCCATGTCAGTGAAGCTACCGTGTCAGTGAAGCTACCGTGTCAGTGAAGCTACCATGTCAGTGAAGCTACCATGTCAGTGAAGCTACCAAAGCTGCCATGTCAGTGAAGCTACCATGTCAGTGAAGCTACCATGTCAGTGAAGCTACCATGTCAGTGAAGCTACCATGTCAGTGAAGCTACCATGTCAGTGAAGCTACCAAAGCTGCCATGTCAGTGAAGCTACCAAAGCTGCCATGTCAGTGAAGCTACCATGTCAGTGAAGCTACCATGTCAGTGAAGCTACCATGTCAGTGAAGCTACCAAAGCTGCCATGTCAGTGAAGCTACCATGTCAGTGAAGCTACCATGTCAGTGAAGCTACCATGTCAGTGAATCTACCAAAGCTGCCATGTCAGTGAAGCTACCATGTTAGTGAAGCTACCATGTCAGTGAAGCTACCATGTCAGTGAAGCTACCATGTCAGTGAAGCTACCATGTCAGTGAAGCTACCAAAGCTGCCATGTCAGTGAAGCTACCATGTCAGTGAAGCTACCATGTCAGTGAAGCTACCATGTCAGTGAAGCTACCAAAGCTGCCATGTCAGTGAAGCTACCATGTCAGTGAAGCTACCAAAGCTGCCATGTCAGTGAAGCTACCATGTCAGTGAAGCTACCATGTCAGTGAAGCTACCATGTCAGTGAAGCTACCATGTCAGTGAAGCTGTCATGTCAGTGAAGCTACCATGTCAGTGAAGCTACCATGTCAGTGAAGCTACCATGTCAGTGAAGCTACCATGTCAGTGAAGCTACCATGTCAGTGAAGCTACCAAAGCTGCCATGTCAGTGAAGCTACCATGTCAGTGAAGCTACCATGTCAGTGAAGCTACCATGTCAGTGAAGCTACCATGTCAGTGAAGCTGTCATGTCAGTGAAGCTACCATGTCAGTGAAGCTACCATGTCAGTGAAGCTACCATGTCAGTGAAGCTACCATGTCAGTGAAGCTACCCTGTAAGTGAAGCTGTCATGTTCTACTGTGTGATCATCATGAGAGAATCAAATATACAATGTCCGCCCGCGACATCTTGTCTAGTGTATCATGCCTACCATCTAAGCAGGAGGCAAGACATTATCCAAGCACTGATCTCTCAGGCAATCATAATGTTTTCCAACACCTATCTTATCAAAGAAAGATGTTTCTCTTTGTCTTATAGTTCCATATAATGCTCCACTTTTATGAGCCGTTTCCAGACAATCATTGTTAGTCAGTATGTCAGTCCTAGGTATTCGCAACATTCGTCTCAGGACCCACATCGCGGTTGCTTCCAAGCTCTTCGATGCTGCCAAGCTCTTCACAGTTTGTTCATTAACATTCCATGATTCACCGCCATGCAGTGAACTAGGTGGGTATAATGTTTCACTTTCATTAGCCATTTTCAGGCACTCACTTTAGTTACTCAGGCTGTCTAAAGTATTCACAACATTTAATAACTTAAAAAGTTAGGTAAGTCGCTCAAAAGTCGACAGGGTCGACTTCATTGCACCGGGTTTTATCCCATATGGCTCGGTCTCTTTCCGCAGCGCGGAAAGCGTCGCACAAAGCACGAACTCCGTAGCTTTTAGCGACGACCCACAGGAGTCTCCGAAATATTTAATTCGTAAACCGAAGTCCGCGGCCCGGAATCGAACCCACAATCTTCGGAGCACGAGTCAAACGGCTTGACCACTTCGCCACAGAGACTCCCGACATTTAATAACTAAACAAATATATTGAAAGCTGAACAAGCATAATTTAATTCATTCTCATTATCTGATAATCATTCAGATGAAACCGTTTTAGAAGAATGATATATTAGTCTTTGTCAGTTGGTTGAGCATGTGCTTCATCCTCTACCACGGCCCTTCCATCTGTCATAGCTGCATGTAGTCAAACTGATATCCATGTTTACATAAACTTGACCTCAGCTTAACAAGGTGAGGTGACAGACTTCCTGCTTTAACTGTTTTCCCTTTGAACTCAAGTCAATAACCAGAATCATGAAGTCATGTTGTAAACAACTTGTCCAGCTACAGCAGTTATGATCTGCTCTGAGCCCACAATCCTCAGCTATACAGCCATGTAAATCCAGCGCCTCTAACAATGACGCTAATTGGATTTTCCTGTGCTGACATATATTACTCACAAAGAACGCCTGGAAATGTATTGTGTGTGTCCAACTATTTAAGTTGCATGTATTTCAAACTGAAACAGTTAACTTTCTCTACTTAGTGTTTCTCTTCTACACTGGGGAAAGGGGGTACCCAACAGGTATGTTTAGTCTACCCTAACTTGGGGTGCAAAGGCAACGTGAGAAGTGTTTTCTTCTTTTATTTTCAAATACTAAGTTGTCCTACAGCGTTGTTTATTCTTTTTCCTTTTAAACTGATGCATAAAGATACTTTTCAGTCATGTTTGCTTTTGTATAGCCACACAATACTGTCATGCATTAGTGTGCTATAATCACACATACTGTCATATATTAGTGCTATAATCACACACATACTGTCATGTATTAGTGTGCTATAATCACACATACTGTCATATATTAGTGTGCTATAATCACACACACACATAATGTCATGCATTAGTGTGCTATAATCACACACACACATACTGTCATGCATTAGTGTGCTATAATCACATATACTGTCATGTCTTTGCTTGTAAACATACACATACTGTCATGTATTAGTGTGCTATAATAACACACACATATTGTCATGAATTAGTGTGTTATAATCACACACACATATTGTCATGTATTAGTGTGCTATAACCAAATACACTGTCAAGTCTTTGCTTGTATACACACACAAACTGTCATGTATTAGTGTGCTATAATCACACACATACACATACTGTCATGTATTAGTGTGCTATAATCACACACACACACATACTGTCATGTATTAGTGTGCTATAATCACACACACTGTTATGTATTAGTGTGCTATAATCACACACTGTTATGTATTAGTGTGCTATAATCACACACATACACATACTGTCATGTATTAGCTTGTAAATACACACACATACTGTCATGCTTTAGTGTGCTATAATCACACACACATACTGTTATGTATTGGTGTGATATAATCACACACACATACTGTCATGTCTTAGCTTCTAAATACACACATACTGTAATGTATCAGTGTGCTATAATCACACACACACATACTGTCATGTATTAGTGTGCTATAATCACACACACATACTGTCATGTATTAGTGTGCTATAATCACACACACACATATTGTCATGTATTAGTGTGCTGTAATCACACACATACTGTCATGTATTAGTGTGCTATAATCACACACACTGTCATGTATTAGTGTGTTATAATCACACACAAACTGTCATGTATTAGTGTGCTATAATCACACACACACACACACTGTCATGTATTAGTGTGCTATAATCACACACAAAAACTGTCATGTATTAGTGTGCTATAATCAAACACATACTGTCATGGATTAGTGTGCTATAATCACAAACACATACTGTCATGTATTTGTATGCTATAATCACACACACATACTGTCATGTATTAGTGTGCTATAATCACACACACAGAGTCATATATTAGTGTGCTATAATCACACACACACACAAACTGTCATGTATTAATGTGCTATAATCACACACATACTGTCATGTATTAATGTGCTATAATCACACACACATGCTGTTATGTATTAGTGTGCTATAATCACACACACATATATACTGTCATGTATTAGTGTGCTATAATCACATATACTGTTATGTATTAGTGTGCTATAACCACACACATACTGTCTGTATTAGTGTGCTATAACCACACACATACTGTCATGTATTAGTGTGCTATAATCACACACACAATACTGTCATGTGTTAGTGTGCTATAATCACACACAAACTGGCATGTATTAGTGTGCTATAATCACACACACACATACTGTCATGTATTAGTGTTATAATCACACACATGCATACTGTCATGTATTAGTGTGCTATAATCACACACACAATACTGTCATGTGTTAGTGTGCTATAATCACACACACACTGGCATGTATTAGTGTGCTATAATCACACATACTCCCATGTATTAGTGTGCTATAATCATACACACACATACTGTCATGTATTAGTGTGCTATAATCACACACACATATTGTCATGTATTAGTGTGTTATAATCACAGACACATACTGGCATGTATTAGTGTGCTATAATCACATGCATATACTGTCATGTATTAGTGTGCTATAATCATACACACATACTGTCATGTATTAGTGTGCTATAATCACACACACATATTGTCATGTATTAGTGTGCTATCATCACACACACATACTGTCGTGTATTAGTGTGCTATAACCACACACATACTGTTATGTATTAGTGTGCTATAATCACACACACATATATTGTCATGTATTAGTGTGCTATAACCACATACATACTGTCATGTATTAGTGTGCTATAATCACACACACATACTGTCATGTATTAGTGTGCTATAATCACACACAGTCATGTATTAGTGCGCTATAATCACACACACATACTGTCATCTATTAGTGTGCTATAATCACACACATACTGTCATCTATTAGTGTGCTATAATCACATATACTGTCATGTATTTGCTTGTAAACACACTCACACTGTCATGTATTAGTGTGCTATAATCACACAAACACACTGTCATGTATTAGTGTGCTATAATCACACACACACTGTCATGTATTAGTGTGCTATAATCACACACACATACTGTCATGTATTAGTGTGCTATAATCACAGTCATGTATCAATGTGCTATAATCACACACAGTCATGTATTAGTGTGCTATAATCACACACATGCATAGTGTCATGTATTAGTGTGCTATAACCACACACACATACTGTCATGTATTAGTGTGCTATAATCGCACATATGCAGTGTCATGTCTTAGCTTGTAAACACACACATACTGTCATGTTTTAGTGTGCTATATTCACACACACACACACATACTGTCATGTATTAGTGTGCTATAATCACACACACATACTGTCATGTATTAGTGTGCTATAATCACACACATGTAATGTCTGTCGTGTATTAGTGTGCTATAATCACACACACACAAACATACTATCATGTATTAGTGTGTTATAATCACACACACACATACTGTCATGTCTTAGCTTGTAAATACAAACATACTATCATGTATTAGTGTGCTATAATCACACACACATACTGTCATGTATTAGTGTGCTATAATCACACACACACATACTCTCATGTATTAGTGTGTTATAATCACACACACACTTACTGTCATGTCTTAGCCTGTAAACACACACATACTGTCATGTATTAGTGTGCTATAATCACACACACACACATACTGTCATGTATTAGTGTGCTATAATCACACACAGTAATGTATTAGTGTGCTATAATCACACACACAAACATACTGTCATGTATTAGTGTGCTATAATCACACACACATACTGTCATGTATTATGTGTAATGTTTGCATATCCTTTACAGGAAATCGCTGTCAAAAGCATCTTTCAGCTGATTGTTGATTTGCCATTGCTTTCTGAGCGGCCGGCTCACATACCACGTAAGTTACCAACGTGATTCGAACCACTGCTGATTCTCACCGTCGTCACGTTACTTATGAGAGTATACGAGATTACGGAGAAAAGTTGCTAACCTCTAGGCCAGGAAGCCAGCTTGTCATGTATTAGTATGCTATAATCACATACACGCACATACTGTCATGTCTTAGCATGTAAATACATGCATACTGTCATGTATTAGTGTGTTATAATCACACACACACATACTGTCATGTATTAGCATGTAAATACACGCATACTGTCATGTATTAGTGTGCTATAATCACACACACACACACATACTGTCATGCCTTAGCATGTAAATAAACGCATACTGTCATGTATTAGTGTGTTATAATCACACACACAAACTATTATGTATTATTGTGCTATAATCACACACACATATATATTGTCATGCCTTAGCTTGTAAATACACACACATACTGTCATATTTTAGTGTGCTATAATCACACACACATACTATTATGTAATATTGTGCTATAATCACACACACACGCACATTGTCATGTCTTAGCTTGTAAATACACACACATACTGTCATGTATTAGTGTGCTATAATCACACACACATACAGTAATGTATTAGTGTGCTATAATCACACACACACACTATCATGTATTAGTGTGCTATAATCACACACACACACACATATTGTCATGTATTAGTGTGCTATAATCAATCTCTCTCTCTCTCTCACACACTGTCATGTTTTAGTTTGCTATACAAAACCCGATGGTGGTTGAGACAGTAGTAGTAGTTTCATTTTTGTGCCGTGGGTGTAAAATCAAATCAAATCAAATTTATTTTATATAAATCAACTTTATCAAACTTTATATGTAAGAGGAAACGAGCGAGCTGATAGGCTTGTAGGCTTGGCTACTGTAGGCAACAGATGAGCAATGGACCAGGCTGACATTCTGGTCAAGTAAATGCCTCAAGGGATGAATGTGATTCTGCAACTTTGACCATAATGCATGTCAAACCGAGTCAAGCTAGATAGAACGCAATGTGGGAAGCTGAAGATAAATAATCAACCAACACAGAACTGATGTCGTCAGTCGCTACACACAGAAGGCGATACAAAGGAGGGGAGTGAGAGCTTATGGACCAACAATTCCATGTGTAATGAGGATGATCTGTTGACTAACTTTGTTATAGTCACACACAGTCACGCTTGCTGTAAATACACACATATTGTCACGTTTTAGCTTGCTGTAAATACACACATAGTGCCGTGACCTGTCAATCCATGACCAGTGAGATGCCACACAAGAGAACAAATCTAACTTCCATGGTAGTTCGCACATGTACTACCACTGGACCAGTAAAAACGTCCTCGAACAATTAAACACAAAGATAAACATGATCTACATCAATGTAAGAATGTGACGCATAATAATTGCGTATTATTATGTAATTATAATTACAATCAATATTCAGGATCCTCGCCAGTGCTACAGAGTTCGTACACTGAGCTGAGATTCTCCGGACTCAGGCTTGAGTTAGGAGTAGAATGGAGCACTTATGGGTTACACACGTGTGCCATGATGTTGATCCGTCAACTAAACTAAACTAATGTACATCAATGTAAGAAATTTATGTTATTTATTAAATTAAAAATTATGTACATCAATGTAAGAATCTGACTTACAGTAATTGCATCAACATATAAAATTATCTACACCAATGTAAAAACTGACTTACAGTAATTGCATTAATATCTGACTCATGGCCTGAGAAGGTCTGCTTACACATTCCATCTCGTACATCCCACAGCTGAAAAAGTCAAAATATCAGTCATAATTAATAAAAGATGCTGAAATATAACCAATAATCACATATAGTGATCAAATTCAATAAAGTCAAAAAGCTAATAAAATCAATAAATTAAGATGCTGAAATATAATCAACTGTCCAATGTGATGATAGAATTCATTAACGAAAAAAACAATACAAGTAAAGTTAATAGTGTAAAATAATGATATCAATCAATTTGAAATCAAATCAATGAAGTAAAGCAAATATATGAAATCAATAAAGTAGAAGAAACATAAAATAAATAAAATATCACAAGACCCAAGCAGGACTTTGTAACCAACCAAAGGCTGATTTTTAGTGGACTTAGCCCTAGCTATTTCCACCTTTTAGGTCTACTGAAAACCCACCTTGGCGGGAGACATTTCGCGAATGACGCCAAAGTTGAATGTGAAGTGAAAACATGGTTTAGAAAACAGAGCACATAGTTCTATGCAGCCGGTTTGGGAGGACTGATAAAACGATGGGATAAGTGCATCAATGTTGGTGGAAATTATGTTGAGAAATAAAGGGACAATGTATGTATAAAAATAAACTAGTTTCAAGTTGTTATCATATTTAGTTATTTTTCTACAGCCATTTGTAACTTACTTATTGACTTCCCCTCGTAAAATGAATAATGCTTTTAAAAAAGTACAAATAATATAAAATCAATAAAGTGAAACTATGATATAACTGATTCAGTGCCGAGAGCCACTTTAGTGATGGAAAGTATCGACACTGGAGTGCCAAGCACAGGTTTAGTGACAGATTCTTGACAGTTCATTATTTGTTTCATTTTGCATAGCTTCCTTAATTTTAATGCCCAGTAAATGACGTTTTACACCAGAATAAGGTCTGTCATTTCAAAACAGCTCACAAGAGAAAGAAAACATCTAAACTTTGTGCAGGAATTCTTAGTTCAGTTGTGGTTACTTTTCTGATTTTAGAAATGGCAATGCCCTTGGTTTTTGGCCTCGCATATTTACATTAGATAATAGTTTTAAACAGTGTTAGATTATAGTTATTCTGATGTAAAGTACTTTGTGAAAGATTCTAAACTGATAGCACATGGTTAATGTGGTTATTCAGTTAAAATAAATTATTTAGCAGGCATTCATACTGGAAAACAAAACTAACCATGAAAGTTTGTCATATCGAATTATGCTCGCACTAATGGGCCACACTTGTGCCGTGCCCCTCAGTTCGCTATGCCTAACACAAATAAGCTGAAGAATATTTAACTAATTAAATTTAAAAGAATAAGAATTATAACATAAAAAATAGTGTACATATTGTTTCTCAGTAGAAAACCTGCCTCATGTTTTCCTGACATTTTCCATTTTGTGTGACAATGATGCGCTTCAAAATATGACGTTTTAATTGTGTTTCATTGGGGTTATGGAGCAGCTCTAGTGATATTGGTGTAGAAAAGTGGTGTATTTATCATTATTCAGCAAATTTCATTGGATTATCGTCAGTGATTGGGAAGTAGTGCCTTGGTAAGTGGAAATTTCATGTAATTGTCACCCTGTCTTCAATTTTCTTTTTACAACATCTGCTAATATTATTATTTTATTTCTAACCTATAGCAATAGTAGTAATACCAACGTGTTCCTTGTGCACTCCTTTAATTTGATATATAATACAATATATCTGCTACAATTTTAACAATTTTTAGTCTATTACTGTGACACACCCCTACTTCCCATTTTCTGCCATCAATTTCTGTTTGATCCAAACCCACTTTTGGTTCGGCACTGAATCAGATAAAATGAATGTTTACAAAAAGTACAAATAATATAAAATCAATAAAGTGAAACTATGATATAAAATTAATGTTTAAAAAAAGTATAAATAATATAAAATCAATAAAGTGAAACTATGATATAAAATGAATACAGATAAACCATGGCTATAAATACAATGAAATGGAGGTACCCAAAGAAAATAGAAAAATAGCGATATAAAATAAAGTGAAACATATATAAATCAATAAGTGAAACAATGGTATATATATAAATCAATAAAGTAAAACAAATGTATATATAAATCATTAAGTGAAAACAGAAATATATAAATCAATAAAGTAAAACAGATAAATAGAATGAATAAACTGAAACGATGATACAAAATGATTAGCTAACAATGTTGACCTAAAAATCAAATATAGCAATGCAAACATCTATGTCAGATTTAAATAGAACACGCTCAAAGAGGTGATGTGAAATATTTCAATTTAACTAGCTATCACTTTTCTTGGCCTTCTAAAGTACAACCTCATGTCAATGCCATGTCTGAGGAGGACATTTCATATTTCAACTCCCATCCTCTTCTACCCATGTATGCACAGATATTTCACAGCTGTATGCTTCCCCCACCATCAACCCCTAGCAACTTCACAATGAAGACCGGATGTGATGAGTCTCCAAAGCTTGCGGCCCTGAATTCATTCATGGTGCACCCAGACAATTTTTTTTCCAGTCGATCTCTTGATGTTGTCCTCCCACATGTAATGTCTTCCAGTCCATCTCTTGATGTTGTCCACCCACATGTAACATTGTCTTCCAGTCCATCTCTAGATGTTGTCAACTCACATATAACATTGTCATCCAGTCCATCTCTTGATGTTGTCCACCCACGTGTAATGTTGCCTTCCAGCCCGTCTCTTGATGTTATTCACCCACATGTAATGTTGTCTTCCAGTCCATCTCTTGATGTTGTCCACTCACATGTACCATCATCTTCAAGTGCATCTCTTGATGTATTCACCCATATGTAAAATTATCTTCAAGTGCATCTCTTGATGTATTCACCCATATGTAACATTATCTTCAAGTGCATCTCTTGATGTTGTCCACTCACATGTAACATTATCTTCAAGTGCATCTCTTGATGTTGTCCACCCACATGTAACATTGTCTTCCAGTCCATCTCTTGATGTTGTCAACTCACATGTAATATTGTCATCCAGTCCATCTCTTGATGTTGTCCACTCACATGTAACATTATCTTCAAGTGCACCTCTTGATGTTGTCCACCCACATGTAACATTGTCTTCCAGTCCATCTCTTGATGTTGTCCACCCACATGTAACGTTGTCTTCCAGTCCAACTCTTGATGTTGTCCACCCACATGTAACATTGTCTTCCAGTCCAACTCTTGATGTTGTCCACCCACATGTAACATTATCTTCCAGTCCATCACTTGATGTTGTTCACATGCATATAACATTGTCTTCAAGTGCATCTCTTGATGTTGTCCACCCACATGTAACATTGTCTTCAAATGCACCTCTCGATGTATTCACCCATATGTAACATTATCTTCCAGTCCATCTCTCGATGTTGCCCACCCACATGTAACATTACCTTCCAGTCCATCTCTTGATGTTGTCCACCCACATGTAATGTTGCCTTCCAGCCCATCTCTTGATGTTGTCCACCCACATGTAATGTTGCCTTCCAGCCCATCTCTTGATGTTGTCCACCCACATGTAACATTACCTTCCAGTCCATCTCTCGATGTTGCCCACCCACATGTAACATTACCTTCCAGCCCATCTCTTGATGTTGTCCACCCACATGTAATGTTGCCTTCCAGCCCATCTCTTGATGTTGTCCACTCACATGTAATGTTGCCTTCCAGCCCATCTCTTGATGTTGTCCACTCACATGTAATGTTGCCTTCCAGCCCATCTCTTGATGTTGTCCACCCACATGTAATGTTGCCTTCCAGTTCATCTCTTGATGTTGTCCACCCACATGTAATGTTGCCTTCCAGTTAATCTCTTGATGTTGTCTACTCACATGCAACGTAGCCTTCTTCTTACACACATGCTCTCCATTCTCCCTTTCAACACATCCTTCAAAATTGAGCTGTCTCTTTTCATAAAGCTCAAGTTATTTTTCACTGACATTAAGAACATTCAGTGATGTTTACTTCAGGGGATGCTTATAATACATTTTTGTTTGTATTCTTTTTCAATTGTTTTAAGATTTCTCTTATTAATTGAAATAACTATAGGGTGTATTTTTAATTACTGCAGTGTTTGAAAATATTGCCGGTCCAAGTTTTATATTCACCCTCTGTAAAGTTCATGCAACATAATAGGTAAATACTAAACTTAGACAGGCAATATTTTAAAATGCTGCACAGTCATTAAAAATACACCCTGTATAACTTCGACATTGCTGAAAACGTCTTGTTCATTGTCTATATTTCTTCTTCTTCTTCAGCGTTCCGAGCCATTGAGGTTTTTTGCTGCAGATACAAGCCATCTCCATTCGTCTCTCTGGTTGACCTTCTCTCGCCAGTCGTTGATTCCAAGTGCTTGTAGTTCTGTATATATATTATCTCTCCACCGTCTTCTTGGTCTACCTCGGGGTCTATGGTCATTTATTCCCTGAGTGTCTATATTTCTACACAATGAAATAATTATAAGTGAATATAAACTGGTTTCTTCTTTCACACTTGAATCCTCAATGGAACATAAGGCTTCAACCAGCTCACATCAAGCAGGCCTATCTTGTACCATCCCCTGCAGCTCCCTCCATTCATCCCCATATTATTAATCTGTTTCTAATTTCCTGCATGTGTGTTTAGGTCTCCCTTATTTATTTTACCCCGTGGGACTCAGAGAAAGGACTTTTTAGTTATACTATTATACAGGTTTTCTCAATGTATATTCTATCAAACACCATCGTCTTTTCTTCAACTCTTGATTCGCTAAAATTGTCCAGCTTTCCCAACAAGCTCCACGTTAGTGATTCTGTCATAACATTTTAGTCCTATTCTGTACAGGCAGCAGTTAATTCATGTCAAATTTAATAATACTTGCTTGTGTTGTTCTCAATATTTCTGACCCATGCAGCAGTACTGGATTGACAATATAGTTAAATAATTTAAGTTTGCAACTAGATTTAATTTCTGTTGACTTCTAAAAATTTGCTAATGCATTGTAAGCTCCTTTTGTATCCTTACTGTAATCTGTTTCCCTTATCTTTGTCTATCATCATCATGTGCCATGCCAGGAAGCGTGAACGGTGATGTATTTATCATCTTACATTATCATCGGTCATTGATAAGCTGTGTTCTTGTCTTGATCAAGTCATGTGGTCAAGCCATCCAGATATTTACTTCTCTGCCTTCCCCTTGTTCTTTTCCCCTCAATCTTGCCAGCTGTCAAGAGTTCTCTAGTTTATTTCTTCTCATAACGTACCAAATAAAATGTGACTGTCTACTTCTAATTTCTCTAATCAGTTTGCGGTGTTCATTTACCTCTCGGACTTGCTCATTGGTTGTTTTTTTTTCTGTCTGTCCATGGTAGTCTTTGCATTTCCCTCAGAAACCACATTTCCACTGCCATTAGATGTTTTTCAGCATATCTGCTCATTGTCCACATTTCACATCCATACAAAAGTACAGGTTCCATGTAGCACTTCAACACTATTTTTCTCATTGCAAATAGATGTATTATTCCACCTCTTGAAATGAGGTTTCACCAAGGGAGATTGAGTTATCATTTCCATCCATCCATCATGTGCCATGCCGGTAAGCGTGGGCGGTCATGTTCTGCCATCTCACTCGATCAACAGAGTCGTGGATCAGTTCCGTGTTTCTGTCTCGACCATGCCACAAGGCCAAGCCATCCAGATACTTGTTTCTAGGTCTTCCCCTTGGTCTGTTCCCCTCGATCTTACCAGTTGTCACCAAGTTCTCCAAATCATTTCTTCTAATAACATGCCCAAAAAATTGTGACTGTCTACGTCTAATGTCTCTGATCAGTTTACGATCTTCATTTGTTTCTTGAAGGACTTGTTCATTGGTCTTTCTGGCTGTCCATGGTATTCTTTGCATTTTCCTCAGAAACCACATTTCTACAGCCATCAGATGTTTTTCAGCCTGGCTGCTCATTGTCCAAGCTTCACATCCATATAAAAGTACAGGTTCTATGTAGCATCTCAACACTCTTTTTCTCGTTTCAATTGACATCTTTTTATTGGTCAGTATGTTTTTCATCTTGCTAAAGGCTACTTTTGCCATGGCGATCCTTGTTCTAATCTCTTCAAGGCATCTCCCATCAGATGTTATTACTGTTCCGAGATAATTGTACCTATTCACTTGTTGAAGAATATTCCCATTTACTTGTATATTACATTGTGGTATTTCGTCCTTCCTAGTGACGACCATAATCTGTGTCTTTTTACAATTTAATTCTAACCCTAGTTGTTCACTGTGTGTAACAACCGCATCTACTAAATTTTGCAGGTCCTGTTCATTGTTTGCAATCAAGACTGTATCATCTGCATATCTAATGTTATTGATGCATCGTCCCCCAATGTTGATTCCTTCCATATTTTCAATATTTCTGAAAATATTTTCACTGTACAGGGAAAACAGATCTGGAGACATTACACATCCCTGTCTCACACCTCTCTTAATAGGCTGATATTGGCTTACTTCATTATCAACTCTTATGGCAGCTTGTTGTTTCCAATATATGTTTTTTACAAGTCTAAGGTCTTTCCCATCAATTTGTAGATCTTCAAGCATCCTTATCATGTTGACATGTCTCACTTTATCAAAAGCCTTTGTGTAGTCAATAAAGCAAAGGTGTAGATCTTTGTTTACTTCTATAGAACGTTCGATTACGGTTCTCAGTATATACACAGCATTTACTGTACCCGTGCCTACTACAAACCCACATTGTTCTTCTTCTATTTCAGGTTGTATTTTCCTCCTAACTCTTTGCATGATAATTCTTAGCAAAATCTTCGTGATGTGACTCATTATACTAATTGTTCGATGTTGATCACATTCCAAGGCTCCTGATTTCTTTGGGATTGCAATAAATACAGAATTACATAGCTCATGAGGTATATTTCCAGTATCATATATTGTATTAAGCAGACTGGTAACTTTATCTCTTCCATATTCTTCTAAAGCATTAAT
Organism: Cepaea hortensis; assembly: GCA_963921405.1. NCBI lineage: Eukaryota > Metazoa > Mollusca > Gastropoda > Stylommatophora > Helicidae > Cepaea > Cepaea hortensis. The sequence continues at coordinate 10,820,627 of OY992896.1, forward strand.
CATTTCTGTTGTGACGCGGTCTTGCCAGATTTCATATGATTAAGAGCATTCTGAACCTCCGTCTTCAAAATTGCTGGCCCTTCATTGTTATTTTGAACAATATATTTACTTGTGTGAGTTATCATTTACTTGATTTATTTTCATTGTCTCTTTCTCCAATGACTTTTTAAGACCTGATTGTTGTGATGTCTCATCAAGTGTGTTTAAATTTATCTTGCATCTGATTTTGTGTGCGGGAAAGGAGAGTGACATTAGCAGTGAAGTCCAGATTATCGAGGTGTTTAAATGTATCCTACATCTGATTTTTTGTGTGGGACAGGAGGGTGACATTGGCAGTGAAGTCCAGATCACTCAAGTTGCTCTGCCAGATCACTCAAGTTGCTCTGCCAGATCACTCAAGTTGCTCTGCCAGATCACTCAAGTTGCTCTGCCAGATCACTCAAGTTGCTCTGCCAGAGTCCATAGAATTCTTTGTCTGCTGGTAGCTAGTGTTGACTTCATAATGTAACACTTAATCACCATTAATTATAACCTAAAATAACAAATAATAATCTGCAAACTCCATACAGGACACAACACCATCTATTTGCAAAGAGAAAAAGAGTGTTGAAGTGTTACACAGAACCTGCAATTTTGTATGGGTGTGAAACATGGATATAAGCAGACAAGGTGAAAAACATCTCATGGTAGTGTAAATGTGGTTTAATAAACTAAAGATAGGAGATACTGATGAATACGACTGTGGAATTGGTAAAACGACAGCTAAACATTTGCTGCAGGAGTCTCCAACACATGCAGAACAGAGGAAAGTATTTTGGTCTACACCTGCTTCATTTGAGGACAAACTTGATGGAGATGTCAAGAAGCTTAAGTTGACTGCTGGTTTTCTTTGGATTGTCAAATTGATATCTGCAGGTGAACGAAGAAAACGAAGGAGCAACAACAAACAATTACTCAAGGTGGCTACAAAACACTGAAAGGTGATAGAATGCAGATCTGACCTTGGCTGAAGCATCACAAGCGCCAGAAACGAATGTCCTGAAGTCAGGGGCTGTGGACAGACTCATCACGTCTCCAGTGTGTCCGGTGAATGATGTAGTCTGCTGGCCCGTTTCTATATCCCATAGTGCACTGTAACATAGGACAGTGTGCAACTCAAATCTTTGTTCTAGCTGTCACAGTGTGGTGCAGGGTGTATTTTTAATGACTGTGCAGTGTTTGAAAATATTGCTGGTCCAAGTTTTGTATTTACTTATTATGTTGCATGAACTTTACAGAGGGTGAATACAAAAACTTGGACCGGCAATATTTTCAAACACTGCACAGTCATTAAAAATACACCCTATATGTAGTTTTTTGGTTCTAGCTGTCACAGTGTGGTATTTAGACTTTTTGTTCTAGCTGCCAAAGTATGGTATACTGACCACTTTTTAATTGTTCTAGCAGTCAGAGTGGTATTTAGACCAACTTGTTCCAGTTGTCACATTATGGTATACAGACAACTTGTTCTAGCTGTCACAGTGCTCTATATAGTTCTTGTTCTAGCTGCCACATGCTCTATATAGTTCTTGCTCTAGCTTTCACAGCATGTTATATAGACCACTAGTTCTGTTCTCTCGACATGGCATACAGATCACTTGTCCTAACTATCCCAGCATGTCATATTGATCAGGCATTATGTTATTTTATATCAGTATTCTGAAGGTGTACAGTTTCTGTCATTAGAAACATGATAGTGTTCATTTTCACCAAATTAAAAATCAGCTGTTGCACAATTATTGGATACAATGAAAACATTTTTCCATTTCCGTTACTAGGAATAACAATGTAAAGAATAAAGTGAAGTGGAACAAATGTAGGTGTTTCTAGGGTGAAGTGGAACAAATGTAGGTGTTTCTAGGGTGAAGTGGAGCAAATGTAGGTGTCTCTAGGGTGAAGTGGAGCAAATGTAGGTGTCTCTAGGGTGAAGTGGAGCAAATGTAGTTGTCTCTAGGGTGAAGTGGAACAAATGTACGTGTCTCTAGGGTGAAGTGGAACAAATGTAGGTGTCTCTAGGGTGAAGTGGAACAAATGTAGTTGTCTCTAGGGTGAAGTGGAACAAATGTAGGTGTCTCTAGGGTAAAGTGGAACAAATGTAGGTGTTTTTAGGGTGAAGTGGAACAAATGTAGGTGTTTCTAGGGTGAAGTGGAACAAATGTAGTTGTCTCTAGAGTGAAATGGAAGAAATGTAGTTGTCTCTCGGGTGAAGTGGAACAAATGTAGTTGTCTCTAGGGTGAAGTGGAACAAATGTAGGTGTCTCTAGGGTGAAGTGGAACAAATGTAGTTGTCTCTAGGGTGAAGTGGAACAAATGTAGCTGTCACTAGGGTGAAGTGGAGCAAATGTAGGTGTTTTTAGGGTGAAGTGGAACAAATGTAGGTGTCTCTAGGGTGAAGTGGAACAAATGTAGGTGTTTCTAGGGTGAAGTGGAACAAATGTAGGTGTCTCTAGGGTGAAGTGGAACAAATGTAGTTGTCTCTAGGGTGAAGTGGAACAAATGTAGTTGTCTCTAGGGTGAAGTGGAACAAATGTAGGTGTCTCTAGAGTGAAGTGGAACAAATGTAGGTGTCTCTAGGGTGAAGTGGAACAAATGTAGGTGTCTCTAGGGTGAAGTGGAACAAATGTAGTTGTCTCTCGGGTGAAGTGGAACAAATGTAGTTGTCTCTAGGGTGAAGTGGAACAAATGTAGGTGTCTCTAGGGTGAAGTGGAACAAATGTAGGTGTCTCTAGGGTGAAGTGGAACAAATGTAGTTGTCTCTAGGGTGAAGTGGAACAAATGTAAGTGTCTCTAGGGTGAAGTGGAACAAATGTAGGTGTCTCTAGGGTGAAGTGGAGCAAATGTAGGTGTTTCTATGGTGAAGTGGAACAAATGTAGGTGTTTCTAGGGTGAAGTGGAACAAATGTAGGTGTTTCTAGGGTGAAGTGGAACAAATGTAGGTGTCTCTAGGGTGAAGTGGAGCAAATGTAGGTGTCTCTAGGGTGAAGTGGAGCAAATGTAGGTGTTTCTAGGGTGAAGTGGAACAAATGTAGGTGTTTCTAGGGTGAAGTGGAACAAATGTAGCTGTCACTAGGGTGAAGTGGAACAAATGTAGGTGTCTCTAGGGTGAAGTGGAGCAAATTTAGTTGTCTCTAGGGTGAAGTGGAACAAATGTAGTTGTCTCTAGGGTGAAGTGGAACAAATGTAGGTGTCACTAGGGTGAAGTGGAGCAAATGTAGTTGTCTCTAGGGTGAAGTGGAGCAAATGTAGGTGTCTCTAGGGTGAAGTGGGTAAGTCGCCTGCCTTGTGTTCTGAAGGTCACTGTTTCTCTTTGGGCTGCATTGTTAAGATGACTGCAACATATCCAGAAAATCCTGGGGATTATCGCTGAAGCTACAGTCTGCATTTTAAGCAATATGCTCTTAGCAAATGGCTTGTGATTCTACAGAGCCAGATGGGGTAAAACCCAGAACTGTGAAATCGATTCTCTTGAATTGTACTACTGTTAGAATGTGGATGGAATTGTACTATTGTTAGAATGTAGACAGAATTCCACTACGGTTAGAATGTATGTAGACATAATTGTACTATTGTCAAAATGTGGAAAGAATTGCATTACGGTTAGAATGTGGACAGAACTGTATTATTGTTAGAATGTGGATAGAATTGTACTACTGTTAGAATGTGGACAGAATTGTACTACTGTTAGAATGTGGACAGAATTGTACTACTGTTAGAATGTGGACCCGTGACTAGAGGGCCACTTGTTGAGGAAATTGTAATACGAACAGTTTTATTTTCCTTTGTCACAAATGATTCATTTTGAAGTGTTCATTCTTCTCTTCTTCCAAGTACCTTAGTGGGGTGTTGGGGGACATGTGAGGATCTTTTATGTGCTCTTTCTAATGATCTTTGTACGTTGGTATTCATTTCTCTAACCCATCTTTTATGCGGCCATCTCCTGGCTCTGTAGTCATTATACTTCTTCAATGCAGCTCTGTCTGGAAGATGGTACCAGGGCATTCTTGTGGTGTCCAAACCATTTACTCCATTGTTCTTTAATTAAGTGCATGACTGGTTTTTAAGGTCTAGTCGTCCCCTAATTTACTCATTTCCTAATTCTGACTCTCACGGTTAGTCCCACAGCTCTTCTAGGGCATCTCATCTCTGTTGTGATTTTGTGCGGAGAAAGGAAAGTTTCATGTGGAATGGCTCTCGTCGCTTCAGAGGTCACAGATTGTGAGAATTGTATGGATATTTTGCCCTGGCCATGCGGGTGTACGAGGGAATGAACAGGCTGATAGGCTAGCAGGAAAGGCACCTCTTGGTGGTATTTTGCCTATGGACAAGGGGGAGGTGGTCGTGCGCTTATGGAACCAGGTGGAGAAGGCGGAGGAACAGATTGAGAACCCATATGTGGAAAGAATGAGATTGCGGGGGATTGGCAGGGGTTCTCAAAACTGAGAGGGAAGACCAGGAGAACTTTTAATCAGATAGTGGTGGGAATGATTAGTAGTATGACTCTTCGCTGGCTGTTGAATGCGGGAAATGTCCTGAGTGCAGTGATGTCGGTTCTTAACTCAACTCAACTAGTTGCAGTAAGCATCCATGCTTGACATTCGTAGCGTAATGCTGGCCAAAAAATGTGCTTCAGTACTTATAGCTATCTTTCTGTATGACAGATGTGTTCAATTTAAAAAAAATAAAAACTGGTCTCTATGGCTAAGGGTTTGAGAGCGCGGTTTGTGAGCCCGTATCCCCGGGTTCGAAACACAGCGGTGCTGGTTTTTTCGAAAAAGGTATAGGAGCCAGTCGTTCAGAAAACAATGGCAAACTACTGAACATAAAAATTTGCCCAGGAATCACGAACAGCGAAAATGCTGGGGTTGACTGCTACGTCCTGTGAAGGACATGCAACTTAATGTGTTCAATACTCTCTGCAAAATGAATCTAAAATACTAATAATCTATTGAAACACCAGTATAAAAGAACTTGTCTGTCTGTTTAGATTCAAATGAAATGAATGATAATTACTCACCAACTCATATCTCCGGAACTAGTGACAATGGAGTTATCATCAATAAATCGACAGCAAGACAGGTATCCAGTGTGTCCGGGTAGCTCCCGACTGACCCGGACATTGCCTTCACGTGTCTTGAGACTATAAATAGAACAGATGTTATCTAGACCACCACATGCTACAAAGTTGCCGCTGGGAGCGTAGGCACAGGTCATCACCCAGCTTGAGCGTAGTGGGATGGCATGCACCTAGAGAAGGGGGAAAGCAAAAGGGCATTGAAGACATAATAAAATTGACCGGTTTTACAAAAATAGTATTTCAACATTAAACAAATATGGTCAATGTGTAGTGTTGTATTTCAACTTCTGAAACATATGCATCTCTGCAGAGGTGTAATTCAGTTTTGGAAATAGAAATGTGTCTGTGAGGCTTGATTTCAGCTTTGGAAATAGAGATGTGTCTGTGAGGCTTTTATTTCACCTATCTGTGATGCTTTTATTTCAACTTCAGATGTAAATACAACCCTGCAGGACACGTGATTCAACTTTATAAACATGTATCTGCCGGTCTCTCTGGCTGTGGGGTTACAACACTTTCTCTCTGTAATCCCGTTTATCACGCAGAGTCTCGCAGCGGAGCGAGAACTGAGGTGGTTCGACCCCCGCTCGTGACTTGCGGATACTGAGCCGGCCGCTCAGAAAGCAATGGCAAACTACTGAGCGTAATCTTGCCAAGAGATCAACAGACAGCTGAAAGATGCTGCTGTTGACAGCTAAGTCCTGTAAAAGGATACGCAAAACATTAAATTAAATTAAACATGTATCTGTGTTTATATAAGGATGTATTTCAACTCCAGATATAAATACAACCCTGTAGGACATGTGATTCAACTTTAGAAACATGCATCTGTGTTTATGTAAGGATGTATTTGATTGACTGATTTAGGAACCAACATCACAGCATTTGGGGCATTCCCATAAGCGCTCCATCCCCATCCTCAGAAGCCAGCGAAGAGTTCCAACCCCCAAAAGTATCAGTAGCAATCTGAATATATGTGAGTCTTGCCTTTCCTCTAAGCGTCAAGCATCGGCCACATCCCCTCGTCACTCCATGCTGTCGCATTCTTGCTAGACCATGGTGATCCATTTGCTCCTCTGAGGTGTACACGTGCTCCCACAAGGCCGCAACCACGTCTGCCTTATCATGCATCAATACTCCACCAAGTTTTGCAGAGCCAGCCAATCTGTCTGCCTGTTCATTCCCCAACACACAAGCATGCCCCGGAGAAAATAAGGATGTATTTCAACTTTAGAAACATGTATCTGTGTTTATATAAGGATGTATTTCAACTTCAGAAATTATACATCACTGCAGGGGCTCTCTTTTACTTCAGTTCCAGAAACATTATGCATATGCAACACTTGCTGATAGGTTCCAGAAATACATACATCTCCCTCGATCTATTCTTCACAGAAATATATGTAACTTTCCAACTTCAGTTCATGAGTCACAGTTCAATGTACATTTAACCAAACTGAGTTGACTCCAGGGTGGAAATTGGTAGACATACAAACCAGGTGATCGATCTCTCACTGCTAAGCGGTGTTGCAGTTTTATCAAGTCTGTGTTCAGTACATCTGACTTCAACAAGCATTTTTCCAAGTTTACTTTCTCTAGCCTATGACTGTCTTCAGTCTACCTACAAGGAGTAGGTTTGTGCCTCTCTACATCTGGTTCTTATCCCTTGACCAGTCCGACATGGGAGACTTGACTTGTAGCTGTGCTACCATCAGCATAGCTTTTGGGGACACTGAAACATGCAAGCCCCTCCACCACTTCAAGGGGCAACCACCGGTCTACTAATGTTGTGAATCCCCAAAGCTGCAGAGTTGTCTACTCTTGGCTGGTGCTGGCAAACTAGTATTCTACCCACAATTCCACAAATGGTGCACCAACTATACAACAACTCAAGTACAATATACAACAGCTCAAGTACAATACACAACAGCTCAACTACAAAACAGGCTCACCTTGTTTGTTGTATAACCGTCCCACACTATTAATTTACCATCCTGAGATGCAGACACTAAATTCCTGTGGAAATAGAACATTACACAAAAACTATCAGACCTACTCATCTAAATGATCCAGTTTTTCAGTTTTGTTTTTTACTAGCCTTATTTTTCTTCCCTTGTTGTGATGTTAAGATCAGGGGTAAAAAAGAAAATCAAAAACAGAAAAAAAAAAAAGTTTTCTGAAGACAAAAAAAATATACAACTTTTGCTGTACATTTACATTTTTTCCCCCCACGTTTCCATCTCATTTCAGGATATTGCGGTCAACATCAGCATCTTTCAGCTGTATGTTGATTCCTAGGCTAGATTACTCTCGTCAGAATGCCACGACTTTCTGAGCGACCTGCTCCATACTCTCATAAGTCACTGGCGCGACTCAAACCGCTTCCAATTCTCGTGCGCTCACGTTAACCACGAGAATATTCGGGGTTACAGAGAAACTGAAGTATCACAGTCACAGAAACTGAAGTATCACAGTCACTGAAACTGAAGTATCGCAGTCACAGAAACTGAAGTACCACAGAAACTGAAGTACCACAGAAAATTAAGTATCAGTCACAGAAACTTAGGTATTACAATCACAGAAACTTAAGTATCACAACCACAGAAAATTAACCTATATTTGTGGATTGCCCAAAATGTGGATTACTAGTCTGTCACTGTGATACTTCAGCTCAGTTTTCCAGGTTGTTGTTTTTTTTTTAATGATAAAGACTTGGGTTGAAAGTTTGCTGGTATCTGTATCTTTTCATCGAGCAGTCATATTTTGTGTTCACCCAGGTTCCAGTAGCTGACTGGCAGCAATAACTTCCTTCTTGACACAACCATCGACTTGTGGGTGTATGCACTAAAAATTATCAACTATTAAAAAAACCCAAACTCCCTAACTTTACATTTCTCAGTTCTGTGACTGATAAGTCAGTAACGTTCAGCTCCTTTTAAACGCCTTAATATGCATCAGACATGTGGTGCTTGACATATTTTATCAACCAATTGACACTCAGTGGGTAACGTCAGTATCATGCTAGCCGAGTACACTTCCTAAGACAGTTCCTGGTAGCCATTTTACCCTGGATCAACCTGGCAGGTCAGATCAATTTTAAAAATGCCAATCAGCCCAGATGTGGATTTAATGCATGACCACTTGGCCAATAGGTGGGCATTTGGCCACTATGCTACGCCTCCATTCTATTGCTTTAATAGAGGCTGAGGGGTTAAAGAGTTGCCACACTGTGTTCTGACTGAGATCATTATATTGCTGATGTATGCTGGATAAGTTTTAATGAGGGCTGAGGAGTTCAAGAATGCTTGCCAAGGCAGTTGCCACGCCGTGTTCCGACTGAGATTGTTTATATTTCACCTCTAACAGATAAAACCCCTTGCCCTCTCGGAGCTGTGAGCCGGGGCATATAATTATGACCGTTTAACAATAAAAGCCGTGTTTGCACTGGCAGATAATGTTGAAAGCAGCAGAAGCCGAGGAGATAATTACCCTGCACCAACTCCCAATCCCCTTAGTAACGACTGCTGGAAACAAGTAAGACCTGACCTCACAGGATTCAGCCCGAGTGGGCTGTACATGTGCAGCACAAGAGGATCAATCAATAACGGCAGACCTAATGCCAGCCATCAGATCAATAGAGCCTGGGCGTTGCCCTGGCAACCAACAGCAGGAGGAAGAAAAGAAGAGGCGGAAGACGATTTCACTGGCAGCTGCAAGTTACGTTACGGCTGGGATTTTTGAAACAATCTCTGTGTGGAATCATGCTAGGGTGTGATCACGCTTAGCGTGTGTGGCCACAAGTGAAGACATTCATGTCAGAAAATTACCCTCTTGATAATAAACTGGAATTTTTACAAATCTTTATGTACGTAGTAAAATGTTGGTCTAAAATGACTGTTTTTGAAGAGCTGAGGAAAAAAAAGGCCATTTGCTCAAACAGCAGTCGACCTATATTCAGGCTAAGGATTTGTTTGTTTCATCACTTCAAATGTTTAAAATATTGGGCAAAATAAATACGCTAGTTTATAACCCACATGGGTCTAATTGAAACTGGTAAACTCAATGCAAAGTATTATCCAATGTAAAATCAGTCTGTGTACACTCAATGCAAAGTCTTCATTCATCCCATGTAAAATGTATCTGTACACACTCAATTCAGTTTTTATTAATTCAATGTAAAATGTATCTGTAGACACTCAATTCTGTCTTCATTCATTCAACGTAAAATGTATCTGTACACACTTAATTCAGTCTTCATTCATCCCGTGTAAAAAGTATCTGTACACTCTCAATTCTGTCTTCATTCATCCCGTGTAAAAAGTATCTGTACACACTCAATTCAGTCTTCATTCATCCCGTGTAAAAAGTATCTGTACACACTCAATTCAGTCTTCATTCATCCCGTGTAAAAAGTATCTGTACACACTCAATTCAGTCTTCATTCATCCTGTGTAAAAAGTATCTGTACACACTCAATTCAGTCTTCATTCATCCTGTGTAAAAAGTATCTGTACACACTCAATTCAGTCTTCATTCATCCCATGTAAAAAAGTATCTGTACACACTCAATACAGTCTTCATTCATCCCGTGTAAAAAGTATCTGTACACACTCAATTCTGTCTTCATTCATTCAACGTAAAATGTATCTGTACACACTCAATTCAGTCTCCATTCAGCCCGTGTAAAAAGTATCTGTACACACTCAATTCTGTCTTCATTCATTCAACTTAAAATGTATCTGTACACACTCCATTCAGTCATCATTTATCCCATGTCAGATGTATCTGTACATACTCAATTCAGTCTTAATTCATTCAATGTAAAATGTATCTGTACACACTCAATTCAGTCTTCATTCATCCAATGTAAAATGTATCTACACAATTTAGTCTTTGTTCATTCAACGTAAAATAAATCTATGTACTCTCAATTCAGTCTTCATTCATTAAACGTAAAATAAATTTACACACTCTCAATACAGTCTTCATTCATTCAATGTAAAATAAATTTACATACTCTTAATTCAGTCTTCATTCATTCAACATAAAATAAATGTACGTACTCTCAATTCAGTCTTCATTCAATGTAAAATAAATCTATGTCCTCTTAATTCTGTCTTCATTCAACCAATGGGGGAAAAAAAAGTCAACTAATGTAAAACATTACAAGCTCTTCAGACCGAAGACTGGTAAGTGTTTGATCATGCCACTCCTACACAAGTCTAGTACTTTTCCCCGGAGCATGCTGGTGTCTCATGAAATGAGCAGGCAGACAGACTGGCTGAGTTTGCATCACTGGGTGGGGTATATTGCATGATAAGGCAGATGTGGTCAGGGCCCTTTGGGATCATGTTTATAGCGTGGAAAAATAGGTAAATCATCATTTTGTGGAGAGAATGGCGCGGGAAGGAGTCGCCAGAGGATCTAGGCGACATTCAGTACTCAGAGGAAAGGCCAGACAGACACGTAATCAGAGGAAAAGCCAGACAGACACGTAATCAGAGGAAAAGCCAGACAGACACGTAATCAGACTGCAGCTGGTACAATTAGTATTGGGGCTCTTTGCTGGTTGTTGAAGAAGAATGAGAAATAAAGTCGCAGGTATTGACTGACAATCGTGGTGAGGAAAAGAAATCAAGAGGATGCATGTGAATTAACAAGTCTAGTGATTTACATTGTCTAGAACAGTGGTTCTCAACCGGTGGAGAATCCCCCCCCCCGGGGGTATTTTAGGGTTTCCAGGGGGGGGGGGGATGAAGATCATTTCAAGATCACGTTAATACAAGAACCGATTACTTGATATTGCTTTTCCCTTCATACTTTACAGTTATGCACATCTCATCCTTCTAAAATTCATTTTATAAAGTAAGTAGACCTACAAATCACATTTTATGTGGATGTCTAGACCTGTTTTAACATATTTACCTTCCATTTTTCCGTATACTGTGTAGGGGTGGAGGTGGGGGGGGGGGGGATTTTTAGGTAGGAAATATGACAGGGGGGAATGACGTTCTGAAAATATGGTGAAGGGGAGCACAGGCCAAAAAAGGTTGAGAACCACTGGTCTAGAACAAGATATTTAGTGTCTGTTGCCACCTGTGCCGTTTTACCTAATACATACATAGTTTTATTTCCAGGTGCACTCAAATAGAATCTGGAGTAAGAGAAATGAAAACTGAAGGTCTTGTCTAGAATTTGGAAGTAAGAGAAATGAAAACTGAAGTACTCACCTAGAATCTGAAGCCCAATGCATGGCATATATTTTTGCAAGATGACCTCGGAGTGTCCTCCGAGTTCTCATTTGTATTCTGCCTACAGTTTCCACGCCACTGCATGCCTGTGCTAGTGTTGTGTCCCCAGCTGCCTTTCTGGCTTCCTGTTGGAGAGGAGGAAAAGAAAAACACACTAACAGTATTAAATTATTCAATTCATGTTTTTATGACTGTTGTTATGTAATCGATCCAGTGGTGTCTGGGATCTGGTACTTTGGCTCGATGCCCTGTGGTGAAATCTGCACGCACCCGGAAGCTTCATTAAATATAAAACAAAGCAACATCAAATGTGACTAGATCGTTTACTAGACCAGACATGTTTAAACAATGAAATATTTTAAACACGGTGTACGCTGGTAAACAAAACAAAAGGAAGGGAGATGGGACAGAGACAGACAGGTAGACACACAGAGAGGTAGACAGACAGGTTAAAGTTAGCTGCATATGGGAAACAAAGAAAGCTATCCAGTAACTTTCCAGCAGTAAGGCGCCTGGTCCTGACTCCATCCCGGCAGAGATCTACAAAGCCGGTGGACCGGTTCTAATGGAGCAACTTCATGAATTCTTTACAAACATATGGGTGAACGAAAACATGCCACAAGATTTCAAGGACGCGTCAATAATCCACCTTTACAAACGTAAAGGGAACCGCCAATCCTGTGACAACCACCGAGGCATCTCCTTGCTTTCAATTGCAGAGAAGATACTCGCCAGAATTCTTCTCAATCGCCTCACAGCCCATCTTGACCAAGGTCTTCTTCCTGAGAGTCAATGTGGCTTCAGAAAAGAACGTGGAACTGTTGACATGATTTTCACTGCAAGGCAGCTGCAAGAGAAATGTCAGGAACAGAACTGCGAAATGTTCTCCACTTTCATTGACTTTACCAAGGCTTTTGATGCAGTCAGCAGAGAAGGACTGTGGAAGATTATGGCAAAATATGGCTGTCCACGAAAGTTTGTCCAAATAGTGCGGCTATTTCATGATGGCATACAGGCAAGAGTATAGGAAAATTGCAAATTGTCTGAGCCCTTTCCTGTCCCCAATGGAGTGAAGCAAGGATGTGTCCTGGCACCAACACTATTCAGCCTCATGTTTTCAGCTATGTTGACGAATGCCTTCAAAAACAACAACATTGGAATAGACATTAACTACTACATGGATGGAAAGTTACTTATCTCTGGTTGAATGCTAAGACCAAAACTACCAGCAACACCATCAGAAAGCTCCTGTTTGCTGACGATTGTGCTCTATATGCCAAGTCAAAGGCAGACATGGAACACAACGTTTCAACTTTCTCATGTGCCTGTGCCAACCTTTTAGTCATGTAACAGCCAGCTTCAGGATTAACCACACTGAACTGAATATCAAAGTGAACAGTCATAGACTAGGCGTTGTGGACAAATTCACCAATCTTGGCAACACTGTGTCATAAGCTGCCACAATTGATGACGAAGTGAATGCAAGAATTTCCAAGGCCAGCATGCCCTTTGGCAGACTGTACAAGAATGTGTGGGACAAAAATGGAATAAGCCTGCAAACAAAGCTGGAAGTCTATAAAGCAGTTGTATTATCCACACTGCTATATGCTTGTGAAACCTGGACTGTTTACCAGCAACACGCCAAGAAATTAAATCACTTCCACACAGTCTGCCTTAGGAAGCTATTGAAGATTAAATGGCAAGACAAGATCCCAGACACTGAAGTCCTAGAAAGAGCGTCCATGCCCAGTATCCACACTCTACTAATGAAGAATCAGATTCGCTGGGCAGGTCACTTGACTCGCATGCCAGATCACAGGCTCCTAAACAAATTTTTACGGTGAGCTGCGCTGTGGTATACGCTACCAAGGTGGCCAGAGGAAAAGCTTTAAAGACACTCTCAATAAAAGCTTTCGGAATTCATCACGACACTTAGGAGACTGCTGCCAAAGACTAAAATTCGTGGTGTACATCATTACGCAAGGATGCAGTCACACGTGAAGCAACCAGCACTGCAAGAGCTGTGAAGAAAAGGCTGGACAGAAAAACCACTGCAGGAGATCATCCTCCCGGAATGTCAAACCTTTGCTCACATTGTCAAAGAACATTTTGAGCCAAGACAGGCCTTACCAGCCATCTTAGAACTCACGGCTCCATACTTTCAACCCCACTGGATGAAATGAATGGTCATCATCATTCCTTGATGGACAAACACCACAGGACGTTGCAGTCAACCCCAGAATTTGTTTGCTGTTCATGATTTCTTGGCAAATTTACGTTCAGCAGTTTGCCATTGCTTTCTGAACGACCTTTGTATGGGAAACCAAAGCTAGGCGGTCTGCTTCCAGCAGCTGTGTTTCAAACATGGTATGCAGGATTGTGAATTGCGTCCGCAACTCCTTCGCCACAGAGCTGGCTGAGAGACAGGCAGGCAGGCAGACAAGGAAGATCAAGCAGGGATTGGCCAGAAGTCTTGACTTGAGTCTCTGAGGTCAAGACTAATATCTGCCATTTTTGTGCCAGGACATGAGGGTGTAAGAGGAAATGAGCGAGCCCATTGGCTTGCAGGCACGGTTGTTATGGGAAGTGGGCAAGAAATGGAACACAGGGAAGTGGATGAGAATAAACCAAACTGACATCCTGAAAGCCCTCTGGGAGGCAGAAGAGTACACGACTCAAGAGAGGGATATGATTCTGCAACTTTGACCAAGAGAGAGATATGATTCTTCAGCTTTGACCAAGAGAGAGATATGATTCTTCAACTTTGACCAAGAGAGGGATATGATTCTGCAACTTTGACCAAGAGAGGGATATGATTCTGCAACTTTTGACCACGAGAGAGATATGATTCTTCAGCTTTGACCAAGAGAGAGATATGATTCTTCAACTTTGACCAAGAGAGAGATATGATTCTTCAACTTTGACCAAGAGAGGGATATGATTCTGCAACTTTGACCAAGAGAGGGATATGATTCTGCAACTTTGACCACGAGAGAGATATGATTCTGCAACTTTGACCAAGAGAGGGATATGATTCTGCAACTTTGACCAAGAGAGAGATATGATTCTGCAACTATGACCAAGATATAGATATGATTCTGCAACTTTGACCAAGATATAGATATGATTCTGCAACTATGACCAAGATATAGATATGATTCTGCAACTTTGACCAAGAGAGAGATATGATTCTGCAACTATGACCAAGATATAGATATGATTCTGCAACTTTGACCAAGATATAGATATGATTCTGCAACTTTGACCAAGATATAGATATGATTCTGCAACTTTGACCAAGAGAGAGATATGATTCTGCAACTATGACCAAGATATAGATATGATTCTGCAACTTTGACCAAGATATAGATATGATTCTGCAACTATGACCAAGATATAGATATGATTCTGCAACTTTGACCAAGAGAGAGATATGATTCTGCAACTATGACCAAGATATAGATATGATTCTGCAACTTTGACCAAGATATAGATATGATTCTGCAACTATGACCAATATATAGATATGATTCTGCAACTATAACCAAGATATAGATATGATTCTGCAACTTTGACCAAGAGAGGGATATGATTCTGCAACTTTGACCAAGAGAGAGATATGATTCTGCAACTTTGACCAAGATATAGATATGATTCTGCAACTTTGACCAAGAGAGTGATATGATTCTGCAACTATGACCAAGAGAGAAATATGATTCTGCAACTTAGACCAAGAGAGAAATATGATTCTGAAACCTTGACCAAGAGAGTGATATGATTCTTCAACTTTGACCAAGATATAGATATGATTCTTCAACTTTGACCAAGAGAAAGAGATATGATTCTGCAACTTTGGCCAAAATGCAAGAGCATCAACATTGGGGTGAAGCTAGACAAGAGTGCTATGTGGGGAGCCAAAGAAGATTAGTCAAGCAACACAGAAGATACAAAGAAGGGGACCAGAGCACTTATGGACTAAAAGTCTGATGTGCATCAAGGATGATCTCTTGACTAACTGACAGACAGATAAGACAGATAAGACAGAACTCATCATCACAAGTGCCTTGCAATCATGCTTCTCCACATCATACTATCCCCACCCTCATCTTATCAATTCATGTTTGATAAAAGAATGTCTTCTCTCATCTTAAGGACTCTTTATTTTCCTTGAGGCATTTTCGGCATATGGTGGTGTTAGACCCATATTTTATAGAGACCAACTTTCATCCTAGGGATGATGTGTTCAATAGACCCATATTTTGTATAGCCCAACTTTCACCCCAGGGATGATGTGTTCAATAGACCCATATTTTATATAGCCCAACTGGCACCCCAGGGATGATGTGTTTAATAAACCCATATTGTATAGAGACCAACTTTCATCCTAGGGATGATGTGTTCAATAGACTCATATTTTATATAGCCCAACTTTCATCCCAGGGATGATGTGTTCAATAGACCCATATTTTGTATAGCCCATCTGGCACCCCAGGGATGATGTGTTCAATAGACCCATATTTTATAGCGATCAACTTTCACCCCAGGGCTGATGTGCTCAATAAACCCAAATTTTGTATAGTCCAACTGGCACCCCAGGGATGATGTGTTCAATATCATGTCGACTGCTTTCACTTCTCAACACATTTCCTGGAACCCATTTTTTCCTTGGCTGACCTTGAAGTTTTAAAAAGCCACCTCAATGCAAACTCGAACCCATGACTAGCGGGCTGGTAGCCAAACATCAAGCCACTCTGTTACTGTAGTTCCCCCACTCTTGTTGTCTTTATCACTATATTTCCCCAAATATTTCCACTTGTTACAATAAGTTATCCTTTTTATTTTCTCACAATGTGGCCAAAATGTTTTGACTGTATCTTTCTGATGTTAAAGTTGAAAGAAATAAAAACCATTAATATTTCATAACAATACCTGAACCATTTAGAATCACTTCTATTTATTTCCCATTTTACTATCTAATTACTTCTTTGTTCCTTCTCGAGCTGTACTTCCTGTTTGTTTGTTTTTTAAACTTCCTATCAATTAACCCAAACAAAATTTGAATTGTTTTGTGCTGAGTTCAGATATAATATTTCATTTGCTGATAAAATTGTTCATGTTCAAGTTATCCTATTTGTTGATAAATTATTCATATTCAAGTTTTTCTATTTGTTGATATTCATGTTATTCTATTTGTTGATAAATTGTTCATGCTCAAGTTATTCTATTTGTTGATAAATTGTTCATGCTCAAGTTATTCTATTTGTTGATAAAGACTGGCCAAAGCATTCTGTATGTACCTTTTGTTAGGTGAGGTTGGGCTCCCTAGATACATTTTATGTGCACATATTTCTGGTCTTGGCTCAACAGCACAACATTTGGTCAACATTATCTTGTGGCAGATCCTTTGTTTCTGGTCTCGGCAAGACAGCACAACTTCTGGTCAACATTATCTTGTGGCAGGTCCTTTGTTTCTGGTCTCGGCAAAACAGCACAACTTTTGGTGAACATTATCTTGTGGCAGATCCTTTGTTTCGATCTCGGCAAAACAGCACAACTTTTGGTCAACATTATCTTGTGGCAGGTCCTTTGTTTCTGGTCTCGGCAAAACAGCACAACTTTTGGTGAACATTATCTTGTGGCAGATCCTTTGTTTCCGGTATCAGCAAAACAGCACAACTTTTGGTAAAATTATCTTGTGGCAGGCCGGTTTCAGCTCAACAGCACAACTTTTGGTCAACATTATCTTGTGGCAGGTCCTTTGTTTCCAGTCACGGCTCAACAGCACAACATTTGGTCAACATTATCTTGTGGCAGATCCTTTGTTTCTGGTCTCGGCAAAACAGCACAACTTCTGGTCAACATTATCTTGTGGCAGGTCCTTTGTTTCCAGTCTCAGCTCAACAGCACAACTTTTGGTCAACATTATCTTGTAGCAGGTCTTTTGTTTCTGGTCTCGGCAAAACAACACAACTTTTGGTGAACATTATCTTGTGGCAGATCCTTTGTTTCCGGTATCAGCAAAACAGCACAACTTTTGGTCAAAATTATCTTGTGGCAGGCCGGTTTCAGCTCAACAGCACAACTTTTGGTCAACATTATCTTGTGGCAGGTCCTTTGTTTCCAGTCACGGCTCAATGGCACAACATTTGGTCAACATTATCTTGTGGTAGGTCCTTTGTTTCCGGTCACGGCTCAATAGCACAACTTTTGGTCAACATTATCTTGTGACAGGTCCTTTGGAGAACAGTGGCCTGCCAAACAGTTTATCAGTCCCTTGCCAGTTTCGCTGCCTCATGTCCCTTAATGTCCTAAGTCCTTCATCGTACAGCCAGAACACAGCTTCTTCCAGGTACCATGCCTTCCATCAGTTCCCTAACCAACGTGATGTTGACTATCATCATCATCATCATCATTATCATCATCATCAAGTTGACTATGGCCCAAGTATTTTAGTTTTCAAAGATATGTGATGCTGTTTGTGAGCCAGTTTTGTTCAGTGTTCAAATTTTGTGGAATTTCAATATTTTTCTTCCTTCTAGTCCACGATATAAATATATGTAACATTTAATTACTCATGTAACTAAAATACTAATGAGAATTATAATGAGAAGAAATAAAATAAAACCAGAAATTGGAGATCAGCGGCATGGATTTGAGGAAGGTAAAGGCACAAACAACGCCGTATATATCTCGAGAACATTAACGGAAAGAATGATTGGTGTGACAGAGATCTATATTTGTGCTTTACTGGCTATACTTAGGCATATGACAAGATGAAACACGAAGAAATGATTAAAACATTGGAAATTTTAAACACTGATGGTAAGGATCTGAGAATAATAAAGAACATATATTGACAACAAAGAGCAGCCATACAAATTGACTAACAATTAGAAACTTTTCAACATATTAAACAAGGTATTAGACAGGGCTGTGTGTTATCATCCAATCTCTTCAATTTGTAATAATGAGATCTATGCAAGACATGCCAGGAACATCAATTGTGGGCCTAATCTAAACAACCTGCAATATGTTGATGACATGGTTTTGGTCACTGAAAAATTTAACACAGTTACAAGAAATGACAGACAATTGCAACATAGAGTCAAAATAAAGGACTTAGTCTGAAAAACAGAAATAATAGTTATTACAATGAAAAAGTGTATTCCCAAATACAACATTCAAGTGAATGGGATTATTCTGAAACAAGTCAATGTGTTTAAGTATCTGGGTACTTTAATAACAGCAGATGAAAATGTATTAAGAAAGTTAAATGTAGAAAAGCCCAGGAAAACAGCAACATTTCACATGGTGCAGAATATTCTCTGCAATTTATTACTGTCAATCAAGGCGAGGAAGTGTTCTCATGCCTATATTGCACCAATCCTAATGTACAGAAGTGAATCATGGACAATAAGCAGATAAGTGAGGAATTATGTCACAGCTGTGGAGATATGGTTTGATAAAAGAATGATAAGGACACCACTGGACAGATAGAAAAAGCAATGAAGATATTTTGAAAGAAGTTCTCACACAGAGAACTAGTTACTTGCATCAGAAGAGGACAAATCCACATACTTTGGGCATGTCACAAGAAGGGGAAAGCAGCTGGCATATGTCGTCACAACGGGAAGGCTGGAATATGTCGTCACAATGGGAAGGCTGGAAGGGAAAAGAGGTCGGAAGAGACCAAGAGAGAAGATGCTGGACAGTTTGACATCATGGCATGGAGGAACGTCGCTATCAGATATTATTAGAAGCATGAGAGACAGAGGGAGGGCTGTGTACAGACATGATCAACAACCCCATACGGTATGGACTATAAGAAACAGTAGTCCACGATATTCTAAAAACACTTTTCCGTAGTATCTAAATTCAAAAGCCCTGCTTTTCTTCTTTAGTTACCACATGTAATTTGCATAAATGAGCACAGGAAATAATTTAGAAGAATAAACACACAACAGTTTGACTTTGCTGTATATTGATTTAGGAAAGAAAAAAAAACTCAGCAGTGTTGTGAGTATGGATGAGCCATATTAATTAGTATCATCAGTAGTGTCCTGGCAAAATTGATCTGGACCTGGCAGGTGGATGTCAAACAAACATGGGACATCATTATTTGAACCCAGGCATCAAGAATGAGGTCATGCCTGAGAGGAAGCCGATAGGAAAATGAGCTTATGAAGTGAAATGTGTTGCACTGTTTCATCATGCCCGTGGCTCAGTACATTCAACTTCAACAGGCATTTTTTGAGTTTGCTTTCCCCAGCCCATGACTGTCCCCAGTCTGACTATAAGGCAGCAGGTTTGTGTATCACTTCATCTGGTCCCCAGCCTTTGACTATCCACAGACTGTCTATAAGGCAGCAGGTTTATATATCACTGTCTGGTTCCCACCCCTTGACCTGCCCAACATGGAAGACCCTACTAGTGGCTGTGTTACTATCAGCAGAGCTCTTGGGGAATGAAACACAGCAGAGTGGGCACTTATATTATTTGTTGTCCAGCTATATAAACTTCCCATACACCTCTCTGTCTCTCTTACCTAGCATTTCTCCATATATGACTATTTCTCCATTCCATCCCCTCTGTTGTTATTCTCAATAGATTTTATTTTTCCACGATGAGTGATCTAGCACTGAATATCTCAGTTTCTGTCAGAAGTGGGATATGAACCCACACCCACATTCGTGGACACTCATCCCCGTAAATCAGGGAAGGTATGAACCTTGAGTCTCGCGCCTTAGACCACTCGGCCATCCTGACATACATGGAAGATAGACTTCCGGTCCAAACATGGTGGATAGGCATTGCACCGTTAAAGGCTTTGGAGTGTTTATGCTTGTGGCTATGGTTTACATTTGCATTTTCCTCACATTGGACTGGTAGTGCATGGTTCCGTCGCCCTGCTACTGAGTGAGTGCGCGGCATGACACTGTGAGCTGTGAGTTTTGTGTTGAATGCTTTTACATCTAGCTGCGGTTGTTTGTAGTATGAACTGCATGTTCGGAACGATGGTGACCGGCTGTCGCTGAATTGACTGGTTTGCCTTTTTGGTTCACAAGTGCATTTTTCAGGAGACTCCTGGGAGTCATCACTGGAGCTACGGAGTTCTTGCTTTGTGCGGAGATGTTGGCTGGCCGTCCTGTGGAAAGAGACCGAGCCATATGGGATAAAAACTGGATGAATGAAGTCTTTCTGGTGACTGCCAATTCCATTGATGATGAACTGTATTTTTCGTGGAAGACTTTTGTGTTGGTATTCTGGTGAAGGCATTATGCACAGTGTACCTGTGCGGGCTGTTGGCTTGCCGAGGCTCCAGTCTGTTCCACTTTTCACATTGGGCAGTGATGAGCATTTTGTGTGATATTCATTGGCACAGGAACGGAAATTAGTGGGGATGACCCATTGCCATGAAGTTGGAACCTCAACTAACTAACTATCTCAGTTTCTGTTTCCTTCTCTGTCCACAATATCCTCAAAATTACCTCCATTGACATGTGTCTTCACCATTTCATTACTCAATAATCACACTCAATTAACATTAGTGATTAACATCTAGTACTAAAATTTACACATTGAGTTGAATGAGTTGAGTCAAGAACCGACATCACAGCACTCGGGACATTCCCATACGTGCTCCGTCCTCATTTTCAACAGCCAGTAAAGAGTCCCAACACTAATGGAACCAGTAACAGTCTGTCTGGACTTTCCTCAGAGTTCTGGGTGTCGGTCAGATCCTCTGGTCACTCCCTGCAGCACCATTCTCTCCAGGCTGTAATGATCTATCTGCTCTATACACACAATACTAAAGGCTCCTGGCCACGTCTGCCTTATTATATACCAATACCTCACAGAGCGGTGCAGACACAGTCAATTTGTCTGTCTGCTCGCTTCGCATCATACCAGCATAGTGTGTGAGAGTGTGTGTGAGAGTGTGTGTGTGTGTGTGGTGGGGGGGGGGGGGGGGGAGAGAGAGAGAGAGAGAGAGAGAGAGAGAGAGAGAGAGAGAGAGAGAGAGAGAGAGAGAGAGAGAGAGAGAGAGAGAGAGAGAGAGAGAGAGAGAATTATGAACAAATGCACAGAAAGCATCATCCAACTCGAGCTTGTTGATATCCCTGTAAAGTTTGTCCTCAAATGAAGCAGTTGTAGGCCAACATGCTGTTCTATGTTCTGCATATGTTGGACACTCCTACAACAAATGTTTAGCTGTCATTATACCGTTTCACAGTCACATGCATCAGTGTCTCCTATCTTTAGTTTATTAACCCTTTACAGGGTGGGACGCCCATTTACGTCTTCTGCATACTATTCTGCATTGTAAAAACGCGATCTCTCTGCTTTCCGATACTTCCGACGGCTACTTTCGCTTTCACCTATAGCTTGACAACGTGGCCGCCATTTGTAAGCACCTACTATGAATTTGAACGGACTTTTACAGACTTTTTTTGAAAGTTTTCGGCGTTTTTACGCTTAGTTTTTCAAAATGGATTTCGGCGATTCTTCAAATGATAGCCGAGATTTCGCTAGCTTCAATTTAAATGACATTAAAGGGCATGAAGTTGACTATTAATTGGAGCTAGATATCAGTGAAAAGCGTTACTTTGCATTAGCAGTCGTGAGTCGGACTTTAAACAAAGTGATTATGATTCTGAAAATGTGTTTGTAAATTGCTGTATAGATGACGGAAATTCACAAACAATATGCTGTATTTCGTAAATATTTGTGTTCATATATGGATTACTGACAACAATCACGTGAGTAACATATTCTGCATGCTTTTCCCTTCATTGTGTTGTTTATTTAACTAAAATCGGTTGACTAACACCTTATTTGTGATGTTTTTACTAACGCAACCCGAAATTTTACCGAACCTGAAAAAATCTTGCCCGTTCAGGGCTAAAAAACGGACAAGCGTCTGCCCTGTAAAGGGTTAAACAAGTGGTATTTTAGCCTGTTGTATTCTGCGCAGAGTCTGAAGATTGTCACTTGTTCTTTTTGATAATTTCATCATTCTGGTGACATGGATATTACATATATCCACATATATATTGTCATATGTATGTACTTAAACAAACTGTGTAGGTCAGCATGGCCGAATGGATAAGAACGCGTGTTCTGATGCCGAGGTAAGGGGTTCAACCCTTATACCGAACAGTTGGACTAAAATGTTCACCTATCATCCTTGACTTGGGGATGTAAGTTACAAGTACCTCTGAAGTCGAAGTTGTTTCGCCTGATGGCGAGGGACACTGTTAATAGGGATAGCTAATCCACACGCAAAATTCAGTCCAGTGCTACTAGAAGTAGTATGTATGGACTATTGGACTATGCTTGAGTTCAAAGCAAGCAAGCACTAAAAAAAAAAAAACACAAAAAACGTGAGGCGCGATATCCTGAAAATTGTTTTTAAAAAAACTGCATCATTGACTCTAGTCTTCACCATTTCATTACTCATTAACGACACTAATGACAACTTGGTCTCCCCCGATGGTGTTTCCACCTTGTCGTGGTGGGGGAGCTTGAGTTTCTCAATGACCCTGAGAGCTATGCCAGCGGTAGCGTAGCTACCAGCAGGGCCTCCCAAGCCGGACAGGTCAAAGGGTAGAGAACAGACAAAGAGAAACACCCTGGTCCTCCAGGTTGGGGGTTGAAGCGTGGGGTTAACATCCCCACCTTTGTAAAAACCTTTCTTTGTTACGAAACAAATACATGAGCCTCGATATCGGACTGACGTATCTGGACAACGACCTTGGAACGTTAAAGGACTTTTGAGATTTGGAACATGGAATGTACGGACACTATATCGAGCTGGAGCGGCCGAAGAACTAACCCGGGAGCTGATTGAATATCAAATGGATATAACAGCAATTCAAGAAATAAGGTGGCCAGGAGAGGGTACTTTAGAGCAATATGGAATGATTATAATATATGGAGGAAACACCCAAAATAAACATGAATTAGGAACAGGATTTGTCATCAAAAAAGAGTTATGGGGGAACGTTTTAAACTTTAAAGCTTTTAATGACAGGATTAGTAAATTACGAATAAAAGGTAAATGGAAAAATATAACGATGATTAATGTACATGCACCTACTGAAGAAAAAGAAGATGATATTAAAGAAGACTTTTATAATGATCTGGAAGATGTCATAGAAGAAACCCCCAAACAGGACATCCTGATTGTGCTGGGAGACTTCAATGCAAAAATAGGTAGAGAGCAAACTAATAAAAAAGTGGCCGGTATGGAAAGCCTACATACAACTTCAAATGATAATGGATGGAGAGTCATCAACCTGGCAGAAGCCAAAGGACTGCAGATTAGCAGTACCAGACTACAAAGAAAGGATATACACAAACAAACTTGGAAATCATGTGACAAGAGAACCTATAATCAAATAGATCACATTTTAATTAACAACAGAAATGCATCAAACATACAGCAAGTCAGAAGTTATAGAGGAGCTGAGTGCCACAGTGACCACTTCCTCGTTGGAGCAAAATTTAAAATAAAACTTAAGAGAGCTTTCTATACTAAATTACAAAGATTAAACCCAACCTATAACAGAGAAAAACTGCAAGACATTACAGTCAAAGAGAAATTTACAGATGAAATAAAATGTAAACTTGAAACTCTGCAAAACCCTTTGGAGGAAAGCATTGACCAAACTTGGTTGAACATCAAGAATACAATTCAGTCTACCGCAGAAGAATGTCTCGGTGTGTTAACCACGCATAGAAAGAACAGATGGTTCAATCAAAAATGTGAAGAAGCAGTCATTAGGAAGAAGAATGCCAGACATGTATGGTTAAATGACATCAATAACATCCAAAAGGAAGAGCATTATAGAAATGAATGTAAAGAGGCTACAAAAATAGTCAGACAGCAGAAGCGAGAATATATGAATAATATAATCAAAGATATGGAAACTAATCACCAGAAAAATGAATCCAGAAAATTTTTTAAAGAACTGAAGTCAATGAAACGAGGGCACCAACAAAACACATATGGTTTAAAAGACAAAAATGGGAATATGATAAATACCAATGAGGAAATGTGCAACACATGGAAAGAATATTTTATTGAATTACTAAATTGTGAAGCTCCAAGTAACATTTTCTCACAGGAAGAGGTTCTAACATGCGAACCACAAATTGAAGAACCTACATTTGAAGAAATCCTATATGTAATCACACGACTTAAAAACAATAAGGCAACTGGGACTGATGGAATTGCTGCTGAATTTATAAAGGCAGGTGGCCATGCATTACATCAAAAGCTATACGAACTAATAATAAAAATCTGGAGGACAGAAGAATTACCCCATGACTGGAAAGAGTCATTATTGATACCTATCTTTAAGAAAGGAGACAAGTTCCAATGTGGAAATTATAGAGGAATATCACTACTGTCCACAAGCTATAAGATACTATCTGCAGTATTACTAAATAGACTAAAACCATATTCAGAAGACATATTAGGTGACTACCAGGCGGGGTTTAGACAAAACAGATCAACAATAGATCAGATATTTATCTTACGACAAATAGCCGAGAAACATTGGGAATATAAAAGAGATCTCCATAACATTTTTGTGGATTTTAAAAAGGCTTATGATAGTGTCCATAGGAATAGTCTATGGAATGCTATGCAGGAATTTGGAATACCAAGGAAGTTAATCAACATGACCAGACTATGCATGGAAGATACTTATAATATAGTAACATATAAAGGCAGGAAATCAGACCCCTTCCAAATAACATCTGGCTTGAAACAGGGTGATGCACTATCGCCGCTACTCTTCAATCTGGCTCTAGAGAAAGTTGTAAGGAAGGTAAAGGAGGAATGTGATATTGGAGGAACATCCAAGCTGCTTGGTTATGCAGATGATATAGATATTATAGGGCAAAGTGAACAAAAGACATTGGAAATATTGACTCACTTAAAGGGAAAAGCCCAACAGATGGGGCTGGTTATCAACCAAGATAAGACAGAATATATGGTAATTTCAAGAGACGGAATGGCTAGAAACTCTGGCCACTTCTTCTTCTTCAGCGTTCCGAGCCATTGAGGTTCTTTGCTGCAAATACAATCCGTCTCCATTCGTCTCTCTGGTGGACCTTCTCTTGCCAGTCGTTGATTCCAAGTGCTTGTAGGTCTGTACATGTATTATCTCTCCACCGCCTTCTTGGTCTACCTCGGGGTCTACGGTCATTTATTTCCTGAGTGTAAGCGAGTTTTGTTTCCCTATTATCTTCCATTCTTTCTATATGCCCCAGCCATTGTAGTCTATTAGCCTTCATGATACCAGTGATTAGCGGGGACTTAAACAGATCATAAATGTCTTTGTTACTTCTTCTTTTCCACTCTCCACTTTGTGTATCCCTAATGGGTCCAAAGATGCGTCTTAAAATTTTGTTCTCAAAGGTTTGTAACAAGGCTTCGTCTCCTTTCGTTGTACTCCAGGTTTCAGAGCCATACAGCACAACTGGTCTGATCAGTGTTTTGTATATTG
The DNA here is from genome assembly GCA_963921405.1 of Cepaea hortensis. Classification (NCBI taxonomy): domain Eukaryota; kingdom Metazoa; phylum Mollusca; class Gastropoda; order Stylommatophora; family Helicidae; genus Cepaea; species Cepaea hortensis. The sequence goes on from OY992896.1 coordinate 10,846,507, forward strand.
TGATTTTGGTGTTACGAGATAGCGCCTTTGATTTTAGTAGATGTTGTAGTGCATAGTATATCTTATTTCCAGAGTTGATTCTAGTTTGTATTTCTTCCCTTATGATGTTGGAGCAGTTGAAGATCGTACCCAGGTATTTGTATGTTTCCGTTCTTTTAATGGTCATATTATCTATTTGTATGTGGCCAGAGTTTCTAGCCATTCCGTCTCTTGAAATTACCATATATTCTGTCTTATCTTGGTTGATAACCAGCCCCATCTGTTGGGCTTTTTCCTTTAAGTGAGTCAATATTTCCAATGTCTTTTGTTCACTTTGCCCTATAATATCTATATCATCTGCATAACCAAGCAGCTTGGATGTTCCTCCAATATCACATTCCTCCTTTACCTTCCTTACAACTTTCTCTAGAGCCAGATTGAAGAGTAGCGGTGATAGTGCATCACCCTGTTTCAAGCCAGATGTTATTTGGAAGGGGTCTGATTTCCTGCCTTTATATGTTACTATATTATAAGTATCTTCCATGCATAGTCTGGTCATGTTGATTAACTTCCTTGGTATTCCAAATTCCTGCATAGCATTCCATAGACTATTTGGGGCTGGTTATCAACCAAGATAAGACAGAATATATGGTAATTTCAAGAGACGGAATGGCTAGAAACTCTGGCCACTTACAAATAGATAATATGACCATTAAAAGAACGGAAACATACAAATACCTGGGTACGATCTTCAACTGCTCCAACATCATAAGGGAAGAAATACAAACTAGAATCAACTCTGGAAATAAGATATACTATGCACTACAACATCTACTAAAATCAAAGGCGCTATCTCGTAACACCAAAATCACAATATACAAAACACTGATCAGACCAGTTGTGCTGTATGGCTCTGAAACCTGGAGTACAACGAAAGGAGACGAAGCCTTGTTACAAACCTTTGAGAACAAAATTTTAAGACGCATCTTTGGACCCATTAGGGATACACAAAGTGGAGAGTGGAAAAGAAGAAGTAACAAAGACATTTATGATATGTTTAAGTCCCCGCTAATCACTGGTATCATGAAGGCTAATAGACTACAATGGCTGGGGCATATAGAAAGAATGGAAGATAATAGGGAAACAAAACTCGCTTACACTCAGGAAATAAATGACCGTAGACCCCGAGGTAGACCAAGAAGGCGGTGGAGAGATAATACATGTACAGACCTGCAAGCACTTGGAATCAACGACTGGCAAGAGAAGGTCCACCAGAGAGACGAATGGAGACGGATTGTATTTGCAGCAAAGAACCTCAATGGCTCGGAACGCTGAAGAAGAAGAAGAAGAATGACAACTTGGTGGAGTATTGATACATGACAAGGCAGACGTGGTTGCGGCCTTGTGGGAGCACGTGTACACCTCGGAGGAGCAAATGGACTACCATGGTCTGGCAAGAATGAGACAGCGAGGAGTAGCGAGGGGATCTGGCCGACGCTCAACGCTCAGAGGAAAGGTGAGACGGACATATAATCAGATTGCTACTGGTACTATTAGTGTTGGAACTCTTCGCTGGTTGCTGGGGATGGGGACGGAGCACTTATGGGAATGCCCTGAATGATGTGATGTCGATTCCTAAATCAATCAATCAATCATTAACGACATACTCTTTAAACATCAGTGGCGAGTTGGTTATCTAGTAATAAAATTTACATAAGACATATATCTTAGTACTTTAACAAACTGTGAGACACAGATATCTTAGTACTTTAACAAACTGTGAGACACACAGATATGATACTATGATAGATATGATACTTACTCTAATTTGGTTTTTTAATTGTTCGGTCTCCTGCCTCAAGGCTTCTAAATCGTTACTCATTTTGGACTATATGAAAGGCTGGATCTGAAATTATAAAGAGAGATTCGCACTCAATAATTCAGCAACAAAATAGTTCTAAAGAGTATAAAATATAGCAAATTAACAATAACTTTTTCTTAAAATATACTCACATATTGCGTTATGTATCATCATCTAATTGTCTTGCAGAGCAGTGCAATTATAAACATCTACATTCTGTAATTAATTTGGCCATTGATTGTAAGCCATGCCACTTTACCAAATCATCCAGCATTGTCTCCCATTGTTGACCTTCACATTGAGTGCCCTAGATCTTCCAGGCTACCACAACCTTCTCACATGCAGTGGCTCTATCTGCTTCATCACTATGCACGTGCGACTAAAGCAAACAAACTGAGCATACATTGCAGGATTGTCCTCTGCACAATGAGCTAGGGAAGAATCGACACTAGACTCCAAGCTATAGAGAATTAAAATAACTTCACAAAATAGTTGAGTTCACCATAAGAACTCACTTCACAGTATAATCATCAAAGACAGTGAATGCAAACTGAAGAACTACACGAGTCATAAGTTTGAGACAACCAGTTTAACAGCTAACAGGTGTGTCAGGTCTTAGTCAGATATGACTGAGCTACCGTATAACAGTAGACGGTACTACCTGCTTTCTGTTAGCACTGAATGTAGGGTAGCACTCACCCCACATTGTGCCAATGGCTTTGGGTGGAGGAGCACAATTGGGAGGGTACAAGCGAGAAAATGCAACTTAAAGACTAAATATCATGGCAGGACAGACCAGGCCCTAAGCTTTGGTTGGCAGCTGGTCTAGGATCAAAGCTCCGACAGAATGACAGTTAAAGCATTGCTTTGCTGATCCGGCAGCTTCTACAGCTTGTCTTGTTTCAAATATATTGGTGTTACTGTTCCTCTGGAGTACACTAGACAGGGATCATGCTGCATGGGCAACACATGGTCTTTACAATTCAGCCCAGGCTGTGTGCTATATTATGCCTTTTTTTTAAAAACACAATGTAAACAACTATCCTCTGTTAAGACGGCCAGGTGCCAGTACAGTAAAGTACATCTAAAACAGGACAGCTTTTAGATTCATCATCATGAATCCTGCAAACTGGCAGTCAGTCAGTCTATTCCCACAGATCTCGGTCCTTGGTGTTTGGATCTAATTATAATATTCCACCATGCCACCATGTTTCAAAGAAAAATATGAATAATTTAATTGGTCCTGATGCAGTTTCCCCGCTATGGATCTGTGATTGGATAATCACATTTTGTACGTAGAATGCACAGAGGTGTGGGTGGCTAATCTTTCCCTCACTTAGCAGGCAATGAGCCCAGGTGTCCTTGCTCATGATATCAGTTTCCTATCAACCGCTTGTATTTGCTTGCCACCATCTTAAGCCATCCAAAATAATTTTATTGATCTACCATTTCCACCGCTGATATTTTCAGTCATCATGATATTTTCCAATGCTTCTCTTCTCGTTACATGACCAAATATCGCTTAATATTTTTCCATGCGGCAATCAAAGATAGTGATCACATGACAAAGAACTACACAAGTTTTAAGCTGTAGGTCAGCATGGCTGAATGGATAAGAGAGCTTGCTCCTAAAATTATGGTATGCTGATGCCGAGGTAGCAGGTTCAACCCCTACACCGGCCAGTTGGGCTAAAATATTGATTTCACATCCTTGACTTGGGGATGTAAATTACAAGTACCTCAGAAGCCGGAGTGGGTTCACCTGATGGCGAAGGACACTGGTCATAGGGAAAGCTAATCAACATGCAAAATCAATCCAGTGCACTAAAAGTAGCAGCACATATACAGACTATGCTTGAATTCAAAGCAAGCGAGCAAAAAATATATACAGCAATTTTTACTGCAGTGCACAAAATATAAACTCCAAAAGAGGAGAATAACTGAATGAATCAACGCAATAAGCCTATGAAATGGAAAACATTAACATATTGGCAGCCATAGAGAACTGCAAGGAAAGATTCAGCAAAATATTTTTTTAAGAACTACATTCCTATATGGAGTATCGATAATGTAAAGTAAAATGCTAAATGAAAAGCTGTAATCACACTGACAGGTGAAGATAGATAGCACAATATCAATATCACAATTTTCTGAAAGATATGATTATATAATCTACATATTGTGAAATTAAATTATAGGTTAGAGTGACATAAACATCCATTATACAAAATATTTATAGACGCTATATATTCCAAAAATAATCTAGAAATGTTGAACAGGATATTGATGGTATAAATACTATACGAGACCATAGAATAGAATAGAATAGAATAGAATAGAATAGAATAGAATAGAATAGAATAAAAAGCAAGACATCACAACACAGCACAACTACTACCTAAATCCGGTCTTGGTAATTGAAAATGAATAAAAGAGGCAATGACTCAGCAGATGTAACAAACGACCACACAACAGGATGAAGATGCTTTAACTGATACACCAAATGTGTCAACTCCACAGACAACAGCCCATACATGACACTTAACTTTTGTGTCTCTACTTATTTGGGAGATGAAAGACAGAAGAAGATCACCTGTACAATTGTATTACTTTTCTTATTATTTTTTCAATATCCCTTTATAACCACACACATATACACAACAGGCCAGCATGGCCGAAAGGGTAAGAGCGCTTGCTGTTAAACTTTCAGTGAATTTATGGTGAGGTAGCACGTTCAACCCTGACACCGTTCAGTTGGACTAAAATGTTGACTTCTCATCCTTGACTTGGGGGAATAAAATACAAGAACCTCAGAAGTACATGCTGACATCAGTCCAGTGTACACACTAGTTGTAGCAGTAGTAGCAGCATCGCATGTATGGATTACACTCGAGTTCACAAACACACACACAGAGTGAGAGTGAGAAAAGAGAGAAGAGAGAAGAGGGAGAAGAGAGGAGAGAGAGGAGAGAGAGAAGAGAGGAGAGAGAGGAAGGAGAGAAAAGAGGAGAGAGGAAGGAGAGAGGAGAGAGAGGGAGAAGAGAGGAGAGAGAGGAAGGAGAGAGGAGAGAGATGGAGAAGAGAGGAGAGAGGAGGGAAAAGGGAAAGAGGAGGGAGAAGAGAGGAGGGAGAAGAGAGGAGAGAGAGGAGGGAGAAGAGAGGAGAGAGGAGAGAGAGGAGGGAGGAGAGAGAGGAGGGAGGAGAGAGAGGAGAGAGAGGAGGGAGGAGAGAGAGGAGGGAGGAGAGAGAGGAGGGAGGAGAGAGAGGAGGGAGGAGAGAGGAGGGAGAAGAGAGAGAGGGAAAGGGAGATAATCAAAGAGAGAGGAGAAAGAGAGAGAGGAGGGAGAAGAAAGGAGAGATAGAGAGGAGGGAGAAGAGATGAAAGAGAGACAGAAGAGAGAAGAGAGAGACATCACCATGGTCAAAAGGATAAGAGCACTTGTACTTAAACTTCCGGTTCATTGATTGCAATACAACCCCTACACCAGCCACTAAGTTGGACGTAAGCACTGACTTCTCGTTCAGAAAGCAATGGCAAACTACAGAACATATAATTGCCTAAATAATAAAACAGTTGTTGACGGCAACATTTTGCAAAGAACATGCACCATTTAAATGTAAACTGTATATAACAATCAATCAATCAATCAATCAATCACGTGCCATGCCGGAAAGCGTGTGCAGTCATGACTCGCCATTTCACTCGATCACCGGCGTCGTGGATCAGCTCAGTGTTCTTGTCACGACTATGCCATGTGGCCAAGCCATCCAGGTATTTTCCTCTCGGTCTTCCTCTTGGTCTGTTCCCTTTGATTTTGCCAGTTGTCACTAAGTTCTCTAATCCATTTCTTCTCATAACATGACAAAAAAATTTGGACTGTCTACGTCTAATTTCTGTAATCAATTTACGATTTTCATTTGTCTCCTGTAGTGCTTGGTCATTGGTTTTTCTGTCTGTCCATGATATTCTTTGTATTTTCCTCAGAAACCACATTTCTGCAGCCATCAGATGTTTTTCAGCTTGACTGCTCATTGTTCAAGTTTCACATCCATACAAAAGAACAGGCTCTATGTATCCCCTCAACACTCTTTTTCTCGTTTCAATTGACATCTTTTTCTTGGTCAGAATGTTTTTCATCTTGCTAAAGGCTACTTTCGCCATGGCGATTCTTGTTCTAATCTCTTCAAGGCTTCTCCCATCAAATGTTATGACTGTTCCGAGATAATTGTACCGATTCACTTGTTGAAGAATATTCCCATTTTCTTGTATATTATATTGTGGTATTTCGTTCTTCCTAGTGACGACCATAATCTGTGTCTTTTTACAATGGTGGTCATGCGCTTGTGGGACCAGGTGGAGAAGGCGGAGGAACAGAATGAGAACCCATATGTGGAAAGAATGAGATTGCGGGGGATCGGCAGGGGTTCTGGAAGAATCTCAAAACTGAGAGGGAAGACCAGGAGAACTTTTAATCAGTTAGCGGTGGAAACGATTAGTAGCGTGACTCTTTGCTGGCTGTTGAACGAGGGGACGGAGCACATATGGGAATGTCCTGAGTGCAGTGATGTCGGTTCTTAACTAAACTCAACTCAACTCAACTCCTGCAGTGGTTTTTCTGTCCAGCCTTTTCTTCACAGCTCTTGCAGTCCTGGTTGCTTCACAAGTGACTACCGCTTGCGTAATGATGTACGCCATGAATTTTGGTCTTTGGCAGCAGTCTCCCAGGTGTCATGATGAATTTCAAAAGCTTTCAGTGAGATTTTCAGAGTGTCTTAAAAGCGTTTCCTCTGGCCACCTTGGGAGCGTTTGCCACAACGCAGCTCGCCATAAATATACATATTGTCACAGGGTGTCGCTTTGGTGTGTGGATAGTGGTGTCTGAGTGTACCGTGATGATTGTCCTCTTGATACTGGCAATGAGAGGTACAAATAAACTCTTCTCCACTGTAATGGTGCAGTTGTCTACGCACGCAGCTATCTTAACAGGGTCACCCCGTTATTGGATGCTTCAAAAGCAGTCCTGTATCTATCTGTCTCCTTACCCGTCTAGGTGGATGATGTACGTGGGCACCTTCTCCAGGATGCCAAGACCGTGGGGTGGCACATCGCCCTAACCAGCCTCTCTTCTCCAGACGCCCCGCAACTCCATGAAACAATACAAACTCAAGCAGGCAAAAGGACGATTGATGGGTATTTTATTTGGCCGTGCTGTGTTACACACGGATACAAACATGCCATACAGCCAGCCGCTCCACAGTCAACATGACCTTAGTATGAAGAACGTTACCTACTGAACCACTGATGCAACATGCTCCCGCCACAGACGATCCAACAATTCTTCCATCCATCCTTACCGTGGCCATGTCATGCGAGTGTGGATGTCTGAAGTATGCATGGCGTGATGTACTACTGCCTGTCCCTGACGGTTGGTCTGTTAATCGACTACCACTGGTGGCTTCGACTCGGGCACGGTTAGCAGTTGATGTTCATGCGCCGTATTGGAATACTGTACCAGTGTCATGTTCGATATCTGATGATAACCTATCGGTGAGCTGATGCAAACGGTCCTATGTGTTGGAGCCTAGTCTAGTGGATTCGTTTGTGTGAGCGTTTCATGCTGTAGTGTAGAGTAGTTGATGTTTCCTTGTGTGAGTTCTGTGCTGAAGTGTCCCTACAACGTTGCCGTTGTCAAATGACACAACTTGTGACGTAACTATCGTAGTGCTTTCTTTAGTTACATTTAGTGCTTAACTTTTATGTTTTATTTCTATTAATATTTTATATGTGTGCAGATCAATTACTCCATTACTGCCACATGACACAGTCAAACTTTGGTTTTCGTTGATAATCCGTCCGAAGACAATCAGCGAAATCAGAAACCGATGAAAACCGAGGCAATTTTTTTCATATGTATCAATATCGCTTAAAAAAGTTGCTTAAACGTCGACAGGGTCGACTTCATTGCTCTGGGTTTTTATCCCACATGGCTTAGTCTCTTTCCGCAGCGCGGGCTGCCTAAAGCGTTGCATAAAGCACGAACTCCGTAGCTCCAGTGACAACCCTCAGGAGCCTCCGAAAAAAATGCACTTGTGAACCGAAGGACACGACCCGGAATTGAACCCACAACCTTTGGAGCCCGAGGCAGACGGCTTGACCACTTCGCCATGGAGACTCCCTAGATGAATCAATGTAAATCCAATTAATTCGTTCTAGACACTCCAAAATACATACCAAAAAAACACATTTTACATAGAATAAATATAGTGTTTAATACTATTTTTCGACCCCAGACATGTCCGAACTTGCACCTTTGCCATGCCTAGTAACACTGCATGCCAGTGCGCTTCTTTAATTTTTCAAACCATTTATTCATTATATTTTTCAAACCATGCTGGCCTTAAAATCGCTTAGTACACTAGTACTTGCCCCACACTTAGTACACTAGTACTTGCCCCAAGCACTTTCTTAATGAGATCGGCCCACAACAGTCTGGAGTTTTTTTTTCCACATATGATTGCCTCCGAAACAGAATCGCCATCTAACTGGTTTTGATTTATCCAAATTAATTACAACTGTTCGACATCTTCAACTATTTCCAATCTCTGTTTCGTTAGCACGTTCATGGCTTTCGCTACATTAGCCTCCTTTATGGCTTCATTTTTCGCCACAATGAAACTTATCGTGGATGGCGACTTCCTGTACATGTGGCCGATGTAAGCAATCTTAATACCGCTCTCGTATTTTATTATTAGCAAATGATGCTCACACAATGAAAAACAACGCCAAAATGAGTAGAAGAACGCGTGGGTCCCTTTGTTTTCACAAAATTAGCGAGGTCATGAGGTCACGCCAACAAACTCCAAGACAAATATTTAGCAGAATAAAAATAGATGAAAACCGAAGGCAACGAAAAGCGAGGTTTGACACACACGCGGGCGCGCGCGCACACACCCCCCCCCCCCCCCCCCACGGAAAAAATAATTATTTTGGTTGAACAAGTGTTTTGAAATGGCTGTCGATACAGAGATAGAGACAGAAGGTTGTTAAACACTTTATAGCAAGATTTCTTGATAAACAACCTCCTCGTTGCATTACGGATAGAAATTTGTTGAATAAGCTATAATGAATACTTCATTGGTACTGTCCAGCTCCCCCAAAACAGCCTTAAACCATAGCAGTAACTGTTTTTTGTTTGCATATCCTTTTACAGGACATCACTGTCAACACCAGCATTTAACTGCTGTTGTTAATGTCTGGCAAGTTTACGTTTAGTAGTTTGCCATTGCTTTCTGAACGACCGGCTCCCGTATACCAATTTGTTAAAACCCAGTGCAACGCAGTCTGCTGCCAAATTGCATGCAGCTGTGTTTCGAACGCAGGTGATTGGGATTAAGAACTGCGTCCGTAACCCCTTTGCCATGGATATATATATATATATATATAGTTAGGTAAGTTCTGAAGAATTAAACGGCCTAGATATAACTGACTCTTTAAAAACTGTGAAGTATATGAAAACAGATACAAATCCACCAGGATTCATGGCTAAGGCCTCATGTCCTACAAGCCTTTCTGAATTAGGAGAGCCACTTAACAAAGCTGTTACAAGTATTTCTCCATTTCCCTCTACCTCCTATTTTTTTCTTCACCCTCCCCTTCTCAGCAATTGCCTGTTAAGTGATTGCTTACATTTTTTGTTGTTGAAGTGAGGACAGCTGATAACCTTTGGAGGTCTGGATTCCAAAAATAGATGATCCCAGGCCATAAATAGCCATGCGGAGATGGCATTGTGTGCTGCTAAAATTATCACCATCATTGTAAACAAAGTCATTTCATCTACAACTGATCCAATCTGCTAATCACACTATGGTGTCATGGATCTGTTGAGTTTGGGGAATGTGCAATCTGTGATGCATGGCCACTTTATGCCAAGTCCCATGCAAGCTGGGACAGAACACGTTACTTCCTCATCATCATCACCACCATCACCATTAGAAGTGCCCTGCCAAATCCCATGCAAGCTGGGACAGAACACGTCTCCATCATCACCACCACCACCATCATCATCATCATCATAACCACACCACCATCATCATCACCACCACCACCATCATCATCATCACCACCACCACCACCATTAAAAGTGCCTTGCTAAGTACTATGAGTGACCATGTCTCTGCATAGCTCTCACTGCCTAGCTCTGTTGATCAAACTGTCTTCCGGCATCTTTTTGTGCCGTAATCTTCTTCTGCACTTGACCCCCACTGGGGCATGGACCATCAAACAACTTAACCAAACCACCCTAGGTTTGCTATCTTCTGCAGATCTCTCCATGCTCTCCTCATATTATTCACCTGTCTCTAATTCTCTTCTCCATATGTTTTTAGGACTCCCTATATTTTGTTAGCCCCGCGAGTTCCAGAGAAAAGACAACAACTAGAACTACTCAAGGCCAAGACCGAAACACCCGAACCAGAAAACAAAGACTCAAGACAGGAGAAGAATCATCAGAAAGTGAAATAGAACTGGATGAAAATGGATACCCAAACCAAGAAACATGGTTCGAGAGACGGTATCGAAAAGGCCTAGTCGGAACCAGCCATGACACACGAAATCAATCAAGACCGAGAAGATTCGAAGAAAACCCAAGACAACCCAACAGCTAATGAATGTCTGAAGTTTATTTATAATTATTTTAGCCATTCATGTTTCTGATCCATATATGACTGGCACCTGGCCATCTTGACAGACGATAGTTTGTTAAATGGAGTTATACCTCTCCATAACCGGGAAGGTTAATCCGGTCAACAAATGCCTAAAGAAGTCGGATGTGTTGGCCTAACGGCGCACGAACGAAGTTCTGCTGTAAACAGGCAAAACGCAATCACGTCCGGAAAAAAACAAACTCCGGATGAATGCAGAAGAAGGATACCTCTCCATAACACAAAGCCTGGGCTGAATTTGATCCATATAACTGTACTGATTATACCTTAGAGCTAAATATTATTTTTATGTTTGGTACTAGTTTTAATTTCTTTTGACTTCCACACATTTCCTAGTGCTATGAAATCACCCCTAGCCATTCACATTCTTATTTTATTATCTATATCTGTTCCGCTGTCTTTGTCTTCATTACTGTCTATATGTATGTGTGATACCAGCCCTTCTATCCACAATTTTCTCTCATTGCCCTCTTCTATCTCTTCTTTTCATTAATCTTAGTATATGTTAAAATGTTTTTTATTTCTTCTTGTGATGTTGCCCAAAATATTACTGCTTTTATATATGATGTCTGTGACATTTCTTTTTTTGTGTATGGCCTCCTTCAAAACATTTAGGTTACTCATTATGTCCATACATGGAATTTCCAAATTCTTATGAAAAACCACATTTCTGAGGTTTCAATGCAATTTCTTGCCCTAGCACCAACACATAAAACAGGCAATGTTTATAGTTGATGTATATAGTTCATCGTCAACTCGACGCGCTATCGAGAGCAAGTCGCCTAATCGGATAACGCATAGGATGCCTCGTGTTAAAAGTGCTGTGCAGAGACATGAGCTATAGCCAGAAAGAAGAAGGTAGAGGCGAAGAAGGTAGAGGCGAAGAAGGTAGAGGCGAGGAAGCCTGCTACGACTGCTGAGCCCATATCTACAAACAGCAGTCCGGCTCCTACACCAGCTGAAACCATTACCGTTGCTAAAGAAACAACAATTGAAGCCAGCAGCAGCCGGGAAGTTCTAACCAGCACCAAGATGATGGAGCCCAATCTTCCAGTGACCTCCACACAGAAGGAAACAACAGCAACAACTGAGGACTTCACCGGCAGAATACTGCTCAAACAAACAAGCGTGGGTGAAGCTAAACTGTCGGCGCTACCAACAGACAGGGAAGAAACAGTATCTACCAGCTACGCAAGACACCCGAGGGAGTAGTGGTCTCCCTCAACAAAAATCCAAACACCACAGCACTGATCCAGAAGATTTCACAAGCCGAGAAAGCTGACATCAGGCTTCACCACGGCATCATGAAACGAATCAAGACCCATCTCTCCAACGACCAGATCAGGGAGATGCTGACCAAAGAGAACCACAAACTCAAGATCACCAGTACCGAGAGGATCATCGGAAAGAACAACATCCCCTCTACAGTCATCGTAACATCAGAGGACCGAGTGATCCCTCAATACATCAGATGGGATAAGAAAGACCAAGTACCAGAGCACTACATACCGAGAGTGCTGCAGTGCTCTAAATGCCAGAAATTTTGGCACACCCGTGCCACCTGCAAGAGTGAGTTGGAGGTGTGTAGATACTGCTCTGGACCCCATCCATAGTCAGTGCCAGCATGCAAAGAACGACTCGGACTTCAGGAGGCCTAACACTAACAGAAAGTGCGCCAACTGCCTCGGCAACCATGGAACCAGGTAACTCGGCTGCCTCTGCCACCAAGATAGCAAGGAAGCTATGAAAATCGCAATCAAGTCTAACCTACCATATAAGGAGGCTAGGAGGCAGTACGAGGCAACCAACCGACTCACCAAAAGTGACAAAACACAACTGGAAGGCTAACTGAAGGACCTGAGAACAGTTAAAAAACATGGAGGAAGAAAAAGACCAGACGCAAGAAACACAGATAACGGCCGTTCAGCGCATCCTGGACGAACTGAAGCTAGTCCAGCAGAAGATAGAGCAGGATGTCGCTCGAATGGCTGCTATAAAAGCTGAAACTGACGAAACTCTCTAAAAAAAATCCAAGAAAAAAGAGAAAAGACAGAAGAAATGCTCAAACAGATTCAAGAAAAAAGACAACAACTAGAGCTACTCAAGGCCAAGACCGAAACACCCGAACCAGAAAACACAAAGACTTATACAGAAGAAGAATCATCAGAAAGTGAAATAGAACTGGATGAAAATGGATACCCAAACCAAGAAACATGGTTCGAGAGACGGTAAAGAAAAGGCCTAGTCGGAACCGGCCATGACACACGGAATCAATCAAGACCGAGAAGATTCGAAGACAACCCAAGATGGAGAAGGAGGTGGAACACCAGGAGAGATGACAACTGGTAAAACTCCCTGACAGAAACAGCACCATATGACGGGGTAGGTACCCAATTACTCTAGGCCTCAACAAGATCGTGACTCTGCCCAGACATGAAAAACCTCAAGAAGAAATTAATGAACACAATCAACACATCAGAAGCCGGGAAGCTGACAACAAGCAGCCCAAAGTAGGAAAGACAATCTACAAGCCACACCATAAATACCCCAATTACAGCCAAGTCAAAAAATCGAAGGCTGAACTGGGTATTCGTACCAAGGATTGGATTGGATTGGATTAGTTTATGTATTATAAAATTTCCAAATGCTTCTGAAAAACCACATTTCTGGGGTTTTAATGGAATTTCTTGCCCCAGCACCAACACCAATAAACAAGCAATGTTTATAGTTTTATGTATTGTGGGATTTCCAAATTCTTCTGAAAAACAACATTTCTGGGGTTTCAAAGGAATTTTTTGTCCTTGCACTAACTACCCATAATAAACAACCAAATGCTGAAACTTGTTTAAAATAACACAAGAATTCTATTCGCTCACTTACAATGACAAAGTCTTCTCACTTCACTTGTTCTTCATTTCATTTTAATAGTTTTTCAATAATCATGTTTGAAAATATATTTCTCGATCGCTTTAAACTCAAGCGTAGTCCACACACGCTACTTTTAGTAGCACTGGACTGAATTTTGCGTGTGTATATTATATAATAATTCACCCTCATCAAATGACAAAGTACAGAAATGTTATATATAATCTATTGTAGCAACCACATATAACTTCTGTACATGTAGCAACCACATATTTCATCATATGTCAACATATGTCAGGGGGCTGAGGTATGGTGTCCACCTCGAGTGCTGGAGGTCCCGGGTTCAAGCCCCGGTGAGGACAGGGATTTTTTCACGTGGACTTCTAGTAATAAAATTTCCCCTGGTCTCTGGGTAGAGAGATCGGCACTGCCTGGGTAAAATTTCGAGCTTAAAATCTACCTAAAGTATTTCAGGATCCTCGCCGGTACTACGGAGTTCGTGCACTGAGCTGAGTTTCTCCAGACTCAGATTTGAGTTAGGAGGAAAACGGAGCACTTATGGGTTACACCCGTGTGCCGTGATGTTGATCCATCGACTAAACTAAACTATTTTATGGTATAGCAGTGAATCTTGGAGTGCAAACAAACACTAGGAAGATGCTAGAGGCAACACAGCTGTGATCTCTAAGACACGGTTCCAGATGGGTGGTGTGGGCAATATCCCGCAGGTTGCCTTTACTTCCAGGGAGATGTCCATTTACCTTTCTTAGGTCGAGTCACCTGGGTGCACTAGTTACTGAAACAAATCTGCCTCAAAATTTATTCAAACATATGACCACAGGACCGCGGGCAAGCATGCTGCTACGCCACAGTGACCCTGAAACAACGATGGACAGTCACTAATTAACCATAAAATCAACAGCAGGTTGTTCATCATCATCATGTACCATGCTGGTTAACATGGGCGGTCATGTCTCGCCATTTCACTCGATCACCAGAGTCGTGTATCAGCTCAGTGTTCTTGTCTTGACCATGCCACGTGGCCAAGCCTTCCAGATATTTACTTCTCTGCCTTCCTCTTGTTCTCCTTCCCTCAATCTTTCTAATTGTCACTAAGCCCTCCCATTTATTTCTTCTCATAACCTGACCAAAAATGTTGGCCGTCTACGTCTAATTTATCTAATCAGTTTACGATTTTCATTTCATAGGTAGTTATGTTATGAAGAAAACCATAAAATCAACAGGTAGTTATGTAGATAACTATAAAATCAACAACAGCAGATATGCTATGAAAAAAAGTTAGTTACATATCCTTTACAGGACGTTGCAGTCAACCCCAGCATTTTTTGGCTGTTCATGATTTCTTGGCAAGTTTATGTTCATTTGTTTGCCATTGCTTTCTGAACGACCGTCACCCATACTATTTTCAGAAAAAAACCATCAGCGAGGCGGTCTGCTGCCAAATCGCATGCAGCTGTGTTTCGAACACGGGTATGCGGGATTACGAATTGTGTCCGTAATCCCTTCACCACAGAACCGGTGATGTTACGTAGATAGCTATAAAATCAACAGCAGGTAGTTAGTTACCTAAACAGTTGTAAAATCAACAACAGTAAGCTATTGTTAATTACGTAGCTATACTTTAAACTGTAGTAGTCGCGGAATGACAATAACTACCTGAATCAAGTGCGCCTAAACGACCAACACCCTAAAATGCACAATTATATATGCATCACAGCTTGTAAACAGTTGCTGAACTGGGTGTGAATTAAATCACCAGAATCTCACTGCCTGGAGTTCAGCATCCGACCAGCCAGGCCACCAAACAGAAGAGTCTTACATACACTACAGAAAACTGCAACTGTCCATTTCCTCAAGGTACCGCTCGGCCATTCTCCACAAAAGCCAACCCCGTTACAGCACTGGCTATAATGGAGGAGGCAGCGAGTGCTAAAATTAACCCCCGTACCTCCGAGTGAGATAGATTTCTACATTTACAAAAATGAGATCAAGGCAAGGCTACAGGGTGAAGTGAGTCACCCGACCCCTACGCCTCAATAACCGGCTTCCTCGCGCTGATAGCAGAAAGCCTACCGGAGTTCCCCGCTTCCCCTCCCCCCTTCTACGACTGCTCACGTACGCATAGGAAATTCTGCAGCCTGCAATAATAGCTATACAGCTTGAACGCACGGCGCTATATATTTGACAAATTTACTTCATTAACAGTCAGCGACGCCAGTCTCCTAAAATATGATTTAGTTTAGTTATCACAGAAGAAGCAATACTATTATGACTTACACAACCACTAGAGTATATTAATGTTTAATATGCAGACGATGGCAGTTAAGTCCATACCTCATCGTTTCGGGAATACGATACAACGAGGCCGGGCTCTTGTAGCCAGCAGCGCGGGGTGTCTGAGAATGGAATGGGGTGAGCAGAGAGGGGGAGGAGGAGTCATGATAACAGTAGTAGCATGGGTGGAGTAGAGTCAAACGTGAAACTTAATATGAAAGTGACGTGAATGATGGCGCAGGGCGAGGGTCTGACTACAGCTAGCTACTCGGCATTCAACTCGGTATAGAAAACCATAGACTTTTTAATTAGAATATGGTCAGCTCGTGGGAGCAATGATTAGTTAATTCACGAGCGGATGAAGAGAATAGGGACCTCTCCCTCCCTCTCCCTCTAAGCAATCTCACAGGTCACCTCTCTCTCTCTCTCTCTCTCTCTCTCTCTCTCTCTCTCTCCCACAGCAATCTAACAGGTCAGCTCTCTGAATCTCTCTCTCTCTCTCTCTCTCTCTCTCTCTCTCTCATAGCAATCTAACAATTCAGCTCTCTGAATCTCTCTCTCTCTCTCTCTCTCTCTCTCACTCTCTCTCTCCCACAGCAATCTAACAGGTCAGCTCTCTGAATCTCTCTCTCTCTCTCATAGCAATCTAACAATTCAGCTCTCTGAATCTCTCTCTCTCTCTCATAGCAATCTAACAATTCAGCTCTCTGAATCTCTCTCTCTCTCTCTCTCTCTCTCTCACACACACACAGACACGCAAACGCACAAAAAACGATCTCTCTATTTATCCATCTTATCCGTCCATCCATCTGTCTGCTCGCGCGTCCGTCTGTCTGGGTATCTTTCCCGCTCAAAATAGCACAGGTCACATCTCTCTCTCTCTCTCTCTCTCTCACACACACACACACACAACACACATAGGTTACATCTCACACAAAACACTACAGGTCTCTCTCTCTCTCACACACACACAACAATATCTCCTTATCCCCCCCCCCCCTCTCCGTCCCCAATCTCAAGCACGGTACAGTCTATACAAAGCACATCTGCGACTCGCACATTAATTATTACACTTACATATTTATTATTTCACTTACATATTTCTTATTGAACTTACATATTTCTTACTGAACTTACATATTTATTATTGCACTTACATATATAATATTGCACTCACATATTTATATTGCACTCATATTTATAATTGCACGAACATTATTACTGCACTCACACATTTATTATTGCAACGCACATATTTATTATTGTTCGAAGCAAAATGGAAATGTTAAATGTACAGTTAACACGGGTCATAATAAAGTGTATTTGCGATGCGTGTGTGTGTTTCTTTATACTATATACACATAAACACATACGTATATACAAACATGCACGCACTGTACATACAAAAATGCGCACACACATGCATTTGTTCAGTTAGCAATAACACATTTGTTCAATTAGCAACAACACATTTATTCAATTAGCAACAACACACCTGTTCAGTTAGCAACAACACATTTGTTCAGTTAGCAACAACACACTTGTTCAGTTAGCAACAACACATTTTTTGCCCTGGGATTTGTAATGTGCAGAATGCACATGGACCCTCCTGTTTCTCGCCCCTAGACGATGGATCAAAGTGTCTCATCTCACTACCCAAGAGATTAAGGGGACGTATGGGTATCATTATATACAGGTGATCCTTGCGAAAATACTTTTAATCATGTTCTAGGGAGGAGCCTTGTACCTTATGAGGCAGTGATCTCTGTCACGGCTCCCCAATAGTCGGAGAGTTCTCTTTTGAATACTACATTAACCCTAATACTGTAGTCCAAAAGTTCTAACAATACACCATCAACCATAATAGTCGAATAGCTCACACATCATTACAGCATGAATACTAACCGTCTCATAGTTCTCCTTAACAACAAACTAACCCTAACAGTCCAATAGATATCCTAACAATACAACATCAACCCTAATAGTCCAATAGCTCACACAGCATTACAGCATGAATACTAACCGTCTCATAGTTCTCCTTAACAACAAACTAACCCTAACAGTCCAATAGATATCCTAACAATACAACATCAACCATAATAGTCCAATAGCTCACACAGCATTACAGCATGAATACTAACCGTCTCATAGTTCTCCTTAACAACAAACTAACCCTAACAGTCCAATAGATATCCTAACAATACAACATCAACCATAATAGTCGAATAGCTCACACAGCATTACAGCATGAATACTAACCGTCTCATAGTTCTCCTTAACAACAAACTAACCCTAACAGTCCAATAGATATCCTAACAATACAACATCAACCCTAATAGTCCAATAGCTCACACAGCATTACAGCATGAATACTAACCGTCTCATAGTTCTCCTTAACAACAAACTAACCCTAACAGTCCAATAGATATCCTAACAATACAACATCAACCCTAATAGTCCAATAGATATCCTAACAATTCAACATCAACTCTAATAGTCCAAAAGTGTTCTTGTTATCTGTTGGGGGTATCATCTTTGCACTGCGAACAAGTCCATGGATGATCACATTCAAGACCTCAACATATCCATCAGCGTCTGGCGGCCAATAGTGCCAGTTCTGTGTTGGTTGACGAGACCCCTCGTTCTCCAGATGTGCTTTCATGTCTGGCCGTGCCAATTCTTACTCCGGCGTCTTGTATTCTAAACAGACAACGGCGTGGATTCACTGGCCTCAAAGTCCTCCGCTCTCAACATCTCTTAGGGCGTTAATAACATTGGCACGATCTATGGACTGGCCATCTGCAGGAGATGCAAAGAGAGCAAGTTTATCAGCTCGTTCATTTCCCTCAACTCCCGCTTGTCCCGGAACGAAGATGAAGATGACTCTACGGACAACAGACCTCCGCAGCGAGTCAGTCCGCTGTCTACATACAGAATCCGTCTCGACCTTCCCTGGTCATGGTCACTGAATTACTTAGTACACAAACGTTGGTATAATGCTGTGATGCCACTCATATTCAAGCCCCTGCTACTACCACCACCTCCATAACAATACTTTCATATTTGAATATCATTAACGATTGCATGGAAAAAGCTAATGAAAATAGAATAGTATACACAACTGTAAGATTAAAGACAAACAGCTTTCTTGTGGTCGTGTATTAAGAAGGCAGGCATTGAAAAACATCGTGACGACTGGAAAGATCATTCATCATCATCTCATCTTGTTTCTCTTGTGACTTGCGGTGTCGAGCTTTAGCATAAACCACAGGAGAGTGCCCGTTTATGGGCTTCATATACCGAAATACACACGGACTCTGCTATTCCCTCTGTCCATCGTTTACATGGTCGGCCTTTTCTTCTGGTTCCATTTGGTCTCTACGTCATTGCTTTTCGTGGTATACTGTCAGTTGGTAGCCTAATTATGTGGCCGAACCATTTCACTTGCTGTTTTCTCATGAAATCTAGCACTGCTATTACCCCACTTTGGTCCTGAAATCGACGTTTCTAATTTTCTCTCTTTTTGATACGTTGAGTATTCTCCCCAGGAATCTCATTTCTGTTGTTATAATTTATATTTTCTCTTTTTCTGCCACTGTCCATGTTTGACTTAAGTAGCATAAAGATGGTAGAAAGGTTGTCTTGTAGACGGGAAAGATCACTGGCAAATATCCATGATGCAAACATTACCAAGCTAGGTCTAATCGTGCCCTGCTTACATCCTATAATATGTTGTTCCCGCATACGTAAAGTTTCTATACCGATCTTTCACACACCGTTGGCTTCTGAGCTTAGAGCGGGGAAGAAGAGCTCCGCGAGTTCCCGCGAAGACGGTACTATACAGCCGTGTCGGGAAGAATCTCTGCGCCAATCTAGCGCTGTTAAAATGTTACGGTACCACCATCGGTGTCACTGCACACAGGGCTTCTCATACCTGCTCGGTCGTCCGACGCAGCAGCCAGTCCAAAGTATCCCTGCTCACTGTTTCCATGGGGAATGGGCACGCACATGCGTACAGCGGGGGCACTGGCGAAAGGTCGAGTCTTTCCACCAGCCCGTGATGAGTTTGACTTTATGTAAATGATATGCTACGTGGTGGTACCCATGAAACTGCAGCCAACCCCTATTGAAATACCAGAAGCTATGACTGCCTGATGGGTGGATGTATCTACTTGTCCAAATGGAGGTTTGTTTATATCCAATCAACGATCCCATTGGCTCTGGTGTGGCAACAAACTCATAAAATGGATCCGAGGTTTCTCTGAGAAGGAACAAGGGCCTCTAGAAAGAGAACTGGTCGCTGCATCTTATAATGTAGTTAAGTAGCATGCACGAAGCTATATACGTTATCTACAGAGGCTATTGTCAAGAGCTGGCGAGGGACGCAACACCATTTAGATGGCTATCATCAACAGCGAGTTCTGTGTGAATATGAATCAAAGACAACACCATTTCGATGGGTTATCCTCAAGTGCGGGTTCTGTGTGAAGATGGATCAAAGACAACACCATTTCGATGGGTTATCCTCAAGAGCGGGTTCTGTGTGAAGATGGATCAAATATAACACCATTTCGATGGTTATCATCAAAAGATGGACCAACGACAACATCTAGTTGAGGTTATCATCAATAATGCGCTCCACGAAAAGATGGAAAGATAACATCTACTTGAGGTTACCACCAAGAACGGACTCCGTATAAAAATGTAATTGAGGTTACCACCAAGAACGGACTCCGTGTAAAGATGTAATTGAGGTTACCACCAAGAACTGACTCGGTATAAAGATGTATCAAAGACAACATCTAGTTGAGGTTACCGCCAAGAACGGACTCCGTATAAAAATGTAATTGAGGTTACCACCAAGAACGGACTCCGTGTAAAGATGTAATTGAGGTTACCACCAAGAACGGACTCCGTATAAAGATGGATGAAAGACAACAACTAGATGATGTTACCACCAAGAACGGCCTACTCCGTATAAAGATGGATCAAAGACTATATGCCGTTGATGGTTATCACCAATAGCAGGAGTCATCGAAGAAGCATCAACCACCCCCCCCCTCCCCACAGTAGTACCTGACACAGAGTACCCTAAGCGTAGGTTCCACGACAGCACAGTGGTTTCCGAGCTGGCCTAACGGGTTGTCATACGTTCGAAACCCCACCGAGACGAAGATTTTTTAATTGACCAGGGCTTTCTGATCAGCTCTCTAAAATGGGTACCAGAAATGTTCTGGGAAATAAAGACGCAGATGAGATATGGCATTGCCTATCGAGGGCTAATTGGTTTATTTTTAAAAAATGGGAACAGCACCATATCCCAATTACACCCATTTTTAATCTATCGTGTAATTGCACAGACTGTAACACAACTACGTGTACGTGTAGGTCAGGCCCGACTGTTGCATTGAGTATGACGTTAACAAACCACTGTTTTCGCCCAAATCAATAACCAGCCCAGCCCCACAGTGACGCCGAGCGCCCTCGGCCTGTCCTCGCTTGCCACGCCCTAGAAAGCTCCTGACGAGCAGGCGCAAAATGGCGTGCAGGAGCTACCTCCAGCACTGGTGAGGTCTGAGCGGGAGTCCTGGGAGAAGTTGACTGCGCCCTGCTAGCAGACGTGCACAACTAAACAAACTTAAGGTAAACACTTGGCCAGATTAGAAAACGTGACACGTGTTTTAAGTATTAGATACCAAATCCAGGTTACTTTCCACTGGCCAACTGGAACTAAACGAAACCCAGATAGTTGCAGACAATTTACAACACTTAGTGGGTGATGTGGCTGGTATCACGCAAGCTGCCTTTATTTCCCAGAGCATTTTCCTAGTACCTATTTTAAGCTGGGCCGATCTGGAAGCCCAGGTTTAAAATTAATATTACATATATAGGGTGTATTTTTAATTATTGTAGTTTGAAAATATTGCCGGTCTAAGTTGTGTATTCACCCTCTGTAAAGTTCACGCACCATAAGAGGTAAATAAAAACTTGGACCGGCAATATTTTCAAACACCGCACAGTCATTAAAAATACACTCTGTACTAACATGAAGTCTCCCTGGCCTAGGTGTTAGCGACTTTCTCTGTAATCCCGTTTATCCACGTGAGCAAACGCAGCTTCGCGAGAACTGGTAGCGGTTCTCGCCAAGCCCGTTACTTACGGGATATGTGAGCTGGCCGCTCAGAAAGTAATGGCAAACTGCTGAGCGTAATCTTGCCAAGAAACCAACAACAGCGGTAAAATGCTGGTGTTAACAGCGATGTCCTATAATATGATATGCGAAACAAAAACACAAAAAACTAACACGAAAGCTGTTAGTGGTCAGATGATCCTCACTGCACGTGGAACTATTCAGTTCACAATTGCTCAGATCCCTTGCTCAGTTCCTCATGAGCATGTGTAGCGGTTGATGACACCAATTCTGTGTTGGTCAACTATTCTTCTTTGGCTCCCACACAGCGCTCTTGCCAGACTTTACCCATTGTGACTTCTTTGTTCTTGCAGTCACACTTCGCCCATTGTGACTTCTTTGTTCTTGCAGCCAAACGTCACCCATTTTTACTTCTTTGTTCTTACAGTCACACTTCACCCATTTTGATTTCTTTGTTCCTACAGTCACACTTCGCCCATTGTGACTTCTTTGTTCTTGCAGCCAAACGTCACCCATTTTTACTTCTTTGTTCTTACAGTCACACTTCACCCATTTTGATTTCTTTGTTCCTACAGTCACACTTCGCCCATTGTGACTTCTTTGTTCTTGCAGCCAAACGTCACCCATTTTTACTTCTTTGTTCTTACAGTCACACTTCACCCATTTTGATTTCTTTGTTCCTACAGTCACACTTCGCCCATTGTGACTTCTTTGTTCTTGCAGCCAAACGTCACCCATTTTTACTTCTTTGTTGTTGCAGCCTGACTGTAATTCAGAAAGGCGAAATTTGAAGGCGGACGAGCTGTGCTGCGATATAAGTACTGCTGCTGCTTAGAAGTTGTTTAGGTGACTTTCAACTGTAAGTTTGTCCACGTGTTATAATTAGGGCCCTTGTGATGTTTCTATCTGCATCTGCTTGAGGAGATAGAGTTACGTGTTTCGCTTCAGAATGTCTGTTTCGTTTCTGTCTTGGTGTTGATTTTTTATTTGTTGCTGCTTGATATGTCTGGTCAGGTTCATGCGCTTCTTGGGCTAGGTGTCCGTTTCCCGCCTCCCGCGTTATAAGCAGAAGACAACATCAAAACTGAACCAGATATGGCACATTCCAGAAATCAAGCTGAAGAAATTTCAAGAAAAAAGAAGGCGAACTGGGCTACTGGAAAAATAAAAAGAGAGAACAAGAACCAATCATCTCAAACAGACGACGGCAGGAGTATAAAAGTCCAGATAGAAACCAAAAGGACAGAAGAGGAAGAGCCAGAAAGTACGGATGGCAACGAACAGAAAACAAAGGTGTGCAGTAGAAGACACGGCTCCACGCCAACGAGAACAAGAGAATAGAACACTAGAAACAAGATAGAAAGTAGACAAAGGTGCAATGGCAAGCCAAGATACAGGAGAAAATGTTGGAGTCCTAATCATTGGTTACTCCTTGTGAGGGCTGGTTCTAATCAGGATTGCCAACATAACACTCACCAAAAAGATCAACATGATCATGAATCGGCAGAAATGAGCGGAACCCATGACATCGACGACACGAACAGAACAATGAGAAGAAGTGAGAAGCATCCCCCTGCAACCCCCCCCCCCCCCAAAAAAAAAAAGCCATAGAAGTGATCAAGACTAAACCGACATGAAAACAAGGGCATCATAAAGCAGAACCCAGCAGGGTACTTTTGCTTTCTTTCACCCCAAACAAAAGGGAATCCCAGGGTATGACGTCACATCCAGGGGTTCCCTGTGTTGCGCCGAACATTCAGGGGGTTTCCGTGTGTTGCGCCGTAGCTCGGTGCGCAATTCTATGCGGCGGCGGTGGTGCGCTATTCTTTCACTTTCCGGTTAGGTTTAGGGTGTAGGGTTAGGATTAGGATTAGTGTGTGTACCCTACCCCTAATCCTAACCCTACCTCCTAACCCTAACCCGAAAGTGATTGCAGGACCGATGCAAATGAGGATCGAAGGGAGACAGAAACGGTTGCCACAGCCCAAAGAAACAACACTGTGGTGTGGGGCAATTGAAACGAACTGACACGCACTCCACCCGAACACAGAGGAGATCACCGTCGGCGCTAAATATAGCTGGTGACTCTAAATATAGCTGGCAAAGTTTGTTTGGGGTGAAAGAAAGCAAAAGTACCCCCCAGCAGGCCTCGGAAAGCAAAGTGGGCAAAATTTAACAGCCAAATTTCGCAAAACAAGAGTGGAAAAGATAGGGGGAGGGGGGAACCCCCATAAAGGCCCCAAATATAACAAGTCAACATAAAAGATAGTTGAAAGAGGGCTCAAACTATCTTTTCTAGAAAAACAGACTGGCCGAAGAAATGGTCGAATAGCAGCATTTCCCAATGTGCTACCAGAACAATAGAGCCAGTGTTGGGAGACCCACTGCGGCTAACCTTGACTGTGACGACGGCGCTTCGCTGACTGCACGTCAGCAGTATAGATGACAGAGTCATGGCGGATGTCAACGCAATTTCCGGTTAAGGTTTTTCCGACGATATCTAGTTCTGGGTTGGCCAACCACAAACAATGGACGCCATAAAATCTCCCACAAACACATGAACAATAAAGTATCTTATTTTATCATCATCACGTGTCATACCGACAAGCGTGGGCGTTCATGTTTCGACATATCATATCAGCCGTGCTCTTGTTTCGACCATGCCACGGGGCACAGCTATCCAGATATTTACTTCTCTGCCGTCCCCTTATTCTTTTCCCCCTCAATCTTGCTAGCTTTCACCAAGTTGTCCAGTTTATCTCTTCTCATAACATGCCCCAAAATGTTGACTGTCTACGTCTAATTTCTCTAATCAGTTTACGATTTTCATTTGTTTCTTGTCGGACAAGCTAATTAATTTTTAATTTTTTTTAGGTCTTCTTTTTAAGTGCCTAAAAAACTACAGCACTCAACGATCTGGTTACTAAGACAAATAAACACCACGAACGTGAAATATTTCGACATGTAAAAAGATTTGAAGGTCTAGAACAGATCAAATTAGAACACAATGTATCAGAAGGCGAAGAAAAGGAAGACCACAACGTAGGTGAATTCAAGTTGTGACAAAATTTACACTTGGCAGCTGCAGAGTAATGGCCATAACCAAAGAAGACAAAACAACACAGATCCATCTAAAACAATTAACAAAAACCCCGAAACAAGTAAAGAGCTTCAAGTACCTAGGAAGTAAAATATCATCAAATAGCAAATCAGAAGACGGGATCGAAAATAGATGCAAAAAGGCAAACCAACTCATTGGACAAATGGTACCAATACTAAAGAACAAACACGTATCAGTAGATACTGTACTGAATAAGCACTCTATAACACAATCTTCCTACCAACTCTATGCTACCAATGCCAAACCTGGACAATGACATAAAGAAGAAAAAATTACAACAGCGGAAATTAAATTCCTGGGAAGAATATCCAACGTACTAAGGAGAAAGAAAATCAGAAATGATGAAATCAGGACTAAAGTGAGGTAACAGCTGAGCTAGATTCAGCCATATAACTAGACTACCAGTTGACAGTATACCATAACAAGAAATGATGTACAGACCCAGCAGAATCAGAAGAAGAGGCCGACTATGTAAACGACAGAGGGAGTAACAGTCCATGGGGAATCTCGATACCTGAAGCCCATAAACGGGCACTCTCCCGCTGTTTATGCTTCACCTCGACACTGCGCAAGATGAGACGAGAATCAGAGACAGTACAACTGGCATATCCCACAGAGACATGTCGAAATGCTGTTACGGGGGAAAGGGGGGGGGGGCAAGTTCTGCAAAGGTCAGTCCACTGTACGATGATGATCATTTCACCGATTGGAGCAAGTTTCTTTGGTGGAGCTAACACAAAAGACACATCATGGAGTTCTGGAACAATTCAACATAAAAAGGACACAGCTGCAGAACATATACATGAGAAAAGGACGGTATTTTGGTCACATCAAAGGACATGCATTTACTGAAATCCATAATGAAGGGGAAAGTTCAAGACAAAATCGCTAGAGAACGTCAAAGATATTAAAGGGACATAGAAGCTCAAGATATTTTTGTTATGTTCTCGCGCTTTGAACCCAAGCATAGTCCATACAGGTGCTACTACTTCTAGTGCAATGGACTGATTTTTGCGTGTGGAGTAGCTTTCCCTATTACCAGTGTCCCTCGCCATTAGGCAAACTCACTCCGTCTTTAGGGGTACTTGTAATTTACGGCACCAAGTCAAGGACGAGAAGTCAACATTTTAGTTCAACTGACCGGTGTAGGAGTTGAAACGGCTACCTCGGCATCAGCACACCGGATGTTAAAAACCAAGCGCTCTTATCTATTCCGCCAAGCTGACCTCGGTGTATGTGACAATTTCCAGAATTGTCTGGAAAGGAGAGGCGAGGAAGGGAACTGTACTCTCCCACTAGTCATGCCGTGCCCTTCATAAAACCCCAACAACAGGATCTGCCGAGGCCTCGCGTTTTTCGTAGATAAAAGCAAATATCTGTAGCTTCAGACAAATGACCAATGGCGGTCAATTTAACTAATTTCACAGATCCAGCGCCGAGCAAAAAGTAGGTTTGGAAGAAGCCAAAATTGAAGGCAGAGAATGGGAAGTAAGGGTGAGTCACAGTTATGACTTAGGAGTAGTTATTATGGTAGCAGACATGTTGTATTATAATGCAATGACAACATTTCGACGATATATCAGCCCATGGCGGATATGCTAAGTCGCTTAAGACGATTAATAATCACATGGCATGTAATCAGTTAAACGGTGGTTGGGGAGAGGAGAGAGAGAAAGAGAGAAGGTTCCTCAAGAGGTGGACAAACAGCAGTCTGTCCAAGTGTGCGATCATGATTAGTTGGGGAGAGAGAGAGAGAGAGAGAGAGAGAGAGAGAGAGAGAGAGAGAGAGAGAGAGAGAGAGAGAGAGAGAGAGAGAGAGAGAGAGAGAGAGAGAGGATTCCGAAGCACACTTTCAACCTGAAGACGTCCCTTAATTGATTGACTAAAGTTCCAACGTCAGCAGAATGTAGTTCCTGGCCGCGGATTAATATCATGAAAGTGATGTCTTAACTCTTGTGTAGCGTGTTTTTGCACACTTCTTTCAGCGCTAAGCAATGGCGCATGGGTGTGTTGGTTACTGTGTATATAATATTCATGTTCTATTTCCTTGCATCACTTCCACTTGTTACATTAACCCTGAGTTGGTTACTGTATATTTTATATTCTTGTCCAACTCATCATCATCAAGTGCCCTGCCAGCAGGCGTAGGCGTTCACGGCCCTCCACAGATCTCGGTCTTTGGTGTTCTAGATCAATGGTTCTCAACTTTTTTTTTGGCCCATGCACCCCTTCACCATATGTTCAGAATGCCCCCTCCCCCATAGTATACGTGAAAATGGAAGCTAAATTTAATAACACATACTAGAACAAGTCTAGCCGTCTACATAAAACGTGATTTGCGGGTCTACTTGCGTTATAAAACGAATTAAATTTCAGAAGGGCGAGAAGTACATAACTGTAAAGTATGGATAAAAAAACAATATCAAGTAATCGATTCTTTTATTAACAGGATCTTGAAATAATTTTAATTTCCCCCCCCCCCCCCCAAGAACCACTGTTCTGGATCAACTCCGCTAATGATATTCCTCCATGCCACCACCCCAGTCCATCCAGCATCATTTCTCTTGGTCTCCCTCTGCATCTCTAACCCTTCGATCTTTCCAGTTGTCACAATGTTCTCCAATGCCTCTCTTCTCATCACATGACCGAAGAAAGCTGTTTGTCTCTTTCTTATTGTTGTATATAGTGTTCTAGTTTCATTAGCCTCTTTCAGTCAATTGTTGTTAGTTACTCTGGCAGTCCAAGGAATTCACAACATTCTTCCCAGGAACAACATACTGCAAAACACCGTGACTTGGGGACATAAATAACAAGTACCTCAGAAGTCAATGAGTAAGTTTGCCTGATGGCGACGGACACTGGTGTAGCGTGTGTCGACAATGTCCTATATAACATGAATGGGTAATTACAAGAGCTGACTAAACTATATGTGGTTTTCACATACACATGTTGGGAATAAGGTGTTAGTGACATGTATATGTTGGGAATAAGGTGTTAATGACATGTATATGTTGGGAATAAGGTGTTAGTGACATGTATATGTTGGGAATAAGATGTTAGTGACATGTATATGTTGGGAATAAGGTGTTAGTGACATGAATATGTTGGGAATAAGGTGTTAGTGACATGTGTATGTTGGGAATAAGGTGTTAGTGACATGTATATGTTGGGAATAAGGTGTTAGTGACATGTATATGTTGGGAATAAGGTGTTAATGACATGTATATGTTGGGAATAAGGTGTTAGTGACATGTATATGTTGGGAATAAGGAGTTAATGACATGTATATGTTGGGAATAAGGAGTTAATGACATGTACATGTTGGGAATAAAGTGTTAGTGACATGTATATGTTGGGAATAAGGAGTTAATGACATGTATATGTTGGGAATAAGACATTAGTGACATGTATATGTTGGGAATAAGGTGTTCATGACATGTATATGTTGGGAATAAGATGTTAATGACATGTATATGTTGGGAATAAGATGTTAGTGACATGTATATGTTGGGAATAAGGCATTAGTGGCATGTATATGTTGGGAATAAGGCATTAGTGACATGTATATGTTGGGAATAAGGCATCAGTGACATGCATATGTTGGGAATAAGGCGTTAGTGACGTGCATTATGGAAATGAATGGCATAGGTAGTGTAATATGTTAATCATATTCAAGTATGTGTACACATCAGACTCAGGGCACTGGGTATACAGTAGATGTCAGAAAATTCAGCAGACAACAGAAAGAAATAAAGTCACAGTGCACACCAGATACAAGAAAAATATACGCCAGAGTACCAGAAGCTTTAGTATACAAAGATATACATAGTTTAGTTTAGTCGATGGATCAACATCACGGCACATGGGTGTAACCCTTAAGTGCTCCGTTCTCCTCCAAACTCAAACTTGAGTCTGGAGAAACTCAGCTCAGTGCACGAACTCCGTAGCACCGGCGAGGATCCTGAAATACTTTGGGTAGATTTTTAACTCGAAATTTTGCCTGGACAGCGCCGTTACGCTACTCTTTTTCGATTTCCAACTGCCAAAGGATTTTTTACGTGCACAACAATACACACGGGCGTCCGATCTCACTACCCAGAGACCAGGGGATATTTTATTACTAGAAGTCCACGAGAAAAAATCCCGGTCCTCACCGGGGCTTGAACTCGGGACCTCCAGCACTCGAGGCGGACACCATACCTCGAGACCACGCACCCCCCCCCCCCCCCCCCCACGAAAAGATATATATATATACCAGAGTACACTGTAGACTTTAGCAAGAGGTAAATGCCAGCGTTCACACTAGACTTAAGAAATCATTAATGCCAGAGTACACACTAGACTTTAGAAAAAAAAACTATTGCTAGAGTACACACTAGACTTCAGAAAAAACTAAAGCCAGAGTATATACTAGACTTCAGAAAGAATTAATGCCAGAGTACACACTAGACAGAAACAAGTGTCAGAGTACATTTTACAAAACAGAAAGTAGAAGATGGAATTCCACTAGATATCAGTGAGAAGCGGATGTAAGTGTACACACTAGACTACAGAAAGACTTAGAATACAGAGCTCACACTAGATTACATAAAGATTTACATTACATACTAGACAGAAGCCGGTCTCTCTGGCTGTGGGGTTACAACACTTTCTCTCTGTAATCCCGTTTATCACGCAGAGTCTCGCAGCGGAGCGAGAACTGAGGTGGTTCGACCCCCGCTCGTGACTTGCGGATACTGAGCCGGCCGCTCAGAAAGCAATGGCAAACTACTGAGCGTAATCTTGCCAAGAGATCAACAGACAGCTGAAAGATGTTGCTGTTGACAGCTAAGTCCTGTAAAAGGATACGCAAAAAAAAAAAAAAAAACTAGACAGAAAGATTTACATGACAGAGCACAAACTATACTACAGAAAGATTTAGACGACAGAGTACACACCAGACATCAGTAAGATTAAAACGACAGAGTACACACAAAACAGCAGCTAGATTTAGAGGACAGAGTACACACAAAGCAACAGAAAGATTTAGAGGACAGAGTAAACACCAGACATCGGAAAGATTTAGACGATAGTACACACCAGACATCGGGAAGATTTAGACGATAGTACACACCAGACATCGGGAAGAAAAGCAAGTGCTAAATTACATCCTAGAAACAGCGACGAGGAAGGAAAAAAAACTTTTAGTAACTGGTGATGATAATAGTATCATAACACTTACCAATATCAATAATGCTGGAAGCAACAGGTAATCTGATACTTTACGGTTCCAAATATCAATACAACAATGTTTCTGAATGATCTGCTGCTAACCGAAGACTTCAAATGAAGAGTTACACAAGTGTCGTTTACACCCCACGGCCTAACACAGCCATTGTTACTGACAGGACAGTATTAAATATAGCTTGTTTTAATCCGTTGACAGAACAGATGCACCCCTTCACGTTAGCGCCGTTTCCAGGGACATGTCGAAGAAACATTAACATAAATCGAGAGATAGACACTCGAGTTTAAAATGGCGCATAACGACAATTGAGTCAGACCGACGACTAGCCTCAAAGAAAACGGGTACAACGTCCAGAGATAACTTTCATGGCGCAGAATTCACACGCAACAGCCTCGTAGATTATCCAAATCCCTTGTGCCTTTTAACGAGAGCACGGGAACACAAAAACGGTATCTCCAAGCAGCATACGAGTGTATGTATATTGTACACGGCTGGCGGTCACTGTACACGAGCCTGACGTCGAGTTCCGCGGCCACCGAGAAATGCAAAAACGCGTTTGCTGCAAACAATCCGAGCTCCTGGAGTCGACAACGAAAACTTGGACTAACAAAGAACCAAGCCTGTCGCTAGACCGTTTGCTTTTCCCTGCACAGGCTCAAGAATATTACTCACACCAGAAAGGGTGAGCAGTTTCGCGTGAACACACCCTGGGGACGCTGGAGCAGCTACAGATCGATTCCTGTCTATGACGAGGCTGATCGATAGTGACGAGGGCTTTCTGACAACTCCCGCGAATTCATGTTAAGTAGCACTGTGCTGAATCAATAGCATCCAAGTTATAAAATGACACACCCATTTTTATTTTGTTTACTCGCTTTGAAATCGAACGTAGTCAAAAGATGTGCTACTACTATTAGTGAGTGCACGTGACTGATTTCAGCGTGACAGTTAGCTTTCCCTATTACCAGCGTCCTTCGCTATCAGGCGAATCCTCTCCAAGCTTTTTTTTTTTTAAGATGCAGTGACAAGACGTTAGCCCAGTCAGTGTTATCACACTATGTTACCACATCGACCTAACACGTGAATGTCGTGAGTTCAATTCCCCACAGACATCCCTCTATCAACTAGCAAGAGAGAGGCGCGAACATGCTTGCGTGTGTGTGTGTGATATCTTACACGTTCATCTCGTTAGTTATGAATACGGCTGCAAATAAAAACCTGAGTACGTCATAACGATGTGCGTACTGCACGAGTTGGGATGGGGGGGGGGGGGATATTTTACAACTGGCACTCGTAATGGTGTTAAGTTGGCTGTCGCAACGGACAGAAAGTTATAAACAAATTACAGAGAAGCGGATCATTTGGAGGAAAATATAAAAGTGTAAAGACAGTTGACGCGTCAGCTATTGCAAAAGAAGTCGGTGTCTTGGAGTTTACACCACAAACTGTCCAGACACGAACCTACTCACACATTGTTTATTCGTCTAGGAAAGGACACTGTAGAGCAGTGGTTCTCAACCGGTGTGGGGGGGGGGGGGGGCTGCGTGGTCTCGAGGTATGGTGTCCGCCGCGAGTGCTGGAGGTCCCGGGTTCAAGCCCCGGTGTGACCGGGGAATTTTTTTCACGTCGACTTCTAATAATAAAATTTCCCCTGGTCTCTGAGTAGTGAGATCAGACGCCCGTGTGTATTGTTGCGCGCGTAAAAAATCCCTTGGCAGTTGGAAATCGAAAAGAGTAGCCTAACGGCCCTGCCCGAGCAAAATTCGAGTTAAAAAATCTACCGAAAGTACTTCAGGATTCTCGCCGGTGCTACGGAGTTCGTGCACTGAGCTGAGTTTCTCCAGACTCAGGTTTGAGTTAGGAGAAGAACGGAGCACTTATGGAGCTGTAGAGGAATAGCTTGGAGATAACGAAAGCAGCATGGAGAAAATACATAATTATTCGCATTCTTCTTTAAAAGAGTGCTATACTAACAATGATAAGAGCGAGACGAGGCAATAGTTCGATGTCAACCCTCGTCGTCCGCCACGGGTGGAAGACTGATCACCTAATCCCCCGGCACTCCGGCCTACAATAATGTGAGGGTCCTAACACTACATATGCCCACAACATGTTTCTGCTTCGGGAGTCTACAAAACCCATGATGCGATACCGTTTCACCGATCCACACATCCATGTATGCCCGTTCCGTGGCGAAGTATTTACGGACGCGCTTCGTAATACAGCTGCTGGCGATTTAGCAGCAGACCGCCTTGCGTTGGTTTTTTTACGAAATGGTATGGATGCCGGTCGTTGAGAAAGCAATGGCAAACTACTGAACGTAATCTTGAAAAGAGGTCACAAACAGTCCAACTAAAATTATGGTATTGACTGTGACGTCCTGTAAAGGATATGTTGTCACAAAATGAAACCGTGTGTTTATCCGGTTGATTATTACAGAGGATTTTCGGATTAAGCGGACGATCGACCAGCGACATCTATTTGTACTAACAGAGTAAACACAGTTGTACAGGTTACATCGTGTCAGCCCATAAACACATTTGGTGGTGAGGGAGAAGGATATGGAATGGTTCCGTTTGTCATCTATACTGCCGGACATCAGACGGAAATGGCTGCTGGGATTGTCACCACGGAACAGAAGAGTGACAAGTTTGTCAACATTTGAATGCAGATGGAAGCCGTGAGATCACAGGGGCAGATGTAAAACGGAAGTACCTAGTACGGAAAACAGTGCATCTGTCAATTCTTGGTTTCCGGAACATCAAGATGATTGGCAGCTTGGTATCGAAACTCTTTGCTGGGAGTTTACAGAAACTAGCTGGCTTGTTTTGAGAATCTAGGCAATTACTGACAACTTTGACAGGATTTAAGCCAGGAAAATAGTTCTTGACAGGGGATGATTTGCCACTGTGCCACCTGTGTGGGGGAGTAAAGGATAACGTCACGTGGACAACTTTGGTAGTTTGCCATATAAACTCGAGTTGAGATCAACTAGGGGGGACTTGAATAATGCTCTAGACAGAGTGCAGGGCACTGCAGTGCCAGTGGAAATAATATCTACCGTGTGTTAATTAGTGACTTAATTTTACACGTGCCTATATGGCAGATGTAGATATGATTTATAGGACTGCAGGAGTGCCATTTAAGGTTCCCTACCAGATCCAAGGAAACTATACAAGTTTGGGAAAGAATTAAAAAACCCATTAGGAAGAACACCAGTTCAAGAGTCACTAGAGTTGCATACAGAACGTAACTTACGCTAGAAGGAAATTGATTCATCAAAGAGAGTGATGCATACTGATGCACCACACAGCATTAGACAGTAGTAACGAACCGAGAACCGGCTAAGAGTACCTAGTGTTAGTACAGCAACAATTAACATTAGAAATTAGCACTTATGGACTGAATGGTTCGATGTGCAACGAGGATGATCTGTCGACTAACTAACTAACTAACTAACTGCGTACACACTACAATAGACTTGTGCAGTTTGTTAAGGAACGTTAGGAACGGACATTGTGTAGAGGGCAACCGGTCCATGATTAACTGTTAATACCACCGGTGTCTATTTCGGATGTTCATGAAATTGGATTACCAGAGGTCTACAGAGGCAAAGCAGTATCCGGCAAGATGGTTTCGGCAACGGGTGAGACGTACTTGTTCTGACGTAACGTGTTGTGGTCTATCTTTGCTGTGATCAGCTGACGGAGTTGATGTCTGAGAGACAGAGTCTACACACTTTATAGAACACGTCACACATTTTCTTCGCATACACGTCTCATACACGTTACACTTTTATTTTAATAAATTAATCTTTATTAATTTTTAGAAGCAAGAGTTGTTGAGTATGTTGCGTTGGGGAAGTATGAGAAGGGGGGCATAGTACGACAGTGAGAGAGTGATAGGAAAAGGTGTCCATAGGCTGGTGGAGTGTGTTGGACGGAAGCTGGTGGATTCTCCAGAATAGTGAGAGGAACAAAATATTATAATGTGGGTGTCGACTCTCTTCACTCCAGGGACGACACTTTAAAGGAGGACACGACATTATTGGGGGCTCGTAAACGTGATCTTTGGACAGCGGGATCTCTCGATAACGGGATCTTTGGACAGCGGGATCTCTCGTAAACGGGATCTTTGAACAGCGGGATCTCTCGTAAACGGAATCTTTGGACAGCGGGATCTCTAATAAACGGAATCCTTGGACAGCGAGATCTCCTGCAAGCAGGAACCTTTGACAGTGGGATCTTCTGACAACGGGGTCTTTGGACACGGGATCCTTAGTTATAAGAGGGAGATATCATTTTGGAGAATCCAGCTAGAGTGAATGTGGATAGGGGTTAGGACTAATATCTTACCTGTTCACACTTCACACGTCTGCATAGGTCTGTGGTCCTGATTCTACTCTTGTCACTGAGTGAATGTGCTGTGTGTGGTAATATCTAGATTTATAGTACTTGTTCATATATCTGTATAGTAATTTGCAGTTATATTGTACTAGACCTGCTAGCTTACCTCTCTGTATAATGGCCACCCCTAAACTAACCACGTTAGAATTAAAGGCAAAGGGGGAAGAAATGGGATTGGCGGGTTCTGCTCTAACGGATTACATACAGGAAGTGGAGAGAGAGTATCGTCAAGCAGAAAGGGATGATCGAAAGGCCGAGCTGGAATTGAGAAGGATGGAATTGGAAGCTGAGCAATCAGCTAAGAAATTGGAAGCTGAGCAAGCAGCTAAGAAATTGGAAGCTGAGCAAGCAGCTAGGAAATTGGAAGCTGAGCAAGCAGCTAGGAAATTTGAAGCTGAGCAAGCAGCTAGGAAATTAGAAGCTGAACAGGAAGCACAGAAAAGGGAGCACGAGTACCGGATGAGGGAACTCGAGTTGAAGAGTCAATCTAATGGAGAAACTGAGGGAGCAGTTGGAGGTTCCTCCATCCCAGGCTCAACACCAGTAGGTGGACATGGGTACCAGGCCATGAAGTTTCCTTTAGCGGTCTACGAGGAGGACAAAGAGAAGATTGACCAGTATCTTCAACGCTTCGAGGCTATGTCAGTTGCTATGGGTCTGGAGCGTAACAAATGGAATCTTAAGCTATCCCAGGGATTACGCGGGACCGGATACGAGGTTTATACTCGCCTGCCACCAGGACATGAGAACAATTATGACGAGTTAAAGACGGCTCTGCTGAAACGATTCGAGGTTACGTCACATACCTACCGGAAAAAATTTCGAGCAGCGAAACGAGAACCGGGGGAGTTGTTTGCCGCCTACAGTTTGCGTCTTAAATCTTATCTCCATAAGTGGATGGATTTGGCTGGGTTCGCACATGACTATGAGAGTCTGGAAGAGCTCATGGTGGTCGACCAGCTGAAGAAGCAAATGTCTAAACCTCTCAGGACGTTCCTGGGAGAACAAGGAGCGGAACGTATTGACCTCGTGACTAAATTAGCAGAACGGTTCGTCGAAGTACATGGGGAGGCAGGGGAAAACCTTTCCACCAACTCCAAAAGTCAAGAGAAACATGACAAGAAGAAAACCAAAAACTCAGGAACAATAAAGTGGGAACCTTATGTGCAAAAATCAGAGGATAGTTCAGAGAAGAAGAAGGAGGGAAGCAAGAGCACTTCAAGTTCTACACCTAAACGACCGTGGTCGGAGAAGTGGTGTTCAATTTGTAAGTCACCCTCTCACAATACGAGGGACTGCAAATCGAAGGCTAAGAACCCTCACTTTGCAGCATGTCAAGTGACTTCCAAGGAGGTTGTCACGGAAAATGCCAAGGTCAACAAGGAAGCTCGCCACCAGGAGAGCTCATTCAAGTCCGACAATAGAAAATCTAGGACAGGGAAATGGTGCAACCAATGCCAGTCGAATACGCACAATGCTATTGACTGCAAGGGAATGTCAGGAGACACTCAATTCGTCGTGTGCTCAGGAAAACCTAAGGTGGAGCCCACCGAACAGGTCGAGGCCGAGGAAGAGACTCCAGACCAGGAAAAACCACCTGTAGTGGAATTGGTAGAGGTTAACGGTCGTCAAGTGGAGTGTTTATACGACACAGGACTGGACGGGGAGGCCGTGATTTCTGCGGATCAGGTACATCCAGAACAATTCACAGGTGAAACCTTGGATATACAGCCTGCACAGAAGAGTGCTGTAACCATGAAGTTGCCTATTGCTAATGTGGAGATTCGGTCAAGGTACGTCACCGGCACCATCAAGGCCGCTGTATTGACCGATCCCATTTTTCCAGTCATCCTAGGTTGCCGGTATGTCTTTCTGGGAATGCCCAGGGAGCCAATCCATATGGGAGCAATGCAGACTCGCTCTCAGACGAGAACGGAAGAGGCAGAAGCAATTGTGACTAACCCAATGCCGGGGGAGCTACGAACTGCCCAGAGTGAGGATGATACTTTACGTCCTTGCTACAGAAAGCTGCAGAAAAGTGCTGATCCACCAGGACGGGGGCAGTACTACATGAAGAATAGGATACTCTACAGGAGAGCAGGAAGGGGAGACAACCTATACGGTCAGTTGGTCGTCCCGAAAGCTCATCGGTCCCAGATTCTTCATATGGGGCATACCATCTCCTTCAGTGGACACATGGGTATTGCCGCCACCATGCAGCGGATTTCCTGCCACTACTATTGGCCGGGAATGACAGATGATGTGCGTCGGTATGTGAAGTCATGCCCTGAGTGCCAGAGGGTGGCACCGAAACACTGGACAGCACTGGTGATGTTGGGTGAGATGCCCATCATGAACTCTCCTTTCGAGAGGGTAGCCATCGATATCGTGGGTCCACTTCCCAGGACTAGGAAGAGGAACATGTATATACTCACAATGGTGGATTGCTGTACAATGTGGGGTGAGGCTATACCGTTGACCACGATTGACTCGAAAAGAGTGGCGGACGCACTGATGGAGGCCTTTACCAGATTAGGCTTTCCGGATCAAATTCTGACGGACAATGGATCTCAGTTTTGTGGAAAACTCATGGAGGAGGTATTTAGGGTGTTTCACTCTAACCACATACATACCAGCCCTTACCACCCTCAAGCCAATGGACAAGTAGAGCGTTTCAACGGCACGTTGATGACAATGCTCAGGAAACTAGCGCAGGAAAAACCTGATAGGTGGGATGAATATATCCCAGCAGCACTCTTTGCCTATCGGGAAGTTCCTCATGGCTCAACAGGACTACCACCCGCTACGTTGCTGTTTGGTCGTCCAATCAAAGGACCGTTGGAAGCCATGTTGAGGAGTTGGACTGAAGAGGGGACGTCAGAAGAAGTGATCTCATCCTACAAATACGTGGAGGAACTGAAAGAAAAACTCCACAAGGGATGGACTCTGGCAAATCAAAACTTGAAAAAGGCCAGGAAAAGACATGCGGCTTACTACAACCGTAGGTCTAAAGAAAGATCTCTAGAGGTGGGAGATAAAGTCTTGTTGCTACTCCCAACGGGAAACAACAAACTGGAGATAGGTTGGCAAGGACCATTTCCCGTGGAAAGGGTAATATCCAGAACCAACTATCAGATCCGGATCCGGGGAAAGTCGAAGATTTTCCATATCAATCTCTTGCGGAAATACGAAGAGAGACCCGGAGACAAGGCAGCTCACCTCATGGCAATGGCAGTTGCAGTGGAGACAGAAGTGGGAACCAACGAGGGCAGGGAATATCCCTTGGTACACCAGGAAACCTATAGGGATGTACAAGTGAACCCTGATCTGACCTCACAGGAGAGGGAAAAGATAACCCAGGTTCTCAAGTCTCATAAGGAGATACTGACGGATAAACCAGGACGAACGAGGTTGGTGGAGTTCGAGATGACTTTGACCACACAGGAGCCGGTTCGTCAGAAGGTTTACCCAGTGCCATTCTCTAAAGAAAAGGCCCTGGAGGAGGAAATAAAAAAACTGCTGGAGGATGACGTGATTGCACCATCCACATCCCCATACAATGCGGGGGTAGTTTTGTTACGCAAACCAAGTGGAGAACACAGGTTGTGTATAGATTACCGACTGCTGAACAGTCATACCCAGTTTCAGGTGGAACCTTTGCCGAATCCAACTCAGTTATTCGCTAGGCTCCATAAGACTCGGTACTTTTCAAAGGTGGATCTGAGTCGGGGGTACTATCAGATACCAGTCAAACCGGAGATTCGACCACTGTTAGCTTTCAGTACACCCAGTGGACACTACGAATTCAAAGTCATGCCCTTTGGACTCAGCAATGCACCCAGTGTGTTTACACGCATGATGAGGACTTTACTAGATCCGTTACAGGATCCATCCATCATCTCATTCATGGATGATATTCTGATTTCCAGTGACAGCCTGGATGACCACTTACAATCCTTGGAGAGAGTGTTTAATAGGCTCAAGGAAGCAGGGCTTACTGCTCGTCCAACCAAGTGCATGATTGGTTACCAGACTCTGGAATTTCTAGGTCACACCATCACTCCAGGACACATTGTTCCAGAAGAGAAGAACCTGGAGAAAATCAGAAATGCACCTAGACCAAAAACGAAGAAGGATGTGCGATCTTTTCTCTCGTTGTGTGGGTTCTACCACAAATTTATCCCACATTTCACGGAACTGGGAGCTCCGTTGACGGAAACCTTGAAAAAGGGATTCCCGGACCCAATCATTTGGACACCAGAATGTGAGAATGCCTATAGTCAGTTAAAGGAGGCCTTGGTCAGCAAACCTGTATTACAGCTCCCTGACCTTTCCAAACCATTTGTGTTGAGAACGGATGCGAGTGTGATTGGAATTGGAGCCGCTTTATTACAGGAAGGAAAAGACGATGCTTCGGTTTTGAGACCTGTAGCATACGCAAGTAAGAAACTTCTACAGGCGGAGAGGAATTATTCAACCGTCGAGAGAGAATGCTTGTCCCTCGTATGGGCAGTGCAAAAATTTCAGCCATATTTGTATGGAGTTAAGTTTCGGGTCCAGTCAGATCATCAGCCCCTGATGTTCCTGGCTACTTCTCAGAAGCTCAACGCACGTTTGATACGGTGGTCATTGTTACTTCAACCGTATAATTTCACAGTAGAGTACATTCCTGGGAAGGAAAATGTTGGAGCGGATTTCTTGTCAAGACACCCAGCTCCTGAAGAAGAAGAATGAATCATCTGGATTAAACTCATGGTGGAGAAGAGTGAGATGGACTACTCTCTTAGGAGGGGGCCTATGTCACAAAATGAAACCGTGTGTTTATCCGGTTGATTATTACAGAGGATTTTCGGATTAAGCGGACGATCGACCAGCGACATCTATTTGTACTAACAGAGTAAACACAGTTGTACAGGTTACATCGTGTCAGCCCATAAACACATTTGGTGGTGAGGGAGAAGGATATGGAATGGTTCCGTTTGTCATCTATACTGCCGGACATCAGACGGAAAT
Source organism: Cepaea hortensis (assembly GCA_963921405.1). Lineage (NCBI taxonomy): Eukaryota > Metazoa > Mollusca > Gastropoda > Stylommatophora > Helicidae > Cepaea > Cepaea hortensis. The sequence continues at coordinate 10,886,146 of OY992896.1, forward strand.
GGCTGCTGGGATTATCACCACGGAACAGAAGAGTGACAAGTTTGTCAACATTTGAATGCAGATGGAAGCCGTGAGATCACAGGGGCAGATGTAAAACGGAAGTACCTAGTACGGAAAACAGTGCATCTGTCAATTCTTGGTTTCCGGAACATCAAGATGATTGGCAGCTTGGTATCGAAACTCTTTGCTGGGAGTTTACAGAAACTAGCTGGCTTGTTTTGAGAATCTAGGCAATTACTGACAACTTTGACAGGATTTAAGCCAGGAAAATAGTTCTTGACAGGGGATGATTTGCCACTGTGCCACCTGTGTGGGGGAGTAAAGGATAACGTCACGTGGACAACTTTGGTAGTTTGCCATATAAACTCGAGTTGAGATCAACTAGGGGGGGGACTTGAATAATGCTCTAGACAGAGTGCAGGGCACTGCAGTGCCAGTGGAAATAATATCTACCGTGTGTTAATTAGTGACTTAATTTTACACGTGCCTATATGGCAGATGTAGATATGATTTATAGGACTGCAGGAGTGCCATTTAAGGTTCCCTACCAGATCCAAGGAAACTATACAAGTTTGGGAAAGAATTAAAAAACCCATTAGGAAGAACACCAGTTCAAGAGTCACTAGAGTTGCATACAGAACGTAACTTACGCTAGAAGGAAATTGATTCATCAAAGAGAGTGATGCATACTGATGCACCACACAGCATTAGACAGTAGTAACGAACCGAGAACCGGCTAAGAGTACCTAGTGTTAGTACAGCAACAATTAACATTAGAAATTAGCACTTATGGACTGAATGGTTCGATGTGCAACGAGGATGATCTGTCGACTAACTAACTAACTAACTAACTGCGTACACACTACAATAGACTTGTGCAGTTTGTTAAGGAACGTTAGGAACGGACATTGTGTAGAGGGCAACCGGTCCATGATTAACTGTTAATACCACCGGTGTCTATTTCGGATGTTCATGAAATTGGATTACCAGAGGTCTACAGAGGCAAAGCAGTATCCGGCAAGATGGTTTCGGCAACGGGTGAGACGTACTTGTTCTGACGTAACGTGTTGTGGTCTATCTTTGCTGTGATCAGCTGACGGAGTTGATGTCTGAGAGACAGAGTCTACACACTTTATAGAACACGTCACACATTTTCTTCGCATACACGTCTCATACACGTTACACTTTTATTTTAATAAATTAATCTTTATTAATTTTTAGAAGCAAGAGTTGTTGAGTATGTTGCGTTGGGGAAGTATGAGAAGGGGGGCATAGTACGACAGTGAGAGAGTGATAGGAAAAGGTGTCCATAGGCTGGTGGAGTGTGTTGGACGGAAGCTGGTGGATTCTCCAGAATAGTGAGAGGAACAAAATATTATAATGTGGGTGTCGACTCTCTTCACTCCAGGGACGACACTTTAAAGGAGGACACGACATATGTAACGAACTGTTTTAACAGATCTATGTACATCATCATCGTCTCGTTTCTCTTGTACCTTGCAGTGTCGTGGTGAAGCATAAACAGCGGGAGGGTGACCGCTTATGGGCTCCATGTGTCCACTCTCATGGACCCTGCTATTCTCTCTATCCACCATTTACATGGTCGGTTCCATTTGGTCTGTACTTCATTGCTTGTGGTATACTTGGGGGGTAGGGGTGTCAGGCATTGGTAGTACCTTCGGTAAGGATGACTCTCATGTCCTCTTCAGGACCCATCCCCCACTGGTCAAAGCCTGACATCCAGCTCACGTCTGTGGCTTCTAGTAGCTGTCAGCATGCGATGCCCCCCCTCCCCGGGGCAACAGCTGTGAGAGGCTGGCTAAACCAGGCGTGGGTAGCCGATTTGGTGTCAAACCAAGCGGTGAACTAGGGTATGCCTACCCAGCATGTGAAGACAGGATTCGGCAGACTGCGCGGATGAAATCACTGATGATTCAACGGGCAAGACGGCGTTTACATGCAAAGCGTTGTGGAACGTAACGAGCACGGCAAGGCACGTAGAACGCCCTGGTCATCCACTGCACCTGTATTCGTCTCCGGTCGTCTTGACTTGTCTTGCCGATGGACTCAGGCGAGAGAGTGAGGTGGACGAATTGCGCAAATCTTCCCCACTTTAATCCAATTCATCGCGCAAGTCATTCTTCATCCATATTCATCTCCTGGAACGTAAAGAATTCTTTGCCCACATTGTCAAAGAACATTTCGAGCCAAAATAGGCCTTATCAGCCATCTTAGAACTCACAGCTCCATACTTTCAACCCCACTGGATGAAATGAATGGTCATCATCATTCTTGATGGACAAACAACATGATATACTGTCAGCTGGTGGCCTAGTTATGTGGCCGAACCATTTCCCTTGCTGTTTCCTAATTAAATGTAGCGCTGATATTACCGCCACTTTAGTCCTGATTTCACGATTTCTATCAGTAATTGTCTCTTTTCTGGGTACATTGATGATTCTTCTCAGGAATCTTATTTCCGATGTAATTTTTCTGTCCTCTTGTTGTCTAATTGTCGAAGATTTACATTGTTACATAGGCTTGCTAGAAAGATAGTCTTGAAGAGTGAGTGTGTGTGTTTTAAAAAAAAAAAATTAACTTCTGATGTGTGCCTGTTCTTTAGTATTGGTGCCATTTGTCCGATGAGTTGGTTTGCCGCATCGCATCTATTCTCGATCTCATCTTCTGATTCGCCATTTGATGATAAGACACTTTCTACATGTTTCAGGTGGTGTTCTTTTAGATGGATCTTTGTTGAGCTTTCTTCATCCGATCAGTTCATTTTAAGTACGGCTTGATGCGACCTTCCAAAGGAATCGCTCGGTGGCACAGAGCGTGATTTCTTGCAGGGGCTCTTCCTTCTCCTCTGGTTGTATTGTTGTTTAACCACGCTGGCCATGAAGTCCTGAAGTGGACCTTTTAGTACTGCCCGGGTCCGAGTCGATAGGATGGCCTAACTGTCACGCGTCATAACTCGCTTCCGAGAATCTTTGAATCTCTCTCTCTCAGAAAGAGAGAGAGAGAGAACACGATATGCTACATGTGCCGTTTGTTACTAACAAACATGAGTAACACCGTAACCCCCCCCCCCCCCCTCCCTCTTACACACATACGCACACGAAAGAAAAATAGTCTACAAGCATAGCATGCATGAAAATACACACAAAGCGGTTGTCACGTGGCTAGCATGCTGGCTCCGTCACGTGATCTCCAACAATATGTATCAATCCGTGTGTTTCTATGTCATGATACAACGCTGCCTAGAATCCTTTTCGCCATCTCTCTCTCTCTCTCTCTCTCTCTCTCTCTCTCTCTCTCTCTCTCTCTCTCTCTCTCCATGAAATTTTCCAAGCTGTAACACGGTGAAAGTTGTTTTCTTCTCATAATGTGACCACTAGAAAACGATTGCCATTACCTGATGTTTGAGATACGATCTGATACTTGTGACAAGATCTCACTCAAAATTGTGACAAGATCTGATATTTGTGACAAGATCTGATGTTTGTTATAAGGCGACCGTGTCTGACCCATTCACATGACTCTGGTTGCCCCAGAAGTACAGTCAACAGGCAGGTAGGCTGCTCACGTCACGAGACAGACCGGGTGTTTGGCTTCAGCCCCAGATTTGAGACCAACCTCTACTCGATGCCTGATGTGGTCAACAGCATCCCGGCCACCTGAACTTCCCACATTTTCTGGTACCCGTTAAACGCTGGAACGACCTAAAAACCGAGTTCATGCACGCAATAGAAAGGCACAGTAAAAGAATTACACCAGCAAGGTCATAAGCAAGCATTCAGATCATCACCATCATCATCAAGTGCCATGCTGGCTGGTGTAGGCGTTCATGACTCCGCAGATCTCGGTCGTTGGTTCTGTAGATCAACTCTGCTGATGATATTCCTCCATGCCACCATCTCAATCCATTCAACATCATTTCTTTTGGTCTGCCTCTGCTTTCTTAGTGAATTTGTATTTGTGAGAAAGTTTATGTGTATGTGAGGGAGTGTGTATTTGTGTATTTGCGGCAAGGCACCTGGTCCTGACTCCATCCCAGCAGAGATATACAAGGCAGGTGGGCCGGTCCTAACAGAGCAGCTTCACCGAGTCTTCACAAACATATGGATGAACGAGACCATGCCACAAGATTTTAAGGACGCGTCAATAGTCCACCTTTACAAACGTAAAGGAAACCGCCAATCCTGTGACAACCACCGAGGCATCTCCTTGCTTTCAATTGCAGGGAAGATACTCGCCAGAATTCTTCTCAATCGCCTCACAGCCCATCTCGATCAAGGTCTTCTTCCTGAGAGTCAATGTGGCTTCAGAAAAGAACGTGGAACTGTTGACATGATTTTCGCTGCAAGAGAAATGTCAGGAACAGAACTGCGAAATGTTCTCCACTTTCATTGACCTTACCAAGGCTTTTGATACAGTCAGCAGAGAAGGACTGTGGGAGATTATGGCAAAATATGGTTGTCCACGAAAGTTTGTCCAAATAGTGCGGCTATTTCATGACGGCATGCAGGCAAGAGTACAGGAAAATGGTGAGCTGTCTGAACCCTTTCCTGTCACCAATGGAGTGAAGCAAGGATGTGTCCTGGCACCAACACTGTTCAGCCTCATGTTTTCAGCCATGTTGATGAATGCCTTCGAGAACGACGACATTGGAATAGACATCAACTACCGTATGGATGGAAAGTTATTCAATCTCAGAAGGCTGAAAGCTAAAACCAAAATTGACAGTGGCACAGTCAGAGAGCTCCTGTTTGCTGATGATTGCGCTCTATACGCCAACTCAGAGGCGGACATGCAACATAATGTTTCAGCTTTCTCACATGCCTGTGCCAACTTTGGGCTCAATATCAACTTGGAGAAGACTGTAGTTATGTACCAGCCAGCTCCAGGGAATAATCACACTGTGCCGAATATCAAAGTGAATGATCATAGACTAAGTGTTGTGGACAAATTTACCTATCTTGGCAGCACCGTGTCACAAGCTGCCACAATCGATGACGAAGTGAATGCAAGAATCTCCAAGGCCAGTGCAGCCTTTGGCAGACTGTACAAGAATGTATGGGACAGAACTGGAATAAGCCTGCAAACAAAGCTAAAAGTCTACAAAGCAGTTGTATTATCCACACTGCTATATGCTTGTGAAACCTGGACTGTTTATCAGCGACACGCTAGGAAATTAAACCACTTCCACACAGTCTGCCTAAGGAAGCTACTGAAGATTAAATGGCAAGACAAGATTCCAGACACTGAAGTCCTAGAAAGAGCATCCATACCCAGTATCCACACTCTACTGATGAAGAATCAGATTCGCTGGGCTGGTCACTTGACTCGCATGCCAGATCACAGGCTCCCTAAACGAATTTTTTACAGCGAACTGCGTTGTGGTAAACGCTCCCAAGGTGGCCAGAGGAAACGTTTTAAAGACACTCTGAAAATTTCACTGAATGCTTTTGGAATTCATCATGACACCTGGGAGGCTGCAGCCAGAGACCGAAATTCGTGGCGTGCATCATTGCGCAAAGGTGCAGTTATATGTGAGGCAACCAGGACTGCAAGAGCTGTGAAGAAAAGGCAGGACAGAAAAACCACTGCAGGAAATCCTCCTCCAGAGACGTCAAGCATTCTTTGTCCACATTGTCAAAGAACATTTCGAGCCAAAATAGGCCTTATCAGCCATCTTAGAACCCACGGCTCCACACCTTCAACCCCACTGGATGAAATGAATGGTCATCATCATTCTTGACGGACAAACAACAACATTTGTGTATTATCGAGTGGGTGCATAACTCTGAGAGTTTGGGTAAATGATGCAAATGTAGGATTATATGTAAATGTTTATGAACGTATGTCTGTCTGCCTGTCTGTCTCATAATACGGTATAATATGTATTGCCTTTGTTTACAACATTCATCTGACAATGTTTTTTTTTTTTTCTATGTGAATGTAACATGCACAATGATGAACGAAAGATGAGTGATTGGAAGGGCCGAATGTAAGACGGGCCTGCGTGCTCAATTTGTGACCCTTTGAAAATAAAGTTCGTTCGCTCGTACGTTCTCTTCCCCTCGATCTTTCCAGTTGCCACGGTGTTCTCCAATGCCTCTCTTCTCATCACATGACCAAAGAAAGCAGTTTCTCTATTCACTGCCATACAGCAAAACAGTTCTATATAGTGTTCAGATAGCTACACAAAAAAACCGACTCCCACAAAAGCGACCAGCGTTGGCAGTTCCCTCAGCAGACGAGCACCATGGAGACAAGCTGGAAGCGCGAGAGAGCTTCCGAGGCCGGGGGACGCGAGAGCGGATGTGGGCCCTGCCTAAGGTTCCGCCGGGTTCTCTGTCGGTTGATGACGACATTAGGCCAGGCAAACGGTCGGCCCTCTGGTCCTCGACAGTTCGACATCTACACGGGGAGGACAAAAACCGCAACTAAACACTCCCCAGTCTGTGCCGGGAATCTACACATTAATGAGGTGCTCAAGTGTGTTTGCGTGAACGGACTGTGACAGACACGTACAAATAGGTTGAGGCAAGCCACGCTGAAATCTAACTACTAGGGTAAGTTAATAAGTAAGTCACAAATGGCTGTAGAAACATAGCTAAAGATGATAACAACTTGAAACCAGTTTATTTTTATAGATACAATGTCCCTTTATTTCTCAACATAATTTCCGCCAACATTGATCCACTTATCCCATCGTTTTATCAGTCCTCCCAAACCGGCTGCACAGAACTGCGTGCTCTGTTTTCTAACCACGTTTTAACTTCACATTCAACTTCGGCGTCATTCACGAAATGTCTCCCGCCAAGGTAGGTTTCCTGTTTATGCTGACAAATGTCTGTACTGTATAGCGGTGCATAGCTGGATAGAAAACGTTACGAGGGTGAGTCAAAAAGTAAGTCACACAGTTCTGTGGGGTGGTAGGTCAATGAAAACAAAGCACACAGCTGTATGCAGCCGGTTTGGGAGGACTGATAAAACGATGGGATAAGTGCATCAATGTTGGTGGAAATTATGTTGAGAAATAAAGGGGTAATGTATGTATAAAAATAAACTAGTTTCTGGTTGTTATAGTTAGTTATTTTTCTACAGCCATTTGTGACTTACTTATTATCTTACCCTCGTGTGTGTAAACCTGTGCTGTGATCACTATGGTTACTGCATGGCCACCGGTTGCTAGCGTTCTGTAGACAATATGAAGCTATCATGTTTCATTCTATCACTAAGTACTAGTTCATTTCTACTGAGTCAACTGTTCCTTCTGTAATGGGATCGTGTGTATAGTGCAGGACAGATAGATATCACGGCTTGTAGAGAATGGTGCTGCAGGGAGTGACCAGAGGTTCTGACCAACACTCCGAGGAAAGGCCAGACGGACATAATCAGACGGCTACTGGTACCATTAGTATTGTAACTCTTCCCTTGCTGTTGAAGATGAGGACGGAGCACGTATAGGAATGTCCCGAGTGATGTGATGCCGGTTCTTGACACAACCCAACTCTGTGATGGGCAGCAAACAGATCCAACGGAACGAACAGCCACGATCCCCGACCTCTTCAGGGCGTTGAGTTGCAATTACGTGAGCAATTAAAAACCTAAAATTAAAGGAGGCAGTTAGCAACCAGCTGAGCTGAGTCAGAACCGACATCGCTACACTCGGGGCACTCCCATAAGCGCCCAGTCCGTATCTTCAACAGCCAGTGAAGAGTTCCAATACTAATGGTGCCCGTAGCAACCACAGCCAGTCCGTACGTGCTGCATCATGACCTGGTAACATCCTAATGCACCTCTCCGCAGATATAAGTTCCAGTACCAGTCCAGCCCACCCCGCGGGTTTCTGAGCCTGGAGAAGGGGGAAGGAGATCCCTGCAGCACAATCACTGCGAAGATGTTACTTTGGGATCGAATTTGGAGAAAAAGTCTCGAATTCAACTTCATTCCTATAGATGCAAGCCTTCACTTTGACGAATTGAAAGGCAGCGCTTCGGGATTGAGCTTAAAGCGCATTCTTTGTGAGGATTCACATGCCACATAACCATCCCTGCTTTACTAGTTCAATGCTACTTAGTTATTGTCCCCTGTTTGACTGGAAGCAAACTAGTAAGATACTGTGGAACTAACAGATATGACACCCAGTAATTAAGTGTATTCAAAACAACGATTCCCTTAGTGCAGTGGTTCTCAACTGGTGGGGAATCCCCCCCCCCCCCTCAGGGGGGAATTTTAGGGTTTCCAGGGGGGAATTAAGATTATTTTAAGATGGCGTTAATACAAGAACCGATTACTTTATATTGTTTTTCCTTTCATACTGTACGGTTCTTTACGTCTCACCCTTCTAAAATTCATTTTATAAAGTAAGTAGACCCACAAATCACGTTTTATGTGGACGTCTAGACTTGTTTTAGTATGTGCTATTAAATTTAGCTCCCTTATTACGTATACTGTGTAGGGGAGGGGTGGGATTTTTAGGTAGGAAATACGAAAGGGGGGAATGACGTTCTGAAAATATGGTGAAGGGGGGCACGGGCCAAATTTTTAGGTAAGTAATATGAAAAGGGAAGGGAAAGGGGGGGGGGGGGAATGACGTTCTGAAAATATAGTGAAGGGGGGCATGGGCCAAAAAAGGTTGAGAACCACTGTCTTAGTGAATCACTGTTTGCAGTTTCTGTGTTTTAAATTACGAGGGAGCTTCAAATTAAAACCTTAAATGTTTTTGTTTTCTTTCGGTGAATATATTCTTTAAAAAAAAGTCATTTTTCAATGTAGTCATCACTGCGTTCAATGCAAGTCCTCCACGCCGATAAAGTGCTTGGATTCCTGTAGAACACAATTATCTTGGTCGCATGTGTAACCACTCTACGGTTATTATCAGTGTGCCTAACCCGGTCGTGAAAAGTCTGTCACAGAAGTCACGCCGTTTCGAAACTTCCTTCACTCATACTGAGACTGACAGGCATGCATCACCATACTGGACCATCATCATTCGCCGATGAATTTATATAGGTTTCACACCTTCACTAATCCAAAATCTGATAACAGAACGCTGCTCTTTGGCTCATGTCAAAAGTGGGGAGGGAATCTTTAAACTGTCCTTATGACGTTATCATTTCTTCTGCACCGTGATGGCATGTGCTTAACAACCCTGACATCCTTAACAACAATACTGATAGGTTACAAGACAATGACATTGTTATTGTCATTTCTATCACACTTTTTTAAGGTTTTCATTTGAATCGCCCCTCTCCCCGTAATGACATGCCTGTACTGTTCGAATTGATTGTAGACAATGAACAGGATCTGCAACATTTAGTAGATGCGGTTGTTGCACAAAGTGAACAACTAGGGTTAAAACTAAATTGTAAGAAGACACAAAGTATAGTCGTCACCAGGAAGAACGAAATACTACAATGTAATATACAGGTAAATGGGAATATTCTTTAAAAAGTCAATCGGTACAATTATCTCGGAACAGTCATAACATCTGATGGTAGATGCCTTGACGAGATTAGAACAAGAATCGCCATGGTGAAGGTAGCCTTTTGCAAGATGAAAAACATACTGACCAATAAAAAGATGTCAATTGCTACGAGAAAAAGAGTGTTGAGGTGCTACATAGAGCCTGTACTTTTGTATGGACGTGAAGTATGGACAATGAGCAGTCAAGCTGAAAAACATCTGATGGCTGTGTAAATGTGGTTTCTGAGGAGAATGCAAAGAATACCATGGACAGACAGAAAAACGAATGACCAAGTATTACAAGAAACAAATGAAAACCTTAAACTGATTAGAGAAATTAGACGTAGACCGTCAAAAGTTTTTGGACATGTTATGAGAAGAAATGAATTGGAGAACTTGGTGACAACTGGCAAGATCTAGGGAAAGAGAACAAGGGGAAGATAGAGAAGTAAATACTTGGATGGCTTGACCATGTGGCATGGTCAAGACAAGAACATTGAGCTGATCCACGACTCTGGTGATCGAGTGAGATGGCGAATCACGACCGCCCACGCTTACCGGCATGGCTCATGATGGATGGACTGTTCGAATTATCTCTCAACAGACACCCATTGTACATTCTATTTCTTTGATCTAACCAGTCACTGTTAAGTGCTGTGTGGTGTAGCGATTTATCCACTGACTTGCCAAAACAGTAGCTAGGTTTTCATTCCTTGGTTAGAGATTGTTTGGCCAATACGGCACCCCCGTGGAACTGACGCAGCCCGGTAATTTGAGTCAACAAATGTCTCAAGTAGGACAAACAATGGGAAGAACGAACCAGTCACCCCACCTTGAACTCATCTATCATCATCACGTGCCCTGCCTACTGGCATAGGCGCTGACGACTCTCCGCAGATTTCGGTCTTTGGTTTGGTTTAGTTTAGTAGACGGATTAACATCACGGCACACGGGTGTAACCCATAAGTGCTCCGTTTTACTTCTAAATTAAGCCTAAGCCCGGAGAATCTCAGCTCAGTGCACGAACTCCTTAACACCGGCGAGGATCCTGAAATACTTTGGGTAGATTTTTAACTCGAAATTTTGCCCGGGCTGAGCCGTTAGGCTACTCTTTTTCGATTTCCAACTGCAAAGGGATTTTTTACGTGCGCAACAATACACACGGGCGTTTGATCTCACTACCCAGAGACCAGGGGAAATTTTGTTACTAGAAGGCCACGTGAAAAAGTCCCGGCCATCACCGGGGCTTGAACCCGGGACCTCCAGCACTCGAGGCGGACACCATACATCGAGACCACTCAACCCCCGGTCTTTAATGACCTGGATCAACACTACTGATGATATTCCTGAAGACCATCGTTTCAGTCCATCCAGCATCTGTTCTCACTATCAGCTTCTTCTCCCACTGATCTCCTCAGTTGTCACGATGTCTTCAAGTGTCTCTCTTCTCATCACACGACCAGAGAACTCTGTTCCTTTCTTATGGTTGCATACAATGTTCAACTTTCACGATCCTCTTCCAGCGAATCACTGTCAGTTACTCTGGCAGTCCCAGGTATTCGCAACATTCGTCTCAGGAATCACATCTCTGTTGCTTCCAAGCTCTTCTGACTTTGTTCATTCATGTTCCAAGATTTACTGCAGTCTCTTCTAATATATTAATTTTACTTTCAGTCACTAGTTACTACTGTTATGTTTCATTGGTACAGCTGTGGTCACTTCTGTCTTTGTATATTACACTTCATTTATACAGCTGTAGTCACTTCTATTACTGTATATTTCATTTCTATCATTGAATATTTCACTTCTATGTATGTTTCACTTCATTGATAGCCTATATTTGTAGTCATTTCTATCACTGTATGTATCACTTCACTGATACAGCTGTAGCCACTTCTATCAGTTTATTTCACTCCATTGATGCAGCTGAAGTCACTTCTATCATTGTATATTTCTATAACTGTATATTTCACTTCATTGATACAGCTGAAGTCACTTATATCACTGTGTATTTCACTTCATTGATAAATTTGTCCCAAAAATAACGCCACAGAACTATTCTGCCATGGATGCCAGCCCATCGTGGTATACTAGAACATTAGACAGCCGGACCAGTGTGCCACAGAAGGCTCCGTGACACCAACCACCAGATATTCCATGGATATACTACCAAAAGATACACCTAAACACCCAGAAAGTTGGCCGGTTCAACCACAGAACGACTTATCTATTGGACAGGACTGGATAAGTTACAATCTTTAGACTCAGACAAAAAAAAAACAGCTAGCGTTGGCAGTTCCACTGCGGAGGAGCAACATGGAGGCAAGCTGGAAGAACAGTCTAATTAATGACACGTACACAAAGCCTACTCTGTTGCAAAGGGGTTAAGAACACAATTTGCAATACTGCATACCATGTTTGAAACACAGCTGTGGGTGATTTGGAAGCAGACTGTCTTGTGCTGGTTTTCATCCAAAGGTATGAGTGCCGAACATTCAGAAAGCAATGGCAAACTACTGAATGTAAACTTGCCAAAAAATCACAAACAGCCCACAAAAATTATGGGGTTGACTGCCATGTCCTGTAAAGAATATGCAACTAACACAAAGCTAAAGAAAGATTCTACAGCAATGTGTACGTGTGGGTAAGTACCTCAAATCTCAGAACACGCCCTATAACACTATACCAAATATAGCTCAGAAAGGCATATTCTATGGCTGGAACAAACAACTGTTTATGACTAATGTCTATTGGACTGAAATTGTTACTATATTTATACTCAGGACACAAAAGGCTTAACAGTCACACGTACACAAAGCTAAAGAAAGATTCTGCAGCAATGTGTACACGTGGGCAAGTACCACACATTTCAGAACACACCTTAACACTGTACCAAATACAGGACAGAAAGATATGTTCTACAGCAGGATGAAGCAGCTATAAATGTCAGACTAAGAGAATCTGCAAGGCACAGTGAGATTCATGCAGGAAACAGAAGGACAGGTATAGGCAGGCTCCAAGCGGAGGAAGAGAAGAAAGACTGATGCTGATGTAGCGACTTGTATCACTGTATGTTTTATGTTGTTGACTTGTATCACTGTGTTTTATTTTGTTGTTAGGTCAGCTTGGCTAAATGGGTAAGAGCGCAGCTTCTTAAACACCCGGTGTGCTGATGCCAAGGCAGCAGGTTCAACTCCTACACCGGTCTGTTGGGCTAAAATGTTGACTTCTCATTCTCTTCGCATCCTTGACTTGGGGACATAAATTACAAGTACCTCAGAAGTCGGAGTGAGTTTGTCTGATGGTGAAGGACACTGGTAATAGAGAATGATAATCCATATACATAAATCAGTCCAGTGCACTAGAAGTAGCAGCAAATTTATGGACTACATTTGAGTTCAAAGCAAGCTCTCACCCCCCCCCCCCCCCCCAAAAAAAAATTTTTTTTTTCCTACTAAAACAACCAGAGATTAGTTAATTAAAAAGCTTCTAGTCTGGAACCAACAGGGGAACTGAAACAGCTGAAGACCTAACAACACACGGTGAAGAGAATTAGAGATAGAAATGACCTAACAACACACGGTGAAGAGAATTAGAGACAGAAATGACCTAACAACACACGGTGAAGAGAATTAGAGACAGAAATTACCTAACAACACACGGTGAAGAGAATTAGAGATAGAAATGACCTAACAACACACGGTGAAGAGAATTAGAGATAGAAATGACCTGACAACACACAGTGAAGAGAATTAGAGACAGAAATGACCTAACAACACACGGTGAAGAGAATTAGAGACAGAAATTACCTTACAACACACAGTGAAGAGAATTAGAGACAGAAATGACCTAACAACACACGGTGAAGAGAATTAGAGACAGAAATGACCTGACAACACACAGAGAAGAGAATTAGAGACAGAAATGACCTAACAACACACGGTGAAGAGAATTAGAGACAGAAATGACCTGACAACACACAGTGAAGAGAATTAGAGACAGAAATGACCTGACAACACACGGTGAAGAGAATTAGAGACAAATGAATCATATGGGAAGGACACAGATAAAGCTGCCAGAGAAAGTGAAAATGAGAGAAGAAACTGATATACAGGGTTATTTTTAATGACTGTGCAGTATTTGAAAATATTGCCGGTCTAAGTTTTGCATTCACCCTCTGTAAAGTTCATGCAACATAATAGATAAATACAAAACTTGGACCGGCAATACTTTCAAATACTGCACAGTCATTAAAAATACACCCTGTAGTTATAAAATAAAGGTCTCTTTTACACACTTATGGGCGCACTGAGAATATGGAGCCAATCCCATAATTGGACAGACCACTCAGTGGCTGATGTGGTAGGTATCACATTGACCGCCTTGACTTCCCATGACATTTCCTGATATCTATTTTAGGCTGACTTCACCTCCTGGCAGCCCGTTTCAATTTTAAAATTTGAAATCGCCCGGATGTGAATCGAACCCAAGACCAGCAGTACAGCAAGTGGGCGTCTAGCTGCGGCTCTTGTATTACTATATTTCATGTGATTGATACTGAGTGGTTACATGTACCAATGCTTGTTTCAGTGACACTGCTGCAGTCATATTGCTGTACTTCCCTGATCAGCTACAGTCACTTATCTCACTATATATTTCACATCATTGATACAGCTGTAGTCTCTTCTCTCACTGTATATTTCACATCATTAATCAGCTAGTCAATTCTCTCACTGTATATTTTGCATCATTAATCAGCTAGTCACTTCTCTCACTGTATATTTCGCATCATTAATCAGCTAGTCACTTCTCTCACTGTATATTTTGCATCATTAATCAGCTAGTCACTTCTCTCACTGTATATTTCGCATCATTAATCAGCTAGTCACTTCTCTCACTGCATATTTCGCATCATTAATCAGCTAGTCACTTCTCTCACTATATATTTCACATCACAGCTAGTCACTTCTCTCACTGTATATTTCACATCATTAATCAGCTAGTCACTTCTCTCACTGTATATTTCACATCACAGCTAGTCATCTCTCACTGTATATTTCACACCATTGCTCAGCTAGTCACTTTTCTCACAATATATTTCACATTACAGCTAGTCACTTCTCTCACTGTAAATTTCACATCACTGATACAGCTATTGTCACTTCTCTCACCGTAAATTTCACACCACTGATACAGCTAGTCACTTCTCTCACTGTACATTTCACATCATTAATCAGCTAGTCACTTCTCTCACTTGAGAGTGGACATTGTAACAGCGAAGGGACAAGCTTAACATCACAGCTACTGTTGCTTCTCTCACTGTATATTTCACATGACAGCTACAGTCACCTCTCACTGTATATTTCACATCATTAATCAGCTAGTCACTTCTCTCACTGTATATTTCACATCACAGCTAATAACTTCTCTCATTGTATATTTCACATCACAGCTACAGTCACCTCTCACTGTATACTTCACATCATTAATCAGCTAGTCACTTCTCTCACTGTATATTTCACATCATAGCTAATCACTTCTCTCACTGTATATTTCACATCACTAATACAGCTATTGTTACTTCTTCCACTGTATATTTCACATCACTGACAGTTACTTCTCTCACTGTATAATTCACATCATTAATCAGTTAGAGTCACTTCTCTCACTGTATATTTCATATCACTGATACAATCACTTCTCACACTATATTTCACATCACTGATACAGTCACATCTCCCACTGTATATTTCACATCACTGATACAATCACTTCTCACACTATATTTCACATCACTGATACAGTCACTTCTCTCACTGTATATTTCACATCACTGATACAGTCACTTCTCTCACTGTATATTTCACATCACTGATACAGTCACTTCTCCCACTGTATATTTCACATCACTGATACAGTCACTTCTCTCACTGTATATTTCACATCACTGATACAGTCACTTCTCCCACTGTATATTTCACATCACTGATACAGTCACTTCTCTCACTGTATATTTCACATCACTGATAGTCACTTCTCTCACTGTATATTTCACATCACTGATAGTCACTTCTCTCACTGTATATTTCACATCACTGATACAGCTATTGTTACTTCTTCCACTGTATATTTCACATCACTGACAGTTACTTCTCTCACTGTATAATTCACATCATTAATCAGTTAGAGTCATTTCTCCCACTGTATATTTCACATCACTGATACAGTCACTTCTCTCACTGTATATTTCACATCACTGATACAATCACTTCTCTCACTGTATATTTCACATCACTGATACAATCACTTCTCACACTGTATATTTCACATCACTGATAGTCACTTCTCTCACTGTATATTTCACATCACTGATAGTCACTTCTCTCACTGTATATTTTAGTTAACTTATCAAGTGGCATCTCAATCTGGTAAAGCAAGCACACTCATTATTATACCACCATGGCTCCTTATCTAGTATATGTGAAACCATTAATATTTCACACCCCTTGTGATAGTATTGGCTAATTGTCAAGCTATGACTTTTCTTACATTATGCATCAGGAGCGAAAACAGGTAATTTATTCTTTACCTCTTTGCTTGTTTGTATGTTAAGTTACCTTCATACCTTCACCCTGCTGTGTACCCTTTGTTTCCTTGAACTCTGACCCACAGGAAGTGTACACAATGTAATGAATACCACACAGAGCTCATTTGAACTGCACGATTTTTGTGAGGAATGTTAATGGGGCCATGGTATCTCCACAATGATAGTTGATTGGCTGCACAACTGTCTACAACCTTGGATGCCCCATGTTGGGCTCACTGAATTTTGATTCATCAGATTCATATATTTTTGAATAATGAATGATGATCTTTAAGTGCCATTTTTTTAATGTTTAGATTTTGTGGACCATCAGAATTTTACTTCTTAGTCCACATATTCTAAGAAATTTTCTGTAGCAATTAAATTTAAAAGCTCTTCTTTAATGACTTTAGGCAAGTGAGCAAGAGGTAGACAATACATGTGGGAAGATAAAACCATACTGGAGAATAAGGTTGAAGGCAAGTGAGCAAGAGATAGACAACGATACATGTGGGAAGATAACAAAACCATACTGGAGGGTAAAGTTGAAGGCAAGTAAGCAACAATACAAGTGAGAAGATAACAAAACCATACTGGAAGTAAGGTTGAATGAAGGCAAGCAAGCAAAAGGTAGGCATTGATAAAAGTGGGAAGGTAACATCAAGAGATGGACGAACATCAAGAGATGGACGAACATCAAGAGATGGATGAACATCAATCTGACAGAATGTACAGTCAGGGCAAGAGACAGGCAGTGTTGGAGATCCATTGTAGCTAACCTTCACTGTCGAGACAGCACCTGACTGATTGAAACAGTCCTGACAGTTGACAGTAATGGAGCCAAGATAGTGTGTAGCATTTCAAGTGTCTTCATTATTAATTATAGTGTTTCAACAAAATGTTTTATTTTTGAACATTATTGTTTTTTAATATTCAGAAAAAGGTGTTGATCATAAATGTGCCTGTTAACAGGCAGAAGTAACTGTTTTAACACCTTTTGTTTGAGGAGGACTGTATCATCTGCATATCTGAGTCCTGGAATCCATTTCCACCAATTATGAGTGAATCGCAGGTCAGCATGGTCAAATGGATAAGAACTTGTTCTTAAACATCCGGTGTGCTGATGCCGAGGTTGGGGGTTCAATCCCTACACTGGACAGCTGGACTAAAATGCTGACCTGTCCTTGACTTGGTGACGTAAATTACAAGTACTTCTGAAGTCGGAATGGGCCCGCCTGTTGGTGAAGGACATTGTTAACAGGAAAAGCTAATCTACACACAAAATTCAGTCCATCACCACTATAAATAGTGTATATGTACTACACTTGAGTTCAAAGCAAGCGAGCGCCAAAAAAAAAATGAGTGAATCAAATTTGTTACAAGTTTATTCATTTTTTGAGTTTTTGAATATTTTTCATGTACATTTTGAACAAATAGGAGAACATGGAAATCTGCCCTACTCTCTACTTTTGGTGAATGACAGTTTCACAATCCAGAGATAATGGAGAATATTGTGACTGGAAAGATCATCAGTAGAAGAGACAGACCAAGAAACATTACTCTCAATGGTCTAAGACGATGGCGCGGAGGAATGTCATCTGTAGAAAGTAGAAATAACCCACAACATCAAAGACTGATCTGCGGAAAAAGACAGGAACACCTATGCCGCATATCAGGGCACATGATGATGATGACATTGTGCTAGCCATCTTCATTCCTGTCATTTCTATCAGTATATTTACAACTTTTCAATCATCTTGAATCCATCTCCTGTCATTTCTATCAGTACATTTACAACTTTTCAATAATCTTGAATCCATCTCCTGTCATTTCTATCAGTACATTTACAACTTTTCAATCATCTTGAATCCATCTCCTGTCATTTCTATCAGTACATTTACAACTTTTCAATCATCTTGAATCCATCTTTATTCCTGTCATTTCTATCAATATATTTACAACTTTTCAATCATCTTGAATCCATCTCCTGTCATTTCTATCAGTAAATTTACAACTTTTCAATCATCTTGAATCCATCTTCATTCCTGTCATTTCTATCAGTATATTTACAACTTTTCAATCATCTTGAATCCATCTCCTGTCATTTCTATCAGTAAATTTACAACTTTTCAATCATCTTGAATCCATCTCCTGTCATTTCTATCAGTATATTTACAACTTTTCAATCATCTTGAATCCATCTTCATTCCTGTCATTTCTATCAATATATTTACAACTTTTCAATCATCTTGAATCCATCTCCTGTCATTTCTATCAGTATATTTACAACTTTTCAATCATCTTGAATCCATCTCCTGTCATTTCTATCAGTAAATTTACAACTTTTCAATCATCTTGAATCCATCTCCTGTCATTTCTATCAGTATATTTACAACTTTTCAATCATCTTGAATCCATCTTCATTCCTGTCATTTCTATCAATATATTTACAACTTTTCAATCATCTTGAATCCATCTCCTGTCATTTCTATCAGTATATTTACAACTTTTCAATCATCTTGAATCCATCTTCATTCCTGTCATTTCTATCAATATATTTACAACTTTTCAATCATCTTGAATCCATCTCCTGTCATTTCTATCAGTATATTTACAACTTTTCAATCATCTTGAATCCATCTTTATTCCTGTCATTTCTATCAATATATTTACAACTTTTCAATCATCTTGAATCCATCTCCTGTCATTTCTATCAGTAAATTTACAACTTTTCAATCATCTTGAATCCATCTTCATTCCTGTCATTTCTATCAGTATATTTACAACTTTTCAATCATCTTGAATCCATCTCCTGTCATTTCTATCAGTATATTTACAACTTTTCAATCATCTTGAATCCATCTCCTGTCATTTCTATCAATATATTTACAACTTTTCAATCATCATGAATCCATCTTCATTCCTGTCATTTCTATCAATATATTTACAACTTTTCAATCATCTTGAATCCATCTCCTGTCATTTCTATCAGTACATTTACAACTTTTCAATCATCTTGAATCCATCTTCATTCCTGTCATTTCTATCAGTATATTTACAACTTTTCAATCATCTTGAATCCATCTCCTGTCATTTCTATCAGTATATTTACAACTTTTCAATCATCTTGAATCCATCTTCATTCCTGTCATTTCTATCAGTATATTTACAACTTTTCAATCATCTTGAATCCATCTCCTGTCATTTCTATCAATATATTTACAACTTTTCAATCATCTTGAATCCATCTTCATTCCTGTCATTTCTATCAATATATTTACAACTTTTCAATCATCTTGAATCCATCTCCTGTCATTTCTATCAGTATATTTACAACTTTTCAATCATCTTGAATCCATCTTCATTCCTGTCATTTCTATCAGTATATTTACAACTTTTCAATCATCTTGAATCCATCTCCTGTCATTTCTATCAGTATATTTACAACTTTTCAATCATCTTGAATCCATCTTCATTCCTGTCATTTCTATCAATATATTTACAACTTT
This sequence comes from Cepaea hortensis, assembly GCA_963921405.1. Taxonomy (NCBI): domain Eukaryota; kingdom Metazoa; phylum Mollusca; class Gastropoda; order Stylommatophora; family Helicidae; genus Cepaea; species Cepaea hortensis. The sequence goes on from OY992896.1 coordinate 10,905,715, forward strand.
TCAATCATCTTGAATCCATCTCCTGTCATTTCTATCAGTATATTTACAACTTTTCAATCATCTTGAATCCATCTTCATTCCTGTCATTTCTATCAATATATTTACAACTTTTCAATCATCTTGAATCCATCTTCATTCCTGTCATTTCTATCAGTACATTTACAACTTTTCAATCATCTTGAATCCATCTCCTGTCATTTCTATCAGTATATTTACAACTTTTCAATCATCTTGAATCCATCTCCTGTCATTTCTATCAGTATATTTACAACTTTTCAATCATCTTGAATCCATCTCCTGTCATTTCTATCAGTAAATTTACAACTTTTCAATCATCTTGAATCCATCTCCTGTCATTTCTATCAGTATATTTACAACTTTTCAATCATCTTGAATCCATCTTCATTCCTGTCATTTCTATCAATATATTTACAACTTTTCAATCATCTTGAATCCATCTCCTGTCATTTCTATCAGTATATTTACAACTTTTCAATCATCTTGAATCCATCTTCATTCCTGTCATTTCTATCAATATATTTACAACTTTTCAATCATCTTGAATCCATCTCCTGTCATTTCTATCAGTATATTTACAACTTTTCAATCATCTTGAATCCATCTTTATTCCTGTCATTTCTATCAATATATTTACAACTTTTCAATCATCTTGAATCCATCTCCTGTCATTTCTATCAGTAAATTTACAACTTTTCAATCATCTTGAATCCATCTTCATTCCTGTCATTTCTATCAGTATATTTACAACTTTTCAATCATCTTGAATCCATCTCCTGTCATTTCTATCAGTAAATTTACAACTTTTCAATCATCTTGAATCCATCTCCTGTCATTTCTATCAGTATATTTACAACTTTTCAATCATCTTGAATCCATCTTCATTCCTGTCATTTCTATCAATATATTTACAACTTTTCAATCATCTTGAATCCATCTCCTGTCATTTCTATCAGTATATTTACAACTTTTCAATCATCTTGAATCCATCTCCTGTCATTTCTATCAGTATATTTACAACTTTTCAATCATCTTGAATCCATCTCCTGTCATTTCTATCAGTATATTTACAACTTTTCAATCATCTTGAATCCATCTTCATTCCTGTCATTTCTATCAATATATTTACAACTTTTCAATCATCTTGAATCCATCTCCTGTCATTTCTATCAGTATATTTACAACTTTTCAATCATCTTGAATCCATCTTCATTCCTGTCATTTCTATCAGTATATTTACAACTTTTCAATCATCTTGAATCCATCTCCTGTCATTTCTATCAGTATATTTACAACATTTCAATCATCTTGAATCCATCTCCTGTCATTTCTATCAGTACATTTACAACTTTTCAATCATCTTGAATCCATCTCCTGTCATTTCTATCAGTATATTTACAACTTTTCAATCATCTTGAATCCATCTCCTGTCATTTCTATCAGTACATTTACAACTTTTCAATCATCTTGAATCCATCTTCACTCCAGTCATTTCTATCAGTATATTTACAACTTTTCAATCATCTTGAATCCATCTTCATTCCTGTCATTTCTATCAATATATTTACAACTTTTCAATCATCTTGAATCCATCTCCTGTCATTTCTATCAGTATATTTACAACTTTTCAATCATCTTGAATCCATCTCCTGTCATTTCTATCAATATATTTACAACTTTTCAATCATCTTGAATCCATCTCCTGTCATTTCTATCAGTATATTTACAACTTTTCAATCATCTTGAATCCATCTCCTGTCATTTCTATCAATATATTTACAACTTTTCAATCATCTTGAATCCATCTCCTGTCATTTCTATCAGTATATTTACAACTTTTCAATCATCTTGAATCCATCTCCTGTCATTTCTATCAGTATATTTACAACTTTTCAATCATCTTGAATCCATCTCCTGTCATTTCTATCAATATATTTACAACTTTTCAATCATCTTGAATCCATCTCCTGTCATTTCTATCAGTATATTTACAACTTTTCAATCATCTTGAATCCATCTCCTGTCATTTCTATCAGTATATTTACAACTTTTCAATCATCTTGAATCCATCTCCTGTCATTTCTATCAGTATATTTACAACTTTTCAATCATCTTGAATCCATCTTCATTCCTGTCATTTCTATCAATATATTTACAACTTTTCAATCATCTTGAATCCATCTCCTGTCATTTCTATCAGTATATTTACAACTTTTCAATCATCTTGAATCCATCTTCATTCCTGTCATTTCTATCAGTATATTTACAACTTTTCAATCATCTTGAATCCATCTCCTGTCATTTCTATCAGTATATTTACAACATTTCAATCATCTTGAATCCATCTCCTGTCATTTCTATCAGTACATTTACAACTTTTCAATCATCTTGAATCCATCTCCTGTCATTTCTATCAGTATATTTACAACTTTTCAATCATCTTGAATCCATCTCCTGTCATTTCTATCAGTACATTTACAACTTTTCAATCATCTTGAATCCATCTTCACTCCAGTCATTTCTATCAGTATATTTACAACTTTTCAATCATCTTGAATCCATCTTCATTCCTGTCATTTCTATCAATATATTTACAACTTTTCAATCATCTTGAATCCATCTCCTGTCATTTCTATCAGTACATTTACAACTTTTCAATCATCTTGAATCCATCTTCACTCCAGTCATTTCTATCAGTATATTTACAACTTTTCAATCATCTTGAATCCATCTTCATTCCTGTCATTTCTATCAATATATTTACAACTTTTCAATCATCTTGAATCCATCTCCTGTCATTTCTATCAGTACATTTACAACTTTTCAATCATCTTGAATCCATCTTCATTCCTGTCATTTCTATCAGTATATTTCAATCATCTTGTGCCCTGTCAACTGACATAGAAGTTTATGTCTCTCCACATATCACAGTCATTAGTGTTTCTCTGAGAGATCTAGAATTAAATAACATCTTGGGAAGATAATGTGGTGGTTTCCCCTTGTTCCCCACAATCACATTGGGGTATTTTACCTCTACCTTTGACAGCAATTTCCAACTGTCAGGACAAGTGAGTTCCCTGCTCTGCTCAGCTGCAGAGCTATCCACTAATCCTGGTGGTACTCGGTCCCCAGACCTCCATCCTGCTAGTCATATAGACTGCACACAAGCTCAGCACAAATGGATCTTTTCCCCTCCCTTCAAATAATATTTGGACGCCAACATGGCCGAATGAATAAGAACGCTTATTCTTAAACATTTGGTGTGGTGATGTCGAGGTAGCAGGTTTAACCTCTACACCGGTCAGTTGGACTAAAATATTTTTCTCAACCTTGATTTGGGGACGTAAATTATAAGTGTCTCAGAAGTCAGAGTGGGTTCGCCTAATGGGGAGGGATACTGGTAATTTTTTTTTTTTGCATATCCTTTACAGGACATCGTTGTCAACACCAGCAGCCAGCTCACATACCCCGTAAGTTACCGATGTGATTCGAACCACTGCTGATTCTCACCGTCATCATGTTACCGATAAGAGTATACGAGATTACGGAGAGAAGTCATAACCTCTAAGCCACGAAGCCGGCATACTGGTAATAGTGAAAGTTAATCCACACGCAAAAAGCAGTCCAGTGCACTAGAAGTACTAGCACATGTATGGACTATGCTTAGTTCAAAATTAGCGAGCAGACACAAAAAAATGTTTTTATTTCTGAAGTAAAGTTGGTGCAATGGACCTCACACTGACAATGGCATGAACGAATGAATGAACGCACAAATGCACGTACGCACACACACATCCACACACCCACACGAGATATGAACTAGGTGGATGAGGATGAGAGATGATTTGTCAAGACTCATCACGGCTTGGAAAAATAGCACATGAAATGATGTGTTCTGTTGGAGATCATGAGATGCAGAGAAGCATGATCACCCACACCAGTTGGCAAGGCACTCAAAGATGTATATGTATATCCATCCATCCATCATGTGCCATACCGGTAAGCGTGGGCGGTCATGTTCTGCCATCTCACTCGATCACCAGAGTCGTGGATCATATATATGTATATACACACATGCAAACACATACACTCTCACATACTCTTAAAAAGTCGCTTAAAAGTCGACAGGGTCGACTTCATTGCACCGGGTTTTATCCCATATGGCTCGGTCTCCGCAGCGCGGAAAGCGTCGCACATAGCACGAACTCCGTAGCTTTTAGCGACGACCCACAGGAGTCTCCGAAACATTTAACTCATAAACCGAAGGACACGGCCCGGAATCGAACCCACAACCTTCGGAGCACGTGTCAAACGGCTTGACCACTTCGCCACGGAGACTCCCACATACTCATGAACACATACCAAGTGTGTGACCGATCTGGTATTCCATATGGAAAGCATCAAACTTAACAGACCAGCAATACAGAAGAGCACTTTTACCACACCAATTTATGCCAGATACTACAGCATGGCTTCATCACCCTCACTCTCATTATCACTGACTGCGATTCAACAACCAAATAGAACAGCAGCTAATCTCTTCATCTAATTAGGTTGGACATTTACCAAGCAGGCTGGTTATTTACCACTGCCCTGACATTTACCAAGCAACCCAAACATTTACCAAATAGACTGAACATTTAATACATAGACTCAACATTTACAAAGTAGACTGAACATTTAACAAATAGACCGAACATTTATCAAGTGGACTGAAAATTTAACAAATAAACTGAACATTTAACAAATGGACTGAACATTTACAAATAGACTGAACATTTAACAAATAGACTGAACATTTATCAAGTGGACTGAAAATTTAACAAATAGACTGATCATTTAACAAATAGACTGAACATTTACAAATAGACTGAACATTTAACAAATAGACTGAACATTTATCAAGTGGACTGAAAATTTAACAAATAGACTGATCATTTAACAAATAGACTCAACATATATCAAGTAGACTGAACATTTACCAAATAGACTATACATTTACCATTTATCCCGGACATTTACCATGTATGCCGGACATTTACCATGTATGTCGGACATTTACCATGTATGCCGGACATTTACCATGTATCCCGGACATCTACCATGTATTCTGGACATTTACCATGTATCCCGGACATTTACCATGTATCCCAGACATTTACCATGTATCCCAGACATTTACCATGTATCACAGACATTTACCATGTATCCTGGACATTTACCATGTATCCCAAACATTTACCAAGTAGCCCAGACACTTACTAAGTAGCCCAGACATTTACCATGTAGCCCAGACATCTACCATATATCTTGGACATTTACCATGTATCCTGGACATTTAACATGTATTCTGGACATTTACCATGTATCCCGGACATTTACCATGTATCCCAGACATTTACCATGTATCCCAGACATTTACCATGTATCACAGACATTTACCATGTATCCTGGACATTTACCATGTATCCCAAACATTTACCAAGTAGCCCAGACACTTACTAAGTAGCCCAGACATTTACCATGTAGCCCAGACATCTACCATATATCTTGGACATTTACCATGTATCCTGGACATTTAACATGTATCCTGGACATTTACCATGTATTCCGGACATTTACCATGTATTCCAGACATTTGCCAAGTATCCCGGACATTTGCCAAGTATCCCGGACATTTACCATGTATCCCAGGCATTTACCATGTATCCCAGGCATTTACCATGTATCCCGGGCATTTACCATGTATCCCAGACATTTACCATGTATCCCAGACATTTACCATGTATCCTGGACATTTACCAAGTATTCCGGCCATTTACCATGTATCCCGGACATTTATCATGTATCCCGGACATTTACCATGTATCCCAGACATTTACCATGTATTCCGGACATTTACCATGTATTCGGACATTTACCATGTATCCCGGACATTTACCAAGTATCCTGGACATTTACTAAGTAGCCCAGACATTTACCAAGTAGCCCAGACATTTACCAAGTAGCCCAGACATTTACCATGTATCCCAGACATTTACCATGTATCCTGGACATTTACCATGTATCCTGGACATTTACCAAGTAGTCCAGACATTTACCATGTATCCCAGACAGTTACCAAGTAGTCCAGACATTTGCCATTTATCCCAGACATTTACCATGTATCCTGGACATTTACCATGCATCCCAGACATTTACCATGCAGCACGGACATTTACCAAGTACCCCAGACATTTACCAAGTACCCCAGACATTTACCAAATAGCCCATAAATCAGCATGCTATAGCTGAAAGCTGCAAATATATGGCCCAGGAACTTGCAAAATATAAATACTAAAATTTAAGAATCAATATCACAGCACTCAGGACGTTCCCACCCATACTCCGTTCCCCCGCTTCAAAAATTCAGTGAAAAGTTTCAATGCTAATAATGGTGTGTAGCAAGATATACTATCAGTTACATTAATTATTCAATGACTTACCTCTAATTCTGATATATGTGGCAGCTGTTGAAATTTAATCGGATGAATTACCAAACTTCAGACCTGCTACAGTGTTGCATTACCCACAAGAGGCAATGCTTCACTGATTCCTAGAGAACCTGGGCCTGAACTGCCTGTGGCTCTCCTAATACCAACTGCAATGACAGGATGCAAGGACATCTCTTAGCAAATTATCAAGTATCTACCACCTTTATATAAATATTAGCAAATTATCAAGGCTCTATCACCATATATTTTATATATATATATATCTATATATATAGAGGTCTCCCTGGTCTAGGGGTTACACGACTTTCTCCATAATCCTGTATACTCTCATGAGTAACGTGATGTGCATGAGAATTGGTAGCGGTTCTCTCTGCGTCGGTAACTTACGGGGTATGTGAGCCGGTCGCTCAGAAAGCAATGGCAAACTACTGAGCGTAATCTTGCCAAGAAATCAACAATCAGCTGAAAGATGCTGATGTTGACAGCGATGTCCTGTAAAGGATATGCGGGGAAAAAATATATATATATATATATATACGCAAATTATCTAGTCTCTACCACTGTATATACATACATACACATACACAATCACATTCAGGTAGAAGAAAACTTCATATAATTCAGGAGCCAGAATATTTTTTTTCGCAAATAAGTACCAAGGAAACTATTAGTAAATATTTCCAGGGGCCATGGCAACTGGTGCCCTAGATTTTCCTGTGTGAGAGAGAGAGAGAGAGAGAGAGAGAGAGAGAGAGAGAGAGAGAGAGAGAGAGAGAGAGAGAGAGAGAGAGAGAGAGAGAGAGAGAGAGAGAGAGAGAGACAGACAGACAGACAGACAGACAGACAGAGAATGCATGTGTGTGTATGTTTGTGTATAGAGACACACACACACACACACAAATGCTAGGCCCTCGGCCTATAGAAGCTTCACTTGCCTTTTATATTTTTATTTTAATATCTCTATCTGTATCCCCAGTGTTGTCTACATTGCCTCCCAAATAGATGTATGATTCTGGCTCTTGAAGTAATGTTTCACCCATGGAGATCGGGTTGGTATTTGCTTGGTTTAATCTCATTATCTCTGTATTTTCTCTTTGAATTTTCAGACCCAATTGTTGTGACCTCTCATCACAAGTGTGATTATTATATCCTGCATTTGATTGTGTGTGCATGACAGGAGTGCAATATCATCAGCAAAGTCCAAATCATCCAGCTGCTTCGTTAATAGTCCATTGAATTCCATTTCCGGCGGTAGTTGTAATTTATTCCTAATGGATGTGTTAAAATGGCAGTGACTCGTGAGATGGAAGGCAGGAAGTTATCACATGTATGACTATCTCCCAGAATTTCTGCTTTCCAGACCATTTGTTGTTTATAACTTCATAATAACAGGTTATCATCATCATGTGCCCTGCCAACTGCCATAAGCGTCCATTTCTCTCCATAGATATTGTTCCTTAGTGGTCCAGATCAGTTCTATTGATGACATTCCCCCATACCACCAATCTAGGCCATCCAGCAACATTTCTCTCCATAGATATTGTTCCTTAGTGGTCCAGATCAGTTCTATTGATGACATTCCCCCATACCACCAATCTAGGCCATCCAGCAACATTTCTCTCCATAGATATTGTTCCTTGGTGGTCCAGGTCAGTTCTCTTGATGACATTCCCCCATACCACTGTTCTAGGCCATCCAGCAACATTTCTCTCCATAGATATTGTTCCTTAGTGGTTCAGATCAGTTCTATTGATGACATTCCCCCATACCACCAATCTAGGCCATCCATAGATATTGTTCTTTAGTGGTCCAGATCAGTTCTATTGATGACATTCCCCCATACCACCAATCTAGGCCATCCAGCAACATTTCTCTCGATAGATATTGTTCCTTGGTGGTCCAGATCAGTTCTATTGATGACATTCCCCCATACCACCAATCTAGGCCATCCATAGATATTGTTCTTTAGTGGTCCAGATCAGTTCTATTGATGACATTCCCCCATACCACCAATCTAGGCCATCCAGCAACATTTCTCTCCATAGATATTGTTCCTTAGTGGTCCAGATCAGTTCTATTGATGACATTCCCCCATACCACCAATCTAGGCCATCCATAGATATTGTTCTTTAGTGGTCCAGATCAGTTCTATTGATGACATTCCCCCATACCACCAATCTAGGCCATCCAGCAACATTTCTCTCCATAGATATTGTTCCTTGGTGGTCCAGATCAGTTCTATTGATGACATTCCCCCATACCACCAATCTAGGCCATCCAGCAACATTTCTCTCCATAGATATTGTTCCTTGGTGGTCCAGATCAGTTCTCTTGATGACATTCCCCCATACCACTGATCTAGGCCATCCAGCAACATTTCTCTTCATAGATATTGTTCCTTGGTGGTCCAGATCAGTTCTATTGATGACATTCCCCCATACCACTGATCTAGGCCATCCAGCAACATTTCTCTCCATAGATATTGTTCTTTGGTGGTCCAGATCAGTTCTATTGATGACATTCCCCCATACCACCAATCTAGGCCATCCAGCAACATTTCTCTTAGTCCATTTCTGCCTATCCTCCCACTGAGCTTTCTAGACACCTTTCTTCTCTGTACATGCCACAAATATCTACGTCACCTAATTAATCAGCCTGGGCTGGTCACGGGGCTATGCTAGCCCAGAAAAATACCTGCCGCAATTTAAAATTGACTCCAGAATATCATACTGGCAAGGTAAGCCTGAGAACTAACTACAATGCCATGAGAGCTTAAGTTACTGTATAGCTCTTGGTTTGGGCTGGAAAAGAATCACTTCCCTTGTGTACTGATATCTCCTCCCATAGATTACACAAGAAGAATCTCAGCACGGTGCACAAATCCATAGCACTAACAAAGATCCATATATATCACAAATGCTGTCAATATTATTCTATAAGTGGATTTCCAAATTTTTCAATCTGCCAACACGGCAGCCTGCTCTTTTCAATTTCAAACCGACAAGAGATTTGTAACATGACAAATTGTGTACTCGGGCCTTATTAGTATTTTGCCCATGTCCAAGAAAACTAGGCGCCCAATCCACTGCCCTAGAATTAGGGAGCTGTATACCATCCTGTTCTTATTTTGTAAACACACAGTGAATCAAACCTGGTCTGCCTGAGTTAAAAGGTGGATGTTTAACATATAACCCACTTCAACATTTTTCCACAGCAGCTATAAATGCAAACCCGCAGCTGCTATAAATGCAAACCTACAACAGCTATAAATGCAAAGCTGCAACTATAATGTAAATCTGCAACAGCTATAAATGCAAACCTGCAACAGCTATAAATGCAAACCTACAAGAGATATAAATGCAAACCTACAGCAGCTATAAATGTAAACCCACAACAGCTATAAATCCATATGTCAGGCAGTGTTGCTAAACTCCTCACTCTACCTTCTTCCTTCCTCCCTTACTTTTTTATTACAATCCTACACAGGTGCACATTATTATCCACCAGTCCCAACCACACCATGACCCACCTGCACTGTTAACAACTTATATGTTGCGAATGAAAAGTTAGTTGCATATCCTTTACATGAAGTAGCAGCCAACCCCAGCATTTTTGGGCTGTTCGTGATTCCTGGGCAAGTTTACACTCAGTAGTTTGCCATTGCTTTCTGAACAACAGGCACCCACACCATTTCGTAAAACACCAACGCAAGGCAGTTTGCTGCCAAATTGCCTGCAGCTGTGTTTCAAATGCGGTACGCAGGATTACAAACTGCGTTTGTAACCCCTTCGCTGCGAAGCCAGCATGTTGTGAATACATTCACTGTAAAATGCCCCCTTTTCTTCATGGCTAGGGCCTTGGTGTACCTGCTTCATGTTTTATTTCATTCCGCTTCATACTTTTGGTACACATGGGCCTATGTTATTCTGCCTCTGTGTGGCCACTGCAGCGCCTTTTTCTTGTCCTTACTTTTGGGGGTCTGGACGTATACCAAACCAAACCCACTGTCTGGGGGGCTGCGTGGTCTCAAGGTATGGTGTCCGCCTTGAGTGCTGGAGGTCCTGGGTTCAAGCCCCGGCGATGCTGGGATATTTTTCTCGTAGACTTCTTGTAATAAATTTCCCCTGGTCTCTGGGTAGTGAGATCAGACGCCCGTGTGTATTTTTGCACATGTATAAAATCCCTTGGCAGTTGGAAATCGAAAAAGAGTAGCCTAACGGTGCTGCTCGGGCAAAATTTCGAGTTAAAAATCTACCCAAAGTATTTCAGGATCCTCGCCGGTGCTACGGAGTTCATGCACTGAGCTGAGTTTCTCCAGACTCAGGTTTGAGTTGGGAGGAGAACGGAGCACTTATGGGTTGCACCCGTGTGCCGTGATGTTGATCCATCGACTAAACTAAACTAAAACCACTGTCTGGTGAATCGTAAATTGGAATGGTACATGATGACAATATCTAATAACAATGATGATAGCTGGCAATAGATCATTGATATATCTATTTTGTTAATCTGTTGAGTTTTTTCTTTTGTATATTTTTTAAGTAGCAATACCAATGTGTGTGTGTGTCTGCGTGCTGACGAAGGCTGTAGCAGCAATGTCCATTTTGTCACATGTGATTGTGTTCTAAAGCTTAATCATTTCACTTCTCGTTTTCACCGGTTTACCACCCCCAACTGTATTATATACTATTTGTAACTATTACATCACTTCTAAATGACCCAAAACAAAATAGATACATCAAACGATCAATGAGCCAGCAGAACTGTTAATAGTTATCAGGCCCAGTCTGATTGTAACGTAATGGCCTTTGGAATCATCTTCTGCAAATAAATTGTACTTTAATTGTTCCTAGACGTCAACACCAAGTAAGTCTAGATAGCTAATTTAGAGATTTAAAAATAGTTCAACCCTAATGACACATAGAAGAGTTACAAAGAAGAGTTCCGTGAACAGGTGTCTGTTATACTTCCTTTTTTCTACTACAGATCGTTAGGAGTGGGTTGTGTTGGGTAGCCTATTCACGTCTGCAGTTACGAATGTTTAACTACAGTGTCCATTTTCCAAGCTAGAAGTGGTTCTGGTGACAAGTGAAGTTGGAGATGGAAGTGGCAGAACCAGGTAGATAACCTTTCAGATAAGTGCAAATTGCTGACCACACATTAGCCGTCACAGACACTTGCGTAGTCTCACGATTTAAGTACATTTTATGTAATATATGTTTTGTGTTTGCTCGCTTTTAACTCATGCGTATTCTTTACAAGTGCTATTTCTAGTGCACTGGACTGATTTTTGCATGTGGATTAGCTTTCCCTATAACCAGTGTCTCTCGCCATCAAATGAACCCACTCCGATTTCAGAGGTACTTGTAATTTATATACTAAAGTCAAGGAGGAGAAGTCAACTGACCAGTGTAGGGCTGAAACCGCTACCTTATCATCAGCACACCGGATGTTTAAGAATGAGCGCTTTTATCCATTCAGCCATGCTGGCCTCCATTTTCCTTGTATTATATGCAATAGACATTGTTTTTTAAGCCATTCATTTAAATCTTAGTGACATTACTTTATATATTATATGGAAGTAATATTGAAAGTGAATGTCTGTAATGTCCCCCACTCATCCCTCCACCCACTCACAGATCCCACCACCACCCCAGACATCTTGCACCCACCCACACACACATCCCTCACCCACCCATATGCATCTTTCCACCCACTCACACATACCCCAATCCACTCAAGCTCACCCACACACACATGCTCTACCCACCCACACACCCTCCAACCACACACACATACCCCTCACACATGCACATCCCACACCAACACACACATATCCCTCACCCACTCACACATCAACCACCCATACCCACACATCTTTCCATCCACACACACATTTCCCCGCCCACTCACACATTTCACAACCACCCACACACCCCAACAACCACACACACATCCCCCACCAACACACACATCCCCCACCTACCAACACACATCCCAATACCCACCAACACCCATGCAAACACACCAACCCAAATGCACATCCTCCTCCCACACATCCCTCATCCAACTACACGCCCCATCCATACTCACATCCCTCCACCCACCAACCCACTCATCTCCGCACCCACCTACACACCCCCCCCACAAACCCAAACCTCCCCACCCACTCACTCAGATCCTCACCCACACACATCTCCCCACCCACACACTTCTCCCATACTCCAACACACCTCTCCCACCCACCCACACGCCTCCACAATCCACACATACACTCCCTATCCACACATTCCCTCACCCACACACAAACACCGACACACACACACACACACATCCCCAACCCACACACCTCTTCCATCCATATACACATCAACCACACTCATCCCCCAACCCCCTACACACATCCCCACACCCCCACCCACCAAGAAGGAGGAAGAGGACTATTGGAGAAAGGATGGATTGAATTTTATGCAACCAAGAGCAGTCATCAACCTACTGGAATCGTCCGACACAGATTAAGGTCTGGGCAGATCGCAGACCTTAATCCACGTGCACATTTACTGGGATATTTTGCTCCAACTATTCAGACGAATTGCAGGCCCTAAACATTACAGCATCAGCACAATGTCAATGGCAACAGTTTGTATTCCACAGTGATGAATTTTCAATTCCGCAAGCCCTCAGCGGTGACAAACAACTGGCATTGAAAAAAAAACACACACACACACACAATCACACACTAATCGCATTGAATGCCAACAGAAGAGTAATATTGCGGTGGAAACTGACATACTGTGGCATAACAAGAAACGTGAGAGCAAACACGTTGTCAAATTAGGGGATAACACACGTGCGTACGAATCAATCTATAAACTTCAATGAAAAGAGGACCAACATCTTGGTCGTTAAGAAGAAAGCCCACTACAGAGACACTGACAACTATTTTCATAGTGCAAAACTGGTAATCATGTTCCATCTCTGAACGGTTAACAGCAGAGTAGACAATCTTTCACGAAGACTCAAAGCGGGTCTGTCAATCATGTGTACGTGTGAACAAACTACACAGACAGCTGAACAGATCTTTAAAAATGGACACATGATGACTAAATTGCGGTATCATTTCTGGTCACTCCATACGCACATTAACGCGCAGCTATTTGGAAGCTTTCACGAACTCAATATAAAAAGCTAAATGCATCCTAGTAACATGACTCCTTGTGTGCACGTTATTAACCAGCAGCTGAAGAAACAAGAAGGAAATGAAAAATAAGGTAAGAAATATATTCCTTCTACTTTCCTGTCAATTTACACATTATTTACCCCATGCCTCTGTAAATTCTCTGTCTTTACTAATATTACACATTGCACCCCTCTCGGGAGTCTCCGTGGTGAAGTGGTCAAGCCGTCTGACTCGGGCTCCGAAGGTTGTATGTTCGATTCCGGGCTGCGTCCTTCATTTCACGAGTGCATTTTTTCTGAGACTGGAGCTACGGAGTTCATACTTTGTGCGACGCTTTCCGCGCTGCAGAAAGAGACTGAGCCATATGGGATAAAAACCTAGTGCAATGTAGTCGATCCTGTCGACTTTTAAGCAACTTTTTTTCATCCACTCCCATACGAATCTGGCTACGCCTTGTACTTGTGTCGTTACCCGAAATGACGTGCTTTACTGTAAGAATAGTTTGTTAGCGTGAATTCACTACATTTCCGCCAAAACATCAAAGAAATATCGCCGCTTTCAATGATTTAAGTTGCCTTTGGACCTATCAAAGACATATTCCAGGAAAACTTTCAAAATGATGCAACAGACAGCTTTCATACAAATTAATTGTGAATAAAGGCATTCATTTCTGAACAGACTATAGTAGTGCTGATGATAGTTTTGGAGCAAGTCGTGGTTGGTTTGAGCACTGCAAGAAGAGTTCAAACCTGCACAACATTCAGATAACAGGTGAAGCAACGAGTGCTGATACTGCAGCTGCAGAGTGTTTCCCTGCAGAGTTAAAGGCCATGATTGAGGAGGGTGGTTACTCTCCCAAGCAAGTCATCAACGTTGACGAGATAGGGCTTTATTGGAAAAGACTGCCACTAAGGACTTATATTTCGAAAGATGACAAGACTGTGCCTGGCTTTAAAGCTGCCAAAGATAGGCTTACTCTTCTTCTAGGTGGCAACACTGAAGGAGATTTCAAGTTCAAGGTCAAGGCTACTGACAACATTGCGGATTAATGGAGTGAGGTAACATCAGCATGCATGAATACTGTGTGGCGAAAACTTGTGGTCAGAATGTGTGCACGACTTTTGTGAATTTGACATATTCATGCTTTTCGACGACAGATCGTTAACTTAGCCACTAAAACTGGCTTTTAAGGGATGGAGATAATGGACATAATAAATTAGGATAACCTGAACAGAGAACGGAGCTCCAAAGTGTCGAGGGCAGTAATAAGCGCCATCAACAGTTAAAAGGAGCTTTACTTAGAGAAAAGGATTTCAGCCATGTGCACATGTGGTTTGGCGTCGCAGACAGCAGAGCACATACTCCAGGATTGCCCAAACTACAACATATCCAGGCGAACCTTCTGGCCTAGAGAGACAACAGTGGAAGATAAACTCTATGGACCGCTGAATGAACTAAAAAAGACTGTTAGATTCATACAAGAGACAACATTGCAGTTATAAACATAATTTAGGCGAACGAAAGAAGAAGAAGAAGAAGAAAAGGAAAAAGGCTGTGCAGCAGACATTGGAAAATTTCTTTGTTCAAGCAGAGAAGAGCCAGGAAAAGAGGCAGGAAGAGGTTACAGTTCCATCCTCAGATGAAGTGGCAGAATGTAATGCCCCTACGTCCCAATAACTCTACCACTCACCCTCCAACCCACCTCTATTTAGCCAATAAATATCAACAACCATCAAAATAAACATTACATAATACGATGTATTTCATTTAATTATGTGGGAAATAGTTTTTCGCTATACATCGTTTCACTTAAAGTCGCGTTTTCCAAGAACCTAACCCTGACGTTAACCGGGGCCTCCCTGTATTTTGTTTTCCCTCGTTCATTAGACATGGTAATCTTTCTCTGTCAGTGACAGCAACCCACATTACTGATCATGGTTCACCATCACACAAGAAACCATTCTTACATCGAGTCTTTGTTCTTGCCCTGACTACTTCTTCTTCTTCTTCTGCGTTCGTCCGGATTTTTTTTTCCGGGCATGACTGCGTTGTGCCTGTTTACAGCAGAGCCGACACATCCGACTTCTGCGGGCATTTGTTGACGGGGTTAACTTTCCCGGATTCTTGCCCTGACTATATCACATAGCCAAGCCATTTAGGTATTTTTTTTTTGTCTTCCTCATGCTCCTTTCATATTAAGGTTGCCAGATTATGAAACAAATTTATCTCTCCCACTCATTGGACCAGCAAAGCCTACAAAGCATCGACTCATCTAATTCCTCAATTTACAATTTTCAGCTGCCTCTTGAAGGACTGCTTATTTCACTGTTAAGTCCTCCAATGATTAACAAATTATGAAATTATTAACCGTTTACCAAAATTTGATCTTTGAAAATGCATACAATTAAGTAAGTTTAATGTACAACTATTGTGTCGGTACAGGGTGATTACACAACCTACCAATTAATGAATTACCAAAATTCCTGTATGATTTAACGCTAGCTGTCCTTTCTTGCCGGTTCTGCTGTGAAAGTACGGACACAATTCGTAATCCTGCATACCGCGTTCGAATCACAGCTGCTGGCTGTGAAAACAGACCACCTAGCCTTGGTTTTATAAAAATGGTATGAGTGCGGGTCCTTCAGAAAGCTATGACAAATTACTGAACGTAAACTTGATAAGAAATCACAGTCAAAAACTGCTGGGGTTTACTGCAATGAAATGTCTTGTAAAGGATATGTAACTAACTTAACTGTCCTTTCTTAGCAGAAATAATTTGGTCCAAACTGACTTCGGTAGAAAATGGAAACAAGGATTGTGTTGATAATACATGTTACCATTATAATTTTTGTATTCTTCTGTTCCTATCTCATATTATTACCGCCATCTTGGATTACTAAATCAGCTCGGCTCTGTCTTTCATTCGAAATAAAACATTAGCAGAACTGTCACGTATGTGTGGAAGAGTTATAGTGCATTCAGTAAAACGTGAGTTTGAAAGACAATTCTCGGTACAGTAGATGAAGATTATACCAGTCGTGCTTTCAAAAAAAGACTTAATTTATTTTTGGTATTGAATCATAACATAAATTAACTTGACGAAACTGAGATGAGGAACGAACATGTACACGGAGAATGTTAATAAAAGAAAGATATGCACCGTGCATTGCAATGTCGGTGAACAATTACACGCTATACATAAAAGCGTGATCAATATCTCTTTTTCTTGATCAAAATGGATCGTTTGATGTTACAATACAGCCCTTTTCTTTGGTTCAAGCCGCCACATTTACATATGAAATGAATCATAGAACTAAAAAAAAACCTCTCTTATCTAGCTCCACTAGTGCATTATCAGTGAACAACGTGCGTTTAAATGCACAATTCACTATCAGACAAGGATCTAGTGACAAGGTAACAAAGATTACTTACCCAGTGTTGATAAAACTTAAGATAACATCGAAATATTTTGAAATAGAGGAAACGAATATGCAATCCTGAGACAACATAAGCAGACGAGTATTTTGACACTAAAGAGGGTGCGGCGCCCGTGGAATACAACCGTCAGCCCCGTAGAAATGTGGGCATAGTTTCAGCGCTTGCGCACTGGCTCGGGATCTTTACCATATCTCACTCGCGGCCTGTAGAAAATTATATATAATATAAGAGATTTCAAATTCGTTTTGTATGATCGTTACTTTGATGTGAAATATGTTTATATGTTACTATGCTGGGGGTATGAATCGTGTAGCTTTCATGTAAAGTTACGACATCTGTATTAATCAATTAATTTGACATCTCGGCAATGAAGTTTGCAGGCAATACTTGATGTTTGTTGCTCGCTTGGTATATTCTGATAGACCTGTTCTTCATTTCTTAATAGTAATACCTCCCACCTTTTGCTCACTGCTATCAACGTTTCCTTCTTACCATCATCATCAACAAATGCCCATCCAGCTGGCGTAGGCATTCATGTCTCTCCATAGATCTCGGTCTTTGCCATTCTGGATCAACTCTGCTGATAATATTCCTCCATGCCACCGTCTCAATCCACCCAGCATCATTTCTCTTTTTCGGCCTCCTCCTCTCTTCCTCTTGATCTTTCCAGTCGTCACGATGTTCTCCAATGCCTCTCTTCTCATGACATGACCAAAGTCTGCTTGTTAGTTACTCTGGCAGTCCAAGGAATCCGCAACATTCGTCCCAGGAACAACATCGCTGTTGCCTTCAAGTTCTTCCCAATTTGATCATTTACATTCCAAGATTCAGTATCATGCAGTAAAACAGTCTCTATATAGCATTTCAGCACCCTCTTTCTTACATTCAATGGTATTGACTTATTTTAAGAAAGATATTTATTTAACGAGTCCAAATTATTTGTGTGTGTCTACCTCCATTTTTTCTTGTTTTAGGATCATCATCATCATTCAATGCTTTGCCTGCTGGCGTGGGCGATTATGCTTCTCCACAAACTACGATCTTCGATGGCATGGATCAGTTCGTGTGTTGACTCCCTTCCGTGCCATGACACAAGACTGTCAAGAATCTTCCCACTCTGTCTTCCTCTTTATCTCATTCCGCAAACCTTTCCGACTGTCACAGCATGTTCCTGTTTTTGTCTTCCCATAACGTTGCCAAAATACGATGACTGCCGCTTTATGATGTTTGTGATAATGTGATAAGTTGTTTTCAGCTTCCCTTAAAACGTCCTGATTGCTCATTTTGGCTGTCCAATTCATTTTCAGCATTCTTCTATAAAACCACATCTCCAAGGCTTCCTGGGGCTTTTTCCCCCACATGTTTACTAATTGTCCAGGATTCCCAGCCGTATGTTAAATCTTATAACTCATATTCGTAACATTCATATTCATTTTTTAAGTGTTTATTGTTTTAATTATAATTTAGGCAAAGCGAAACACGTTGCTATCAGAGGATTATCATAAGATTCGACATCATAGAACCCAGGGCT
The DNA here is from genome assembly GCA_963921405.1 of Cepaea hortensis. Classification (NCBI taxonomy): domain Eukaryota; kingdom Metazoa; phylum Mollusca; class Gastropoda; order Stylommatophora; family Helicidae; genus Cepaea; species Cepaea hortensis. The sequence continues at coordinate 10,924,376 of OY992896.1, forward strand.
CCTCTCTCTCTCTCTCTCTCTCTCTCTCTCTCTCTCTCTCTCTCTCTCTCTCTCTCTCTCTCTCTCTCTCTCTCTCTCATCGAATGACGCAATATGTTGGTGTTGATCATTCCAGAAGCTCGTTGGTCGTAAAAACATCGGATTCACCACATCATACGTCCCTCCTTGATGGAACCACACTTGAATTTAACCTCAGCTATCTCAAAACAGGTTGCCTTATAATCTGTTACTGTATTCCAACCAGCAGTCGTTCACAGACAGTCTTCCAAAACGGGCGGGTTCAACCCCTACATAATAGATAGTCCCCATCTCCGGCGCTCTTCAAGGCAACAGGCCAGCTGCCTCACGCTCCAGCATGGCAGGGACAGCACATCTATGATAGTCTTCGTAAGCGAGAAGTGTACATGCTTGTGACCCACGCATACCGCGTCTGTCCTTGTTTATCTCCTCCTTGACCATTAAGAGCGTCCCAAACGCCGGTTCTCTTCAGTCCAACAGACCCACTCGCTCGCTGCCTTGCACTCCAGTATCACCCAAACAGCGCGCATCCATGATAGTCTTTGTAAACCAGAAGGGTATATACTTGGTTCCCACCCATGCGGTGATCAGCGTAACCGAATGGATAAGACCACTAGTTCTTAAACTTCCGGTGTGCTGATAACGATGTAGCGGTTTCAACCCCTACACCGGTCAGTTGGACTAAAATGTTGGCTTCTCTTCCTTGACTTGGGGATGCAAATAACAAGTACCTCTGAAGTCGAAGTAGGTTCGCCTGATGGCGAGGGACACAGGCAATCGTCATCATCAAGTGCCCTGCCGGCTGGCGTAGGCGTTCATGGCTCTCCACAGATCTCGGTCTTTGGTGTTCTGGATCAACTCTGCTGATAGTATTCCTCCGTGCCACCGTTTCAATCCGTCCAGCATCATTTCTCTTGGTCTGCCTCTGCCTCTCTTCCCCTCGATCTTTCCAGTTGTCACGATGTTCTCCAATGCCTCTCTTCTCATCACATGACCGAAGAAAGATGTTTGTCTCTGTCTTATTGTTGTATTTAATGTTCTAGTTTCATTAGCCTGTATCGGGCAGTCATTGTTAGTTACTCTGGCAGTCCAAGGAATTCGCAACATTCGTCTCAGGAACCACATCTCTGTTGCTTCTAGTTTAGTTTAGTTTAGTCGATGGATCAACATCACGGCACACGGTTTAACCCATAAGTGCTCCGTTTTCCTCCTAACTCAAACCTGAGTCTGGAGAAACTCAGCTCAATACACGAACTCCGTTGCATCGGCAAGGATCCTAAAATACTTTGGGTAAATTTTTAACTCGAAATTTTGCCCGGGCAGCGCCGTTAGGCTACTCGTTTTCGATTTCCAACTGCCAAGTTGGATTTTTTGCGTGCGCAACAATACACACGGGCGGCGGGCGTCTGATCTCATTACCCAGAGACCAGGGAAAATTTTATTACTGGAAGTCCACGTGGATTTTTAAAATAAATCCCGGTCATCACCGGGGCCTGAACCCGGGACCTCCAGCACTCGAGGCGGACACCATACCTCGAGACCACTCAGTCCCCCAAATATGCACCTCTTGTTGCTTCTAATTTCTTCTTAATTTGTTCATGTATATTCCAAGATTCACTGCCATACAGCAAAACAGGTTCCACATAGCATTTCAGCACTCTCTTACATTCAGTGATAGTGACTTATTTCATAAGATACTCTTCATTTTCTGAAATGCGGCTTTTGCCTGCCATATTCTGCTCTTAATCTCTGTTGTAAATCTTCCATCCGATGTTATACTGGTAATAGGGAAAGCTAATCCACAAGCAAAAACCAGCCCGGTGCATTAGAAGTAGTAGCATGCGTGTCGACAAGGCTTGAGAAGCGGGCGAATGCAACAGATCCAGATTCATGTTATGAACAACGTCACGGCATTAATGTCAACACTTCTTGTGGCTCCGCCCCCGTGCCTTTTAGGGCATACCTCTAAAAACATACACGTATAACTATGCACCTCTTTCTTGGTTTCAAGTTCACTGCAAAATAAAAACAAACTGCATCAATTGTGTCGACGCACGATTCAGGGGATACCAGACCATTGCAACATACTGAATAACCAGGAAATAGATCAACTTACAAAACCATGGGGATATTTTAATTTGCAACTATATGATTTACACACAGCTTATGGAACGGCAATCATTTTTATTGCACTTCTTTCTTGACAACAAAGACACAAGCTGCGCCTGAGCATGTGAAAAAGGAGGATTGTCTTCACATTTCAAGGCAAGACTAGAGCACAAAAATTGAAATACCATCATCTCATCTTGTTCCACTTGTACCATGCGTTGTCGAGATTAAGCATAAACTCAAACAGCGAGAGAGTGCCTGTTTATGGATTTCATATATCGAGACTCCCATTGACTGTTATTCTCTCTGTCCATCGTTTACATGGTCGGTCTCTTCTTCTGGTTCCATTTGGTCTCTACACATTTGCTTGTTGTGGTATACTGACATTACATTTATTTAATAGGCTACAGAGGTGTTCCTCTCGTCTCTGTGTGTGCGGCAATAGTCACATGATGGCAAGACACCTACTTGTCCTTCTACAAGCTTAGCGTACTCCGTAGCTCAGCTGTGGAACAATCTTCCACAAGAAATCAAAGACACCACAAATCACTATATATACAGTCGTAACCTATTTGAACACTATCTCAGTACAGACTACATGAGCCCTCCTTCCCACACACACACACACACACACACACACACACACACACACACAACACACACACACACACACAACACAAAAAAAAAACAAAAAAAACTGCCAAATATAATAATAATTATCTCAAATGACATTCCCTTAAGTGTGGTACGTTACCCCTACCTTTTTTTTTCGCATATCCCATAGGACATTGCAGTCAACACCAGCATTTTCAGCTGCTGTTGATGTCTCGGCAAGATTACGCTCAGTAGTTTGCCATTGCTTTCTGAGCGACCGGCTCACATACCCTGTAAGTAACCAACCCGGCGCGATCCGCTGCCGCATCTCGCGCAGTTTCGTTCTTCACATGGATATACGGGATTACTGAGAAAGTCGTTAAACCCTAAGCCAGTGAGACCGGCACCCCTACCTTAGGTAATTATAATTGCCAAGTCAAAAATGTGTTTTAGTGAGTCATGTATTGTTGATTATTGCACATTTTCCACGCGTTTTAATGAATATTGTTCTGTTATTGTTGTTGTTGTCTAAGATTAGCTTCGTAAGTGATGTATGAATGAAATTATCTATAAGAGCAGAGGGATCAGAAGGGCAGAATGTCAGACGGGCCTGCGTGCCCAATTCTTAACTCTTTGAAAATAAAGTTTGTTCGTTCGTTCGTTCTTCAGACTTCAGCCCGTTTTCCAGCATTGGAACATAGGCTCTAACCAATACACCTCAAAACGTCTCTTATGTTTCGGATCGATACCGTAGTACTGAACAAACTTTACAGTTAAAAATTCTGCGTTTCATGCTAAGCTTAATTTCCTGTTTCCTTTCACAAATTTCCCAGTCACATTCTAGTCCTGCCCAATTTACTGTAATAAACGTATACAAATCTGGTGTCAGCCAACTTCCCAACAGAAAACACTGCACCGGGATACCATGCAACTGAAACTAAATGCTTTTATTGGAGTCATTAACGTGCAGGTTTGAGTGCAAACGAGCAGGAAGAAGAACCTCGTTAACGTGCTCACTTTTGTGAGTACGTCACAGCAGTTTCTAAAACGTCATTGGACTGCGGCCTCTATACCCCTTAGGCTACATCTTTTACCCTTCCTGGAAAACTCACTCACACATAGAGAGAGAGAAAGAGAGAGAGAGTGTGTGTGAGAGAGAGAGAGGGAGAGAGAGTGTGTGGGAGAGAGAGTGTGTGGGAGAGAGGGAGAGAGAGAGGGAGAAAGAGTGTGTGAGAGAGGGAGAGAGAGAGGGAGAAAGAGTGTGAGAGAGAGTGTGTGAAAGAGTGTGAGAGAGAGAGAGAGTGTGTGAGAATGAAAGAGAGTGTGAGAGAGTGATAGAGTGAGAGAGAGTATGAGAGTGTGAGAGAGAGTGTGAGAGAGAGTGTGAGAGAGAGTGTGAGAGAGTGAGGGTGAGACGCATACACAGAGGCACAGACACACACAAAGAGAAAGAGAGAGAGAGAGAGAGAGAGAGAGAGAGAGAGAGCTGCATACACAGAGGCACAGACACCGAGAGAGAGAGAGAGAGAGAGAGAGACGCAAACACAGAGGCACACACACACACACAGACGCATACACCGAGGCACAGACAGAGAGAGTGAGAGAGAGAGAGAGACGCATGCACAGAGGCACAGACAGAGAGAGAGAGAGAGAGAGAGTGTGTGTGAGAGAGAGAGACGCATACACAGATCCACACACAGAACGACCCACATACAGACATAGGCGTACACATAGACACACACAAACACACACTCACACACACAGACACACACACAGACACACACTCACACACACATACTCACACACAGACACATACACACAGATCCGCACACACACATAGACATAAACATTAAACACACAGACACACACTCACACGCACGTAAGCGCCATTCTTTCTTTGTTCCTCTTCTTTCTTCTTCGTATACGTTCAGACGTCACCCTGAATATGTTTAATGAAAGCAACACGGGGCAGCTAATGATGGGTCGGCCTAGAGTAAGTTGGTGGAGGGCCCATGACGCCAAGGGAGATACAGAGTGAAAGAAGGAGAAGCAGTCAGCTTGGGGTTGGTGACAGCTCTATAGAATGCGTCCTCAAATGCAGCGGATATCATCATTATCATCATCAGGTGCCATGCCAATAAGAGTAGGCGGTTATGTTTCACCATCTCACACGATCACCAGTTGTGTATCAGCTCTGTGTTTTTTGTCTCGACCATGCCACGTGGCCAAGTTATCCAGGTATTTACTTCCCTGTCCGTCCCTTGTTCTTTTCACCGCAATCTTGTCATTTGTCCCCAAGTTTTCCAATTTATTTCTATTCATAACGTGCCCAAAAAAGTCGTCACTGTCTACATTTAATTTCTCTAATCAGTTTACAATGTTCATTTGCTTCTGGCAGGACTTGTTCGTTTTTTTTTCTTTTCTATCCATGGTATTCTTTACATTCTCCACGAAATCCACATTTCCACTGCCATTAGATGCATTTAGCTTGTTGTTTCAGCTCATTGTCCACGTTTCACATCCATACGAAAGTGTAGGGTATATGTACCACTTCAACACATTTTTTCTTGTTGTAATTTACATCTTTTTATTGGTCAGCATGTTTTCCACCTGGCAAAAGGCGATCTATTCCATGGCGATTCTTGTTCTAATCTCTTCAGATGTTATGGCACAGGATAGAAAACTCAAACTCCCCACAACGCTTTAAGTCAGACAAGACAATGCAGATTTATACAGTTCGCCGGTGGTTAGACAGGACACGGCAACAATGACAGACTAAATATTATTCATAACAATTTAAACATTCGCCATACACTGCCACAAATAATCTGCAGAAACAAATCATAAATTGCAACAAGATATCAAAAGTGTTTAGTATATTTGAAATTGCAGACACAATGAAATTAACAAATCACTTTAAGTGGGTGGCAGCAATCTGTTGCCAACGTCGGTGCCATTTAAGTATCCTGTCGTCAGCTAAAAGTTAATCTTACTCGTATTTCGATAATAAAGACACTTATGCAGAGATTAATGTTTTTTTTTTTTTAAATACAGTATTGTGTTTCTGTGTGACACATTCATTGGCCTATACATCCACATCATTACAGGGGACAACTAAATGTAACTTTCTGTAAATTTGTAAAGCTTTAGGCTCAAACCTGTGTAACCTTTGTGGACGTCTTCTTCTTCTTCTTCTTCTTCTTCTTCTTCTTCTTCTTCTTCTTCTTCTTCTTCTTCTTCTTCTTCTTCTTCTTCTTCTTCTTCTTCTTCTTCTTCTTCTTCTTCTTCTTCTTCTTCTTCTTCTTCATCGTCTTCTTCTTCTTCTTCTTCTTCTTCTTCTTCTTCTTCTTCTTCTTCTTCTTCTTCTTCTTCTTCTTCTTCTTCTTCTTCTTCTTCTTCTTCTTCTTCCTTCTTCTTCTTCTTCTTCTTCTTCTTCTTCTTCTTCTTCTTCTTCTTCTTCTTCTTCTCTTCTCTCCTCCTCCTCCTCCTCCTCCTCCTCCTCCTCCTCCTCCTCCTTCTTCTTCTCTTCCTTCACCTCTTCCTTCTCATCCTTCTTATTCCTCCTAGTTTGTTCCTCCTCCTCTTCCTCATCTTCATCATTCTTCTGCTTATTCCTCCCCCCTCCTCAACCTCTTTTTCTATAGCATTCAAAGTTTGCTGTGCGTCTAATGCTGCATTTGTCACAAACAAAATTGTGCATTTGAGGTTTTCACTGGTCCCTCCATTGCTTGTCTTGAAGTGTCGCTCCTTTGGGCCAGCATATCCCACCCCCCCCTCCCCCCCCCCCCCCCCCCTTTCTGTGTCTGACAAAGTCTGGGCACACAGTCTTGTAGAACTTGCTCTGAAGTTTGTTTCAGTGCTCCACATTTGCAATTAGCAGAGACAGAGAACCATTCGGTAAAGAGTGCTGTGGGTTTAATGTCGAGAATTCATCTACGAGACAGTGAGAACCATTCGGTGAAGAGTGCTATGGGTTTAATGTCCAGTCATCATCTAAGAGGGAGTCCCGTTGGTCAAGTGATAATGTCGCCTGTCTCGCGCTGTGAAGGTTGTGGGTTCGATTCCAGAATACGTAGTATGGTTCACAAGTTCAATTTTCCCAGGGACTCCTAGGGGGTCGTCGTTGTAGCTACTGAGTTCGTGCTTTGTGCGACGAATTCAACAGGCTGCCCTGTGGAAAGTGACCGAGCCATATGGGATAAAACCCGGTGCGATGAAGTCTAGCCTCTTGCCGTTTAAACCTTCTTTAATTGGTGTCTAACAGTTTCTGCTGACTTTATTGACGCTGTCGTGTTCTGATCGGCAACGTCCACTTTCTTTTCTCCAACAATGCGAGCATGGGAAGCCATTAGCGATACGGCGTGACTAGAGCACGGTACACAGAAGAATGTGTAGAGGTCAGCATGGCAGAATGGATAACTGCGCTTTCTTTTAACATCCGGTGTGGGGATGTCGAGGTAGCGGGTTGAACCCCTACATCAGTCAGTTGGATTAACATGTTGACTTCTCGTCCCTGACTTGGGGATGTAAATTACAAGTACCTTAGAAGTCAGAGTGGGTTCGCGTGATGACGAGGAACACTAGTATTAGGGAAAGCTACCCCACACGCAAAAATCAGTCCAGTGCATTAGAAGTAGTAGCACATGTATGGGCCATGCTTTCATACAGCAGGAAAGTAACTTTACGGCAGATGTTGTTTGTCCATCAAGAATGGTGATAATCATTCGTTTCATCCAGTGGGGTTTAAAGTATGGAGCAGCCGTGAGTTCTCAGGTGGCTGATAAGGCCTATTTTGGCTCGAAATGTTCTTTGACAATGTAGACAAAGAATGCTTGACGTTCCAGGAGAAGGAACAGTGTGGTGTGCAGTGGTTTTTCTGTCCAGCCTTTTCTTCACAGCTCTTGCAGTCCTGGTTGCCTCACATGTGACTGCACCATTATGTAATGATGTACGCCACGAATTACGGTCTTTGGCAGCAGTCTCCCAGGTGTCAAGATGAATTCCAAAATCTTTCAGTGAGATTTTCAGTGGCTTTAAAGCGTTTCCTCTGGCCACCTTGGGAGCGTTTACCACAAAGCAGCTCGCCTGTGATCTGGCATACGAGTTAAGTGACCAGCCCAGCGAATCTGATTTTTCATTAGTAGAGTGTGGATACTGGGCATGGACGCTCTTTCTAGAAATTCAGTGTCTGGGATCTTGTCTTGCCATTTAATCTTCAATAGCTTTCCAAGGCAGACTGTGTGGATGTGGTTTAATTTCCTAGCATGTCGCTGATAAACAGTCCACGTTTCACAAGCATATAGTAGTGTGTTACGGGAGATAACTACCGCGTGACCGTGATATCCAGGCAACCGAGAGTTCACCGACGTTGGAACCTAGTTACCACTACAATATCAGTGTAAAATTTATCATTTAGGGATATCGCTAGCTTAAAGTGACAACAAAGAGGTGATAAAACCGCAAGATATTTTAACTAGTGAATAACTAGAGAAGGAAAAAAGACGAAATGTAGGCATCAAAAACGCAATTCTGCTACTTTATTCTACGGATCATCAGAAGTAACGAGGTTTTTTTTTTGTTTTTAAAAATAATAATTTAAAAAAGGGCAAGAGAATCGACTTTGCACCGTGTTTTTATCCCACATGACCCAGTGTCTTTCCGCAGGCGGCCTACCAAAAGCGTCGCACAAAGTACGAACTCCGTAGCTCCAGCAACGACTCCCAGGAGTCCCCCGAGAAAATTGCACCCATGAACCGAATGACGTAGGCAGGAATGGAACCAACATGCATGCGGAACCACTTCGCCACGGAGACTTTCAAACATAACCAGGGTTGTTTTTACTTGCGCTCGCTCGCTTTGAACTCAAGCGCAGTCCATACACACTATTTCTAGTAGCTCTGAGCTGAATTTTGCATGTGGGTTAGCTTTCCATATTAACAGTGTCCCTCGCCATCAGGCGAACCCACTCCGACTTCAGAGGTACTTGTAATTTACGCCCCCGAGTCAAGGACGACAGGTCAATATTTTAGTCCAACTGTCCGGTGTAGGGGTTGAACCTCTTACCTCTTCAACAGCACACCGGATGTTTAAGAACACGCGTTCTTATCCATTCCGCCATACGTATCTAGGATTTCTTGACAAAAACTATGTTGAAGCGTTCTTTTCTGTATCTGTTTGTCTCTTTCGTTTGCCAAGCTTCTCGGTCACATTACACGTTTACTCGCCTTTAATATCAGCTACTCTTATTTTCAGCCATTGTTTTAGTACAAAAACAAAAATTCTAGCATGCCACTTATATTAAATTTGTCAAGAGGATATGGGGATTTATGGCCAGTTTTCAACAAACAAATTCACAGTCCCGCCATTAAGAATACGCGCATATAATAAGAGACAACTCATCCGTGAGAAGTTGGGTACTTCTATTTCGTCCCTCTTTCGAGGGAAGCGCGTCACACTAATCTAGTATAGTCTAGTCTAGTCTAGTCGATGGATCAACATCACGGCACACGGGTGTAACCCATAAGTGCTCCGTTCTACTCCTAACTTAAACCTGAGTCTGGGAAAAAAAACTCAGCTCAGTGCACGAACTCCGTAGCACCGGCGAGAATCATGAAATACTTTGGGTAGATGTTTAACTCGAAATTTTGCCCGGGCAGCGCCGTTAGGCTACACTTTTTCGATTTCCAACTGCCAAGGGATTTTTTACGTGCGCAACAATACACACGGGCGTCGGATCTCACTACCCAGAGACCAGGGGAAATTTTATTACTGGAAGTCCACGTGAAAAAAAGTCCCGGTCCTTACCGGGGCTTGAACCCGGGACCTCCAGCACTCATGCGGACACCATACCTGGAGACCACGCAGCTCCACCCCCCCCCCCCCCCGCAGCGCGTCACACATCGTTGAGTATCTCAAGGTCAGCGCGTCACACATCGTTGTGTATCTCAAGGTCAGCGCGTCACACATCGTTGAGTATCTCAAGGTCAGCGCGTCACACATCGTTGAGTATCTCAAGGTCAGCGCGTCACACATCGTTGAGTATCTCAAGGTCAGCGCGTCACACATCGTTGTGTATCTCAAGGTCAGCGCGTCACACATCGTTGAGTATCTCAAGGTCAGCGCGTCACACATCGTTGTGTATCTCAAGGTCAGCGCGTCACACATCGTTGAGTATCTCAAGGTCAGCGCGTCACACATCGTTGAGTATCTCAAGGTCAGCGCGTCACACATCGTTGAGTATCTCAAGGTCAGCGCGTCACACATCGTTGTGTATCTCAAGGTCAGCGCGTCACACATCGTTGAGTATCTCAAGGTCAGCGCGTCACACATCGTTGAGTATCTCAAGGTCAGCGCGTCACACATCGTTGTGTATCTCAAGGTCAGCGTGTCCCACTTCGGCATGCATGAGTGCCAGGTCTGCTTCCTCTAGACCAGTGGTTCTCAACCTTTTTTTTGGCCCGTGCCCCCCTTCACCATATTTTCAGAACGTCATCCCCCCCCCCCCTTTCGTATTTCCTACCTAAAAATCCCGCCCCCGCCCCTACACAGTATACGTAATAATGGGAGCTAAATTTAATAGCACATACTAAAACAAGTTTAGACGTTCACATAAAACATGATTTGTGGGCCTACTTGCTTTATAAATTAAGTTTAGAAGGGTGAGACGTACAGAACCGTACAGTATGAAGGAAAAAACAATATCAAGTAATCGGTTCTTGTATTAACGCGATCTTGAAATAATCTTAATTCCCCCCCCCCCCCCACCCACCCACCCCACCCCCGGGAACCCTAACATTCCCCCTGGGGGGGGGGGGAATTCCCCACCGGTTGAGAACCACTGCTCTAGACAGATTCCATCCAAGGTCACGAGTTATATCTACCTGTGGATGGGGTTTCTTTTCAAATAATTTTGCCAGAGAAGTAGCCCAAAGGCCTGCTCTATGCCATTTACAACTGCCATGGGATTTTTAACGTGCCCAACTTGCACATGTAAACTCCAATATTTCGCACTTATCCGACTTGCTAAGGGCCTGAGTCTAACTGTTGATCTTGAAGGACAAGGTGTCGGCAACCGTAAACGCAACCGTGTTCGCGGTTGCCAGTGAGGCAGTTCGGCCAGACATGGTTGCCATGTAGGGACGAAGGCAAGAGTCAATGATTTATAAGTAGACATGAAAATTGTGGCAGACGGAGCAGAAAGAGTTAAACCGAGAGGCGCATGAATACAAATGTTGCTATATGACGTCACAAATGGACTACGTTACCACAGAGAGAAGTTTGGAAACATCTTGGATGAAGGGCGCACAAAATGACAACAACTGTACATTTACATTAATAGCCAACTGAAGAATCTTATGGATATAACATTTGATATGACAACAAGAAGAGGAAAGAACGGCACAATCTGCAGGAAGAAGGATGTTTGGAAAAAGGACGTGTAGAGCCGATGAAATAATAAAGTTTATGGCGTCACAATATGCCGGCTCAATGTCAGCTCGAAGTCATAGAATCAGCTGCACGCAGAATTCTGTAAGTTATTATTTAGCAACCAGAAACGTCAAATAGTAACGGAACGATAAAGAATATGAGTTGCATTCGTAATTTAATTCAATATTCACCTGCGATCAAATTCGGCAGATCTAAGTTAAAATAATTATTAATTATTATGTATTATATTTTGGACCGCCCCTCCCATTAACATGGGATCGGTCCTATGTTAGTCTGGTCGATTGATCGCCTGCAATAAAGATTTATTGACGTGGAACATTATCGTTACTGTGATCATTTCAGTTCAGTTGGAATTCTGGTTCCCGTTGTTCTGCTGCATTGTGTTGAACTGGACAGACGAGCGTAATTTAATAGCACATTATCATAACAGCCGTGGTAGCGCTGTCGAATCTGCGCAAGCATCACTCAAACCGAAGGCAGTTGTGGGACACACCCAGCCCGATATACAAGATTTTGGTCACCATGACAGAGCGCGATTGTGGTCAAAGACGACGGCCTGGGAAAGCAGAGATATTGGGGTCAGGAGATCCGTGAGGAGAGGACGAAATGAGAGTACAAAAGACTGCCCAACGGTCGCAGTAGGGCTAGTGGGTGTCTTTGGGAAGATCTATGCAAAGGTCCCTAACATGAAGCGATATCTGGCACATGGCACCTCTGCGCTTAAGCTTCGTCGTCAGATCACTTTACGATGTCCGAGTATCAGCTGCGGACCTGGTCAAGTGGGTAAATCTACTGACCCGTCATATTCCCCCTGTCAAGGAAAGGGTGATGCAGTAGAGTATGTGTGTCTGCGTGTAAGGTAGCCCTTTGTCAATGCCGATTCACGTTGCGCAACGATAAAGTACTCACTGTATCGGCATCCGTAGTGGATGAAGCAAGGAGGCGGGTAAACAGAGTGGTCACTGCAAGGCCAATGCGCATTTACTTCGTCAAAGCTGGGTAGACACGTGGAGGCAAGGAAGGTGCAGTCTTACTGTCCATCATCCGTAGTGCGAATGACTGATACTTGGCAATTAACTAACTGAAAGGCTATCGTCATAACCATGATCATTAACCGACAGTTCCAATTGCGATCTGACATTATAAGAATAGCCATGGCGATGGTAGCCTTTTGCATGATTAATCTACACAAGCCGGCCTTGTGCAAACAGAAAGACATGATAGTCAGTTAAAAATTACCGTGGTAGACAATCGACATTACTGTGCGAACATGTGTATATTTCATCTTGAAGGGTTTATCTAGTAATTTTACTTTACGTTGTGTGATTTCTGCAGTATGTACCTGACGAGATGCAGCGAAATATGCCAGGCAATAAATCGTGCAATCTATTGTTTGTGTCTTCGTTATTCAATAAAAAGGTGTAAGTTGCAACGAGAAAAAGAGTGTTGAGGTACTGCACAGAACCTGTGGTTTTGTATGGATGTGAAGCGTGGACAATAAACAAACAGGCTGAAAAACAACCGATGGCTATGGAAATGTGGTTTCTGAGGAAAATGCAAAGAATACTATGGACAGAAAGAAAAACCCCAAGTCCCACAACGAAACAAATGAAAATCTTAAACTGTTTAGAAGAATTAGACGTAGACAGTCACATTATATATATATATATATATATATTTTTTTTTTTTTTTGGGAGTCAAGTTATGAGAAGAAATAAATTGGTGACAACTTGGTGACAATTGACAAGATCGAGGGAAAGAGAACAAGGGGAAGACAGAGGAGTAAACATCTGGATGGCTTGGCCACGTCGCATGGTTGAGACTGAGCTGATCCACGACTATGGTGATCGAGCGAGATGGCGAAGCATGCCTGCCCTCGCTTATCGGCATGGCACATGATGAAGATGATGACATTTATACTGCACCCTTTGTGGGCTTGGTAGTTAACTCTGATAGAGCTGACAGCCCCATACAAATCGAGAATCGAGGGCAGCACTCATACACGATGGAGAAGTACAGTGGCATGGTCGCAAGTCTGAGACAGGAAGGGTATACAGTGCAACCCGCTTAAGGCGATCTCAGATGTGGCGAATATCTCTTGTGAAGAACAATTTGTGTATCCCCGGCAATTGTTCTTCTTTGTCTATTGTCTCTTATAACAAGAATTTCTGATAAGAAGAACTACTTCTTGGGTCCCAGGTGAGTTCGCCTTATCAGGTCTGCACTGTACTGTCAGGAAACTTACTGTAGAGAGGCCTAATCTCCCACGCCGTGTACGAGGTGCTTAAGCAGCTAGGCATAAAGGGACAAGCGAGGACTCGGACAGAAAACAATTAAGCAAGGCAGAAGAAAAGGTCTCGTGCTGGCTCGGAAACAACCGAGATGTTGAGTAGGATCAATCACTGCAGTAATATGGTTCACGTTCATGTCTGCAAGTCCAAGTATATCATACCCACAGTTTAATTCCGAAGCTAGTGAACAATCTGTCATCTAAAATCTTGAACTTTTACTGTCTTTTGTCTAAAAATCTTGAACTTTTACTGTTTTTTGTCAAAAATTCTTGAACTTTTACTGTTTTTTGTCTAAAAATCTTGAACTTTTACTGTCTTTTGTCGACTCCATAACCACCCTTCCAAAAAAGGGAAATGCACTTGAGGACGGGACTCTTCAATGTAGTCGAAACACCACGCTGTAACAGTCACAGAGATCAAGGAAGGTCGGCAGAAGTCCAACCTCCGACAAAGTTGGTGTTGTAAGTCGTCTTGAGAGGACAGCGCTCTGCAGCAGAGACGGGGTGAGAGATGGGGAGCCCAAGTCTACAAACAAGTAGCCCAGAGGAAGAGCTGGCTCTTAGGGGGCGAATGCAGGTTTGGATCCTTTATGATAAACAGGAACAATTTGGTTTCTGAACTTGAGGGAGGTGGAGATCACTGTAGCACGAGGACTCTTTAAAAGGTTCTGAAATCATGGACACCAATGTAAAAGATTTAACAGTCTTTCAGGGAAATCACTAACAGCACCATCATCATCATCATCATCATCATCATCATCATCATCATCATCATCATCATCATCATAATCATCATCATCACCACCACCACCACCACCACCACCACCACCACCACCACCATCATCATCATCATCATCATTATCATCATCATCAATAACAACATCATCATCACCAACAGCAGCAAATACAACATCACCACCACCACCACCACCACCACCACCACCACCAACAACAACAACAACAACAACAACAACAACAACAACATCAACAATAGCAAAAACATCATCATCATCACCACCACCACCACCACCACCATCATCCTCATCATCATCATCATCATCATCATCATCATCATCATCGTCATTATCATAATCATCATCATCGTCGTCGTCATCAACATCATCAACAACACCACCACCACCACCACCACCAACAACAACAACAACCAACAACAACAACATCATCATCATCATCATCATAATCATCATCATCATCAACAACAACAATATCATCATCAACAACATCATCAACAACAGAGGCGTTCGTGTATAACGAAACTAGTCGAAGGAACGATCTTTATTTTCAAAGGTTTAAGAATTGGACACGCAGATCCCTCTGACATTCTGCCCTGCTTATTTCTCAGCTGTCATACATTACGAACGAACGAACGAACGAACGAACGAACGAACGAACGAACAAACAAACAAATTTTATTTTCAAAGAGTTAAGAATAATAGAAATCAAACCAGCCTCCCCGACAGAAAGTCAGCCAGTAAAGAACCAGTTTACGTACCTTAAGTAAGACACATCGGGCAGATGGTGCGAGTGACCCATATGTTTATAGGTCAATCAGCACCCGGTGTGGGTGGTGTGGTCAGTATGTCGCCAGCGGCGGCCTTTAGTTCCCATGACATTTCCTGGTACGCTCTTAAGGTTAGGTCGACCTGTGAATCTAGGTCAGTTTTTTTTTTTTTTTTTTAAAGAAAAGTGTATCCGCCCGGATGAGGACCGGATCCATGTCCACAGGGCCAGTAGGCGAGCGTCTAGCCACTACACTAGCTACCGCCGGCTTTTTGTTATATAAAGAGTTAGCCATAACATATGTCTCAGGCCACGGCTGGAACTTATTTGAACTGCACAGATCTGGACTGACAGAAAAAGTTAACCATGACCCTTGTCCCAGGCCAAGGCTGGAACATGTCTGAACAGCACAGATCTGAGTGACAGAAAGAGTTTACCACAACCCGTTGTCTAGGCCACGGCTGGAACTTATCTGAACAGCACGGATCTGTTCTGGGATAGAAAGAGTTAACCATAACCCGCGTCACAGGCCAAGGCTGGAACTTGTCTGAACAGCACAGATCTGACTGACAGAAAGAGTTAACCACAACCCGTGGTCAAGGCCACAGCTGGAACTTGTCTGAACAGTACATATCTGACTGACAGAAAGAGTTATTAACCATAAGTGTCCCAGCGAGGACTAGCACTTGTCAGAACAGCAACGACCTGATTGAGAGGAGTTAACCCTAATCAAGTCATTACTGGCACTCGTGGGTTTTCTCACAGCGAAGACCTGGATTGACAGAAAGAGAAGAGTTAACATTAACCCCTGTCAAAGGTGAGAACTGGCACTTGTCCGTTGTCTGGCAGAAAACCTGCACTGACATAAAGAAAGAGTTAACCCTAACCCGCGTCCCAGGCGAGGACTTCAGGCACTTGTCCGTTGTCAGAACAGCAAAGACCTGGATAGACCGGCAACTATATTACATTACAATCTTTATCAATTGGAGAGTTCCCAACGCGTCCATGGATTCAATGGCAACAAGCAGAGGCAGGTTTGGGATGTTTTATATTTTAGCGTTTTGCAAGATTCCTAAATACACGTCTGTTTAACATAATGAACAAACTACAAATAATCAAGTAAGTGTATCGTTAGCGTTACAGTTCTATTATAAATTATCCGATTGATTGTTGTCTTTTGTAACTAGCGCGTTTTTATTATGAGATTTCCAGCTTCCTCGTTTCGTTCCAGTTCACAGTTGCCAAGCCAAATGGAACGAAGAAAACAACAAAAACGCGCTAGTTAGTTAAAAGTTGAAGAAGTCATGTTATTATGTTTCACTTGAGTTGAGTCAAGCATCAACATCACAGCACTCAGGACATTCCCATACATGCTTCTTCCTCATCCGCAACAGCCAGCGAAGAGTCACAATCCTAATGACTGATGATGATGGATGTTTCCTTCTCCTTCTATGAAGTTCATAATGAACCAGTGTTCAACCCCCAGCAAACTAAACATATGTCTGTCCTGAAGGATATATTCATTCAGTTGTTTGTTCTGCCAGTCCACACATACACTTGCATGTTAAATTCACCACCATGCGACTGACGAAGCATATGGCTTTCCTGAAGGATATATTCAGTTGTTCTGCCAGTCCATACATACACTTGCATGTTGAATATCATTATCATGCAGCAAGTAAGTACTTCACAGAATATCACTCACATCACAGCCAGGCAGAAAATATTCTGATTTCCCGCCATTTCTTCGATCTCATACACCAGCATGGCAAGGTGTCTGCAATACCCTGTGTCCATCATCATGTTATTCGACCCCAGCCTCTTCTTCCTGTAACCATGGCTACCATCACCTTCTCTTCAAGCCAATGTGACGTTTAATAAGGTATTGTAGTTTCAAAGACACATTGATGTTGATGAGCCAGATTTTTTTGGACCTTCAGACCTTGTAGAATTTCAGTAATTCTCTTCTTCTTTGTCCATGATAATCCATGCATTTTTGGGTAAAATTTGAGCACAAAAGCCCCAGTTTTCTTTTGTAGTGATTGCAAAATGATTCATAACTTGCATCAATATGTTGCCACTGGAATGATGTATGTTCTCAAAACTTTTACTTCAACTTGTTTGCTGGTGTCATGCCATAGGTTCTTGCCATGGACCTCTGGGCAGGGTTGCCGATGGATTAGATATTCATGACTTCTATTGGCCCACTGTAGGTTTGACAGGTGTGTCCTCAATGTTGTCACAAGTCCATGGTCTGACTTGTTGAATAATACTTTGAGTTGTCATAGTAACACTTCCACATTGGTATGATTGGTCTACTCAGCCCCAGTATTATATTAGGACTACATTTTGGTGTCATTAAGTACGTGGCTGGTTAGATTTTTATATTTGAACTCTCTCTCACTTCCTCCATCTGTCATTTCAGAATCACAGAGTAAGACATCAATTGTAATTAATTTCACAAAATGCCTTGCAGTTGTCCATCATCTAATCTTACATTTACAATTCACATGATCACATAGTCACACTATTCCTCTTTGACTAAAATATGGTCAATATAAAAAAACTTGTTAACTGACATATCTACAATTGTTAACCAACAAATGGCGGCACTATAAATGGTGCCATTGTCACGACACGTCTGACCCAGTCTAACTTCAACCACGGTCATCCACCGAGTTCCCAGCTTAAGAGAGACCGTTCTCTTCTGGCCATCTTCAAAGCATGCTTCTCACTGTAAGGCAGTTTACATGCTTCAATGTGATCAGAGCTCACATTTCAGCTCATGACAGTTCTTAATACTGCTTTCTTTCTGCATTGCTATGGCCAGCCTGTGTCCAAGTTGTTTTAACAAGCCCCATTGTTGTTATGTAGCCAAGATATTAAATTAAAAGTTTATAATGTTTTCAGTTTTACAATTCAATGTCCCCGGGAAGGTTAACCCGATCAACAAACACCCACAGAAGATGGATGTGTCGGCCTAACAGCGCATAACAGGCACAACACAACCACATCCGAAAAAACTCTCCAGATGAACGCAGAAGAAGAAGACAGTTCAATGTTGTTTATGGCTGCCATAAAGCATAAACTCACTTATGTTTTGTGTTACATTTTCAGTTGCCAGAAATGACAGCAAATACTGGTTCTTCTTGCCAGATTGGAACCGCAGCTTTTATTCCTGATGGGAGTATTGAAACCTTAGGATGTAGATTAACAAGTGCAGAAGAGGATGCCAGGCGGTTGATCCAGCAACTAGAAGAGATTGGTTTTAATGCCAAGTTAAATAGTGAGGCCATTAGCAGAGACCTGGTTGGCAATATAAATGGGAAAAATCTGTACATTAAAAATCTAGATCTTAATGGTTTGGTTTGTTGCAATGAAGACAATCGGCATCTATTACATGCTCAAGAACAAATGAAAGAATCAAATAGACAGCTGCAGCAGAGCTTTCCAAGCACTTCTAAACTTCAGAGCAGTAACGGTTATAAACAAAGATCTATTACACCACTTTCCTCTCACGGTCTGACATCATCTAGTTTAAGTTGTGGCCGAGAAGCAAAAGTCATAAGAAATTCTACGAAGAAACTTGCGTCTTTTGAAAATGTCTCCAAGAAGCAGATGAGATCTGAGCAGATGGATAGAAAGGTGATGAGGATAGTTTATGTTGTAATATTAGGCATTGTTTGTTGCACTTTTATGTTTGTTATGCTTGTATGTTTGTTACACTTGTATGTTTGTGACATTTGTATGTTTGTTGCGCTTGTATGTTTGAAACATTTATGTGTTTTTTTTACGCATATGTTTATTAGACTTATTTGTTTGTTACACTTGTATGTTTGTTACACTTGTATGTTTGAAACATTTATGTGTTTTTTACACATATGTTTGTTAGACATATGTTTGTTATGCTTGTATGTTTGTTACGCTTGTATGTTTGAAACATGTATGTGTTTTTCATGCTTATGTTTGTTAGACTTATTTGTTTGTTACACTTGTATGTTTGTTACACTTGTATGTTTGAAACATTTATGTGTTTTTTACTCATATATTTGTTAGACTTATTTGTTTGTTACACTTGTATGTTTGTTACGCTTACATATTTGTTATGTTTGTTACATGCATATGTTTGTTACACTTATATGTTTGTTATGCTTGTATGTTTGTTATTCTTTTATGTTGGTTACTCTTATATGTTTGTTACGCTTACATGTTTGTTATGTTTGTATGTTTGTTACATTTATATGTTTGTTATGTTTGTTACACTTATATGTTTGCTATGTTTGTTATGTTTGTTAAACTTATATGTTTGTTATGCTTGTATGTTTGTTACACTTATATGTTGGTTACCCTTATGTGTTTGTTACACTTACATGTTTGTTATGTTTGCATGTTTGTTAGACTTATATGTTTGTTACACATATTTGTTTGCTACAGTTATATGTTTGTTACGCTTGTATGTTTGTTATGCTTGTACATTGTTTTCCCGAACAGTTCTTCAGATAATTCCAAGAGTCCAGACCCCATTGTGAGGTTAGTTAACATGCAGCTTTGTGGGCCGGTGAATCCTCAGAAAGCCCGGGCTTCAACTCTTAAGTTCGATGCATTGGCCTTCAAGTTGTTTGAGCCGTGAAAGGAGCTTGCATCTATCGGGATTAGGTTGATGTGGAGGCTTTCCTCTCAAGTATCATCTCCATGGGAGAACTGTGTTGCAGAGTGTTACTTCCCCTTTCCATGCTGAGAAATCATCAGGGTGTGCAGGACTGGTACTGAAACTTCACATCCACGGAAAGGCATATTAGGATGTAACCAAGTCGTGATTCAACGCAGGACACACAGAGTTGCTGGGGTTAAACCCTGGGTTGGGCATGTTTCCTCCATTAGCTTTAGGCATTTCATTGTCAGCAGACACTAACTCAATTCCCAGAGGAATATTCAGCTTCATACTTGGCATACCACAAACTTGCTGTAACAGTTCATATTTTGGGCTAAAAAATACCAGATAGCACCTGCCAAAAGCATCTTTTCTTTTGAAATTAGCTTCAGATGGCATCCGCATTGTATACCATCTTTTATTTTATTTATTAAAAATCCCATTTCATTCAGTCTCCATTTCATTCAGTCTCCATTTTGTTCAGTCTCCATTTCATTCAGTCTTCATTTAATTCAGTCTCCATTTCATTCAGTCTCCATTTCATTCAGTCTCCATTTCGTTCAGCCTCCATTTCATTCAGTCTCCATTTCATTCAGTCTCCATTTCGTTAAGTCCCCATTTAATTCAGTATCCATTTTTTTCAGTCCCCATTTCATTCAGTCTCCATTTTGGTCAGTCTTCATTTCATTCAGTCCATTTTGTTCAGTCTTCATTTCATTCAGTCCATTTTGTTCAGTCACCATTTCATTCAGTCTCCATTTCGTTCAGTCTCCATTTCGTTCAGTCCCCATTTAATTCAGTCTCCATTTCATTCAGTCCCCATTTAATTCAGTCTTCATTTCATTCAGTCTCCATTTAATTCAATCTCCATTTCATTCAGTCCCCATTTCATTCAGTCTCCATTTCATTCAGTCTCCATTTCATTCAGTCTCCATTTCATTGACATGATGAATTATACCAGGTATATTCAAGCCAGAGTCAGAGATCACATCTCTAAGCCACTCCTCCCTTTCTCCCCAAACAATCACAGAACTGAGAAAATTATGTTGGTCTACACCCACTCCATTTGTGTCCAAACTCTATGACCATTTCAGCAACTTCAAGTTAACTGCTGATTTCTTTAAATACATTTAGGTTGACGTCTGTCTATGTATGATCAGAAAGAACAACAACTCTCTCACGCATTTAACTCTTCAGTGTGGAGTAAATTATTTTGAGGTTTTATCCCTTTATAAATAATGTGGAACTTAATAGCTGCTGTACAAAAACAGTCAAGTTTATCACGAGAGCTTGCTTGGTAGTGTCATCATCAAAGACAGTAATTGCAAGAAGAAGAAAAAAATGTAGTAATAGGATGTCACAATTCATGGCCAGTAACATTTACCAAAGTTTGTACTAATTTTAATTTTTAAAGATTCTGTTTATTTGTGTGCAGTATCAATATAGTTTTGAAAAAAAAAAAAAAGAAGCCAGTTGGAAATAATTAATCATTATAAAATAACAAAATATGAAAACTCAAAAACAGACATTTTGTGAACCAAAATTGGGAATGGTCTTATTTAAACTCTTGTTGTCTCAAACAACGTACTGTTTGTGATTGACTATTCTCCACTTATATTAAGCAACGCATAATGTTTATCATACTTTTAAAACTTAGTCTGAGCTTGGTGAAGAAATCTGGACAAGTATTTTAACTTGCAGCTCAGTATGTTTTATTGAAGGTGTGAGTATGTTGTGCCTGTATGTAATTCACATGCAGTTTTTCATTGTGTGTGTCACCTTATCATGGAACGTTAAAGAATTTAATAAGAGCTTGGAAGCAATGGAGATGTAGTGCCTGTGAGAAATGTTGTGAACACCTTGGACTGCCAGAGTAACTAATTACGATTGCCTGGAGAAGGTTAATTAAAGTATAACATTATGTACAACTATTAAAGGTTTAAAAACGGATTTAAAGTTGAGTTCATTACACCAAGTTTTATTCCATATGGGTAAGTCTCTTTGCACAGGGCATTCTTCCAGAAAGCATCGCACAAAGCAAGAACTCCGTAGCTACAGCGATGACCCCTAGGAGTCACAGAGAAAATCACACTCATGAACTGAATGGTGAAGTCTGGGATTGAACCCTCAACCTTCGGAGCATGAGGCAGGTTGCTTAATCACTTTGCCATGGAGACTCTGATTCACAGTTTTTAGAAAGAGGCAAACAGCATTCCTTGATCGTGTAATAAGAAGAGCAGTGTTGGAGAACATTGTGACAACTGGAAAGATTAGTGGGAAAATAGGCAGACTGAGAGAAATGAAATGATGCTGGATGGACTGAGACAGTGGCATAGAGAAATATCATATCATCAGCAGAGTTGATCCAGAACACCAAGGATCGAGATCTGTGAAGAGACATGAACGCTTCACTAGTTGGGAGGATACATGAAGATGATGACTGATGCCACCTCCCGCAGTTATCTGTCTTGTTATGTTCTCTTTAGTTCCATGTATGTCTGCATTGATGGATATGTTCACTTCTACTTTATAATAGTATCCTCATTGCCATTCTCTAAATGTCCTCTTTGCCATTTTCTAAATGTCCTCTTTGCCATGATCTAAATGTCCTCTTTGCTATTCTATAAATGTCCACTTTACGATTCTCTAAACATCCTCTTTGCCTCCTCTAAAAGTCCTCTTTCTCATTATCTAAATGTCCTCTTTTTGTTTTCTTTTGTTCGCATATCCTTTACAGGACATCACTGTCAACATCAGCATCTTTCAGCTGATTGTTGATTTCTTGGCAAGATTATGCTCAGTAGTTTGCCATTGCTTTCTGAGCGACTGGCTCATATACCCCGTAAGTTACCGACACGGAGAGAACCGCTACCAATTCACGAGAGTATACAAGATTACGGGGAAAGACGTTAAACCCGTAGGCCAGGGAGACCGGCAAATGTCCTCTTTGCCATCCTCTAAATATCCTCATTGCCTTTATCTAAATGTCCTCTTTGTCATCCTCTAAATGTCCTCATTGCCATTCTCTAAATGTCCTCATTGCCTTTATCTAAATGTCCTCTTTGTCATCCTCTAAATGTCCTTATTACCATTCTCTAAATGTCATCTTTGCCATTATCTAAATGTCCTCTTTGTCATCCTCTAAATGCCCTCGTTGCCATTCTCTAAATTTCATCTTTGCCATTATCTAAATGTCCTCCTTGCCATTCTCTAAATGTCCTCTTTCTCATCCTCTAAATGCCACCACAAAGAGCTAACTGGCAACCGTTTCCAAATTGTGCATTCTTATGTAAGTAAAGATAATTGCTCAGACAGATTACCAGGAGCTGGAGCAGCATCTGGTCAAAGCAAGGCATCAGCTCTCTCAGCTAGAAGAAGAGCTGCAGGATGAGAAGGAAGCTAAAGAGAAAGCTCAAGAAGAAGCAGAGAAACTAAGAATCCACTTGGATGATGTCACGTCTGCACAGGTCTGTTCATAGTTTTACCCCATGTTTCTTCTTCTGCCGGTTCCGTGGCAATGAGTTTATGGACACAGTTTGTAATCCCACATACCCGCGTTCGAAACACAGCTGTGGGGGGATTTGGCAGCAGACAGCCTTACATTGTTTTTTATGAAATGGTATGGGTGTCGGTCGTTTAGAAAGCAATGGCAAACTACTGAACGTAAACTTGCCAAGAGATCACAAACAGCAAAAAATGCTGGGGTTGACTGCAATGTTCTGGGCAGGATATGCAATTAACTTTTCTTTTTTTCTTCTATCCCACTACCCCATTTGTGGGTCACTGGTGTGCCAGAGTTGATGCTTTTGTAGTCCAGATCTTCCACTGTTGCCTGTTGTACTCATACATCATCATCATCGTCCACTTTTGCCCAGATGCGTCAAGGAGAGTAATAGTTGACATTGCAATGTCCAATGGGCAGCACAGAATAGTGTCATTTCATGTGATTGTGAGTGTCTTTGATGTCTTTAATTCAGTTTCTTCTGTGATTGTAGAGTGTCATTGATGTCTTCAGTTCAGTTTCTTCTGTGATTGTAGTGTGTCTTTGATGTCTTCAATTCAGTTTCTTCTCGGTCATCTCATTTCAGATCTTCTTTGATGTACCGCTTGTGCTGATAGTTGATGGTTAGTTAGTTAGTTAGTTAGTCATGGTTCCAACTTCACGGCAACGGGTTGTCCCCATATTGCTCCGTTCCTGTGCCTGTGAATATCACACAAAATGCTCCTCACTGCCAAAAGTGAACAATGGAACAAGCCAACAGCCCGCACAGGTACACTGTGCATAATGCCGCCACCAGAATGCCAACACAAAAGTCCTCCATGAAAAATCAAGTTCATCGTCAATGGAAATGGCAGTCACCAGAAAGACTTCATTGAGCCGGGTTTTATCCCATATGGCTCGGCCTCTTTCCACAGGACAACCCGCCGAAAGCGCCGCACAAAGCATGAACTCCGTAGCTCCAGCGGCGATTCCCAGCAGTCTCCTGAAAAATGCACTCGTGAGCTGAAATGGCAAACCAGTCAATCCAGCAACAGCCGGCCGCCATGGTTCCGAACATGCAGTTCATGCTACACACAACCGCGGACAGATGTAAAAGCATTCCACGCGAAACTCACAGCTCACAGTGTCGCGCCACGCACTCACTCAGTAGCAGGGCGACGGAACGGTGTTGCATTCTAACGAGATGGCCAAATCGTTTGATTTCTGCCTGTCAATATATGTGACACAAGATGTTGATCTCACTGTCTGTCTGATAACATCATTTCTTACTCTGTCTCAGATTGATAAGTTGGCAGCTTTTCTCAAGTATTTCATCTCACAGGTGTTAATTTTGCATAAGTATGATTTATATATAGTCCAAATTTATCATTGGTAACATAGGGTTGGTGTGAATATGCTATTTATTATCTGTCATTTTGCAGACATAAGTATATCTAGTTGTTTCAGTATGAGTGACAGTTGATATATAAGCTTTTTTACATCCTATTTCAGTTTCTCTGTCTATTCTGCCATCTTCTGGGATTATACTTCCTAGATATTTAAATTCTTTAACTTGTTTCAGAGGTGTGCTATTTATCTGAATATTATTCATCCATATCATAGCAATTTAGTCATCAGTAAGTTTGTTTGGTGGTTTCCAGCTCTTCTTCCATGTTTGCTGGTAGATACACATGAATGTTTCTAGAGCCATCTGATTTTATGGCATCAGAGACTGACCACTTATGATGGTTTAAACAGCTCTGTTACCAAGAGAAGGCCAGAAGCTGGTCTTTTCTTATCAAAGATAATTTCCTTTATGAAAAGTTTACAAAATGGCCCCATTCAAACTCCACATTGTCAAATTTCTGGGACATGGATTTTACAATTTCAAATATATTACACAAAATTATACCCAATGAATGTATATACAACAATAAACCATTTTATACATTTGAAATAATATGAACCAAATATATACATCTGTCTTTCCCCTTCTCCAGTCTGTGATTTCCTGATGTATATCTCTGCAAATTAATTGAGAAAAACAAGGTTTTCCCTATCTCTGAAAAGATTTCCAGATGACACATCATTGGGTTCCACTATGTAAACAAAATAAATGGTTTAGTAACACTCAACCTCAGTAGCTGTTAGAATACTACACCTAGAGTCTCGATTTCTGTGGGGAGGACTATATTAGGTTGGATTATAACAAGGTTGTCTGCCCTTGACAGCCATCAGCGGAGAAATGGCCGCCAGCTAGGGAACAATGAGTGACTTCCTGTCCATAGTCCTCCTGTACTTTCATACAGTTTTAGGCTGATAGATGGTGCGTAGAGTTGCATATACCCACAACCATCCACTACTGCATATGATATGGCGTTAGTGATGGAGAGGGGAGAATTTGTTGTCGTATATGGCTTTTCTATGACACGAAAAACATCTAAGATGTATTTACGTGTCATTAATAGTTGAGTTCTGATGATAAAACCATAAGCAATACCTTTCCATCACACCCATAAAGGAATCAAAGAACAGTAGCACTGTAACCTACCATGCATGTCGTAAGAGGCAGTAAAGGAGGATTGGCATGAGACTGGCTAACTCATCTCATAGAAAACTTCATTTACAAAATCCAACCAATCATGAATAAGTCTACAAAATCCAACCAATCATGAATAACTACAAAATCCAACCAGTCATGAATAAGTCTACAAAATCCAACCAATCATGAATAACTACAAAATCCAACCAATCATGAATAACTACAAAACCCAACCAATCATGAATAAGTCTACAAAATCCAACCAATCATGAATAAGTCTACAAAATCCAACCAATCATGAATAAGTCTACAAAATCCAACCAATCATGAATAAGTCTACAAAATCCAACCAATCATGAATAACTACAAAACCCAACCAATCATGAATAAGTCTACAAAATCCAACCAATCATGAATAAGTCTACAAAATCCAACCAATCATGAATAAGTCTACAAAATCCAACCAATCATGAATAACTACAAAATCCAACCAATCATGAATAAGTCTACAAAATCCAACCAATCATGAATAACTACAAAATCCAACCAATCATGAATAACTACAAAATCCAACCAATCATGAATAAGTCTACAAAATCCAACCAATCATGAATAAGTCTACAAAATCCAACCAATCATGAATAACTACAAAATTCAACCAATCATGAATAATTCTACAAAGGATTTTCTGTGAATTGGTTAAGTGCCTATGTTCCATTGGGAGTTGAAACACAGAAAAAGAAAAGAAGATATCTAGGTAGATAAACTTATATTTCTTTTTTGAAAAAATATCTTTTGCTTTGTTTTAAACTAATACAGGCTGCTTAACTGCAGTGTTCATTTGATCTTGCTGTGTTTTTATAAGGCTAAATGGGACGCAGAGGTGTTTCCAAGGCACCAGGGCCGGGACAACGGATACTCACGCAAACCTCAAGTCCTGTATGACATCACACTGATGTTGGACAACAGGATGCCTTCATCCGACATACAGGACTTCGCGTTGGAGCTCAAGCCAATGAACACAAGCAAGCAAGCAAGCATAAGGCTAAATGACTAAATGTAAACAATTTTACCCTTTATTTTGGACATTTGTCTTTAGGCTGAGTTGGAAATGAAGGTAGCAGAGTTGATGTCTGCAAAACAAAAGCTGACAAGACGGATGTCTGAGCTGAAAGATGAAGCAGATAGAGAGTCCAGCCTCAGATCCAGCTTGGAGGAGTCACATGCAACGCTATTAACACGTCTGCATGACATAGAAGCAGTTGTGGACTCTCTTAGAGCAGAGGTAGTTTAAGTTTCTAATTTTGTTTTGAGAATTAATAAGACTGGGAGGTTAATGTTAGAATTAGCTGCTGGTTTGATTGCCACAAAATGAACAGGCTGGTAGACTGGCAGCTCCTGCTTCTGTGTGTGGCTAGCTATATTCTGACAAGACTAATGTGGTGAAGGTTATCTGGGATCAAGTGGAAAGTTCAACAAAACAGAGGATGCTCATCTGGAGAAACTGATTCAGCGGGGAATGAGTAGAGAGTCTGGATGGCACACAATGCTAAGGGTACAATGTAAATAAACTTAATCAGGATGCCACTGGAACCATCTTTTGGGGAAGTCTATTGTGACTGATCTATTCAGAAGTTCCTCAAAATATTCAGCCCATATGTTCTTTTGATCTTTAATGTTAGTGAGAATGTTCCCATTACTATCTCTGATCAGTCCGCTTGGTTGTTTATATCTTCTTGCTATTTTCCTGATGGTGCTGTCAAGATCTCTGAGGTTTTCTTTCGCTGCTGCTAATTCTGCTTCCTCTGTTATACCATCTAAATATTGTCTTTTATCTGTCTTTATGGACTTTTGAACTTCTTTATTTGCTTCTGTGTATTTTTCACGGGCTTGTCCCTCTGGTTTTGCTATTGCTTACATCTGCTTTTTTGGAGGCCAGCATTGTTCAATGGATAAGATCGCTCGCTCTTAAACTTCCAGTGCGCTAATGTTGAGGTCGGACCCTCAACCCCTACATCAGTCATTCGGACTAAAGTGTTAATTTCCTGTCCTTGACTTGGGTACGTAAATTACAAGTACCTCAGAAGTCGGATTGAGTTCGCCAGATGGTGAAGGACACTGGTAATAGGGAAAACTAATCCCCGTGCAAAATGAGTCCAGTGCACTCCACAGTAGTGGCAACTACTAGAAGTAATAGATTGTGTGGACTACGCATGAGTCCAAAACACGCGAACGGGGAAAAAAATCCCAAAGACTTCTATACATGATTAATCCTAAATGCCTTTAACCAGTCTCCAGCAGACTTCCATATATACCTCATCCACTAGCTGTTGTAAGATCTGGTGCTTATTTCAGACTTACCTATGTCGTTCCTTGGTTTCTTGATTTCTGATAGATCCTACATTGCATTGATTTTCTTGTTTATAAAATGTTATGTAACTCTTGAGTGTCAGTATAATTTTACTTATCAGTAGATCATGACCTGATTCTACATTCGTTATCTCATCTCATCTCTCATCTCATCTCATCATCTAATCTCATCTGGTTCCTCTTGTACCTTGTGGTGTTGAGGTGAAACATAAACAGCGGTAACGTGCCCATTTAAGGGCTTCATATATTGAGATTCCCATGGACTCTGATGAGTTCTGATGATAACACCATAAGCAATACCTTTCCATCACACTCATAAAGGAAGCAAAGAACAGTAGCACTGTAACCTCTGTCCGTTATTTATGTTGCTGGCCTTTTCTTCTGCTTCCATCATTGCTTTTTGTGGTATACTGTTAGTTGGTAATCCAGTTATATGACCAAACCATTCAACTTGCTGTTTTCTGATGAAATCTAGTGCTGCTATAACCACCACTAGTCTTGATGTCTTCATTTCTGATTTTTTTCTCTTCTTGATACATTGAGAATTGATTGATAGAAAAAGAAAAGGAAAGATTCTACATTTGCCGCTCTAAGAACTTTTAGATCATGTATCTCATTCAAGTTGCTGGTCATTTTGAAGGACATTGCTGTCATACATCCATCCATCATGTGCCATGCCGGTAAGTGTGGGTGGTCATGATTTGCCATTTCACTCGATCACCAGAGTCGTGGATCAGCTCAGTGTTCTTGTCTCAAGCATGCCACATGGTAAAGCCATCCAGGTATTTACTTCTCTGACCTCCCCTTTACAAATAGATAATATGACCATTAAAAGAACGGAAACATACAAATACCTGGGTACAATCTTCAACTGCTCCAACATGATAAGGGAAGATATACAAGCTAGAATCAACTCTGGAAATAAGATATACTATGCACTACAACATCTGCTAAAATCAAATGCGCTATCTCGTAACACCAAGATCACAATATACAAAACACTTATTAGACCAGTTGTGCTGTATAGCTCTGAAACCTGAAGTACAACGAAAGGAGACGAAGCCTTGTTACAAACCTTTGAGAACAAAGTCTTAAGACTCATCTTTGGGCCCATTAGGGATACACAAAGTGGAGAGGGAAAAGAAGAAGCAACAAAGACTTTTATGATCTGTTTAAGTCCCCGCTAATCACTGGTATAATGAAGGCTAATAGACTGCAATGGCTGGGGCATATAGAAAGAATGGAAGATAATAGGGAAACAAAGCTCGCTTACACTCAAGAAATAAATGACCGTAGACCCCGAGGTAGACCAAGAAGACGGTGGAGAGATAATATATATACAGACCTACAAGCACTTGGAATCAGCGACTGGCAAGAGAGGGTCAACCAGAGAGACGAATGGAGACGGCTTGTATCTGCAGCAAAGAACCTCAATGGCTCGGAATGCTGAAGAAGAAGAAGAAGAAGAAGAGACCTCCCCTTGTTCTCTTCCCCTTGACCTTGTCAGTTATCACCAAGTTCTCTAATTTATTTCTTCTCATAACATATCCAAAAAGTTTTTATTGTCTACATCTAATTTCTCTAATCAGTTTACGATTTTCATTTGTTTCTTGTATGACTTGGTCTTTGGTTTTTCTATCTGTCCATGGTATTCTTTGCTTTCTCCTCAGAAACCACATTTCCACAGCCATCAGATGTTTTTCAGCTTGTCTTCTCATTGTCCAGGTTTCACATCCATACAAAAGTACAGGATCTATATAGCACCTCAAAACTCTTTTTCTCGTAGCAATTGACATCTTTTTATTGCTGTCATCAGAGTGTGCCGAACCCCCCCCCCCCCCCCCCCCCCCCCATCTCTGGCTGTTTCTCCTGCCTCATGCACGCTCATGCTGAAGGTTTCTGCAATGTTCTGTGTCCATCTCTGGTCATTTCTCCCACCTAATGCCCAAGGTGTCTGCAATCTTCTGTGTCCATCTCTGACCATTTCTCCCGCCTCATACACCCTCATGCCCAAGGTTTCTGCAATATTCTGTGTCCATCTCTGGCTGTTTCTCCTGCCTCATGCACCCTCATGCCCAAGGTGTCTGCAATGTCCTGTGTCCGTCTTTGTCCTGGTTGACCCCTGCATCTGCTACCAGAAACCACACCTCCCATCACTGTACTCTCCAAGCCACTTTGCTATTTAATATGGCTAAAGCATGATAGTTTCTGAGACACGATACTATTTGGTTTCTTCCATATTCAGGTCTTGTAGAATTGCAGTATCTTTCTCCTTCTTGGCCCATGATATCCTAACTGTCATGTTAATACAGATATTTATTTTTAGATTTTCTCTCTCTAGTTGAACTCATGCGTAGTCTACACATCTGCTTATACTTCTAGTACACTGGGCTGATTTTTGCGTGTGGATTAACTTTCCCTATTACAAGTGACCTTCAAAATCAGGCGAACCCACTCTGACTTCTGAGGTACATTTATGTCCCCAAGTCAAGGTGAAAAGTAAACATTTTAATCCAACTGACTGGTACAAGGGTTGAACCCGCTACCTCAGCATCAGCACACCAGATATTTGCTTGATGTTTTCTTTTATGTGGAAAAATTCCTTCCTCCTGTGGCATATTGATTGACTAAATTAAAATTGGCGAATAATTCTAAATTTGTGTACATCTTGTGCTGAACCATGACATGGTTGCATCCTGTGATGTCTCTCTACAGATGTGAAGCTCCTGTACCAATCTTGACCTGGTTGCATACTGTGATGTCTCTCTATAGATGTGAAGCTCCTGTACAAGTCTTGACCTGGTTGCATCCTATGATGTCTCTCTACAGATGTGAAGCTCCTGTACCAATCTTGCCCACCCCACTGGTTTGTGAACTTGGAAAGGAGAAGGAGAGCTCTGCTACATATTACCCCACGGAGATGGTACTTTGGTACTGGCTGGAAGGGAAATTTACCACACCAACTTCACTGTAATAGATGCAAGCACTTGTCATGGCTCAAACAACATCAATGCCAATGCATTAGAGTTAATACTTGCAGCTGTTGAGTTGGTTTGGGTTGGGTAGAGTTGAGCTGGGTTGAGTTGAGTTGGATTAGGTTGGGTTGAATTGGATTGGGTTGGGTTGAGTTGAATCAAGAACTGACTCACAGACATTCCCATACATCCTTTATCCTCATCTTCAACAGCCAGCGAAAGGATTCACATCCACCCAACCAAGTAATTTTGGTGAGCTGCGTTCACTGGTGCAGCGTAACATTTTTCACCAAAGGTCACTAAAGTCACAGGACTTTCTTTCCAAAACCATGTCGCATATATAGTTCTACAAAGGGTTTGGCTGAAGGCATCTACTCTATTGGGAGATGTCAGCCAGAAGAAGAGACTACTACTCCTGCTGAATACTTCATGACAGTTATGATGAGTTAATTCCCTTTATCCACACTGTTGTCTTTTGTTGTTTTCTTGTGTGCTAGTGCAAAACACATGTAACAAACTGCAGCAGTCTGAAAGCTGAAGTTGGGAAACTGAAAGATGAGTTAGCGAGGGAGACGGTGAAGAGACAACAGATGGATGACAGTTATATGGTGTTGGCATCAGAGAAAGGTAAGCTTTAACTGTCTGTACCCAGAAGTTCAGCATTCGTTGATTTTTTTTTTTTTTTTTTTCATATCCTTTACAAGACATCGCTGTCAACACCAGCATCTTTCAGCTGTATGTTTATCTCTTGTCAAGATTACGCTCAGTAGTTTGCCATTGCCGGCTCACATACCCCGCAAGTTACCGATGCGATTCGAACCACTGCTGATTCTCACCGTCATCACGTTACCGACGAGAGTATACGAGATTACGGAGAAAAGTCGTAACCTCTAAGCCACGAAGCATTCGTTGATTAGTTACTTATTATATGACCAAAACAACATTCCTTGTCTCTAAACACAGAAGTCACAAACAATATATTGCATGATTCTTTGTCTGGTATATTTTGCTGCATCTCTTCAGGTGCGTAATGCAGAGTTATACATCATATAACTTCCATATCGCCCACAGCTGTGTTTCGAAAGCGGTATACGGAATTACAAATTGCGTTCGTAACCCCTTTACCACAGAGGCCTCTTGTTTAGGCCCACATTCTGCCATACAGTGTTAGTCCTATTTATAAGCAGTTGTTTTAGCTATTCTCTATATTTGTTTTATGTCTACTGCTCTTTCTTTTGCTCTGTGGGTTACAGAGAAAGAACTTTCCAGTTATACTATGACCATATGACCAGATTTTTCTCATTGTGTGTCCTGTCCAGCACCAATGTCTTTTCCTCACTTCTTGATTCACTAGATTCTGTCTAGTTCTCTACTGATTCTGTCTAGTTCTCTGCTGATTATGTCTAGTTCTCTACTGATTCTGTCCAGTTCTCTGCTGATTCTTTCCAGTTCTCTACTGATTCTGTCTAGTTCTCTACTGATTCTGTCTAGTTCTCTACTGATTCTGTCTAGTTCTCTACTGATTCTATCTAGTTCTCTGCTGATTCTGTCTAGTTCTCTACTGATTCTGTCTAGTTCTCTACTGATTCTGTCTAGTTCTCTACTGATTCTGTCTAGTTCTCTACTGATTCTGTCCAGTTCTCTACTGATTCTGTCCAGTTCTCTACTGATTCTGTCCAGTTCTCTACTGATTCTGTCTAGTTCTCTGCTGATTCTGTCCAGTTCTCTACTGATTCTGTCTAGTTCTCTGCTGATTCTGTCTAGTTCTCTACTGACTCTGTCTAGTTCTCTGCTGATTCTGTCTAGTTCTCTACTGATTCTGTCTAGTTCTCTGCTGATTCTGTCTAGTTCTCTGCTGATTCTGTCTAGTTCTCTGCCGATTCTGTCTAGTTCTCTGCTGATTCTGTCTAGTTCTCTGCTGATTCTGTCTAGTTCTCTACTGATTCTGTCTAGTTCTCTGCCGATTCTGTCTAGTTCTCTGCCGATTCTGTCTAGTTCTCTCCTGATTCTGTCTAGTTCTCTGCTGATTCTGTCTAGTTCTCTGCAGATTCTGTCTAGTTCTCTGCCGATTCTGTCTAGTTCTCTGCTGATTCTGTCTAGTTCTCTGCTGATTCTGTCTAGTTCTCTGCCGATTCTGTCTAGTTCTCTGCCGATTCTGTCTAGTTCTCTGCCGATTCTGTCTAGTTCTCTGCTGATTCCTGTCTAGTTTTCTGCCGATTCTGTCTAGTTCTCTGCCGATTCTGTCTAGTTCTCTGCCGATTCTGTCTAGTTCTCTGCTGATTCTGTCTAGTTCTCTGCCGATTCTGTCTAGTTCTCTGCTGATTCTGTCTAGTTCTCTGCTGATTCTGTCTAGTTCTCTGTCGATTCTGTCTAGTTCTCTGCCGATTCTGTCTAGTTCTCTACTGATTCTATCTAGTTCTCTAATGATTCTATCTAGTTCTCTACTGATTCTGTCTAGGTCTAGTTCTCTACTGATTCTATCATGCCATTTTAATCCTTCTGTTCTGTTTGGGCATCATTTAACTGATTAAGGGCCATTGGATGATTAATCACCTTAAATGACTTTCCTATCTGCCATAGGTTTTTATACAGTAGTTTTCCTTATACAACCCCTTTTAATATATATATATATATATATATATATATATATATATATATATATATATATATATATATATATATATATATATATATATATATATAACACAGCATGTCTGCTACCATATTAACAATCTTTAAGTCATGACTGTTTCACACCCCTACTTCCCATTTAACGCCATCCATTTTATTTGTTCCAAGCCTACTTTTTTGTTTTGCACTGAATCGGCTAATGAATCGTTGTAGTTTATCAGTAATTCTTGTAGTCATTATTGGTGTTTCTACTCCAGATAAACTGTTGCTGAATGCAAACAGCACACATTGTGAAAACCAGCGTGTTCTCCTTGAGTTAACTTCCTTGCAGACGCAGTATGGTGACCTAATCAGACAGCTGGAGCAGACGCAGACACTTACTGATAACTTAGCGGTGAGTTTGTTATATTTTGTATTCTTTTCATTTATCCTCCTCGTTTTCTTCAGCTGCCTGGTCTAGTGTAGATATCGGCAATCATGATGCTCCAAAAAATATCATCATCCAGTGCCTTGCTGGCTGGTGTAGTCAATCATGCCCCTCCACAAACTGTAGTCAAGGGAGATTAATTATGCCCCTCCACAAACTGTAGTCAAGGGAGATTAATTAATCAGCAAAAACAAGAAGAAGCCGTTCTAAAACACGATCTCAACTGAAAAAATGGTCGTTTGCAGCTGAAGCCTTCATCAGCAAACAAACAACAAACATACACTGTTGCAAACAACTACATGAAGAACTCTACATAAAAATGTATATTAAAGAGTTACTCATCTGTTTCCTTGTTAAAGACTGGACACATCTGATTCAACACTGCATGTCATGGTTATGAAAATGAAGCTAGACCGCAATGAGTAATTGATTTCAGACCTGTAATCATGGATGATGCCGTGTCAAACTGACATTCTTACTGTATTTTTTTCCATCTGTGTAATGTGTTTGTTTACATCTACAGGCAGGCAAGAAGGTAGCGGAGGAACAACGTGCAAGTCTTGAGAACAGAGTCCAGACATTAGAAGTGGATCATGACCAGCTGAAAAGTCTCTATGAAAAGTTAAAGCAGGTTTGATGTCATTTTTTATTCAGTGTACTTTCCTAGGGGATTGTGTTGTTCAGGTCACAAGTGCAATTTTACCGAAGAGGGTCATTGCTGGAGAGGGTCATCGCTGGAGAAGATCATCACTTGAGAGGGTCATTGCTGGAGATGGTCATCTCTGGAGGGGGTCATTGCTGGAGAGAGTCATCTCTGGAGAGTGTCATCTATGGAGAAGGTCATTGGTGGAGAGAATCATTTCTGCAGAAAGTCATCTCTGGAGAGCATCATTGCTGGAGAGGGTAATCTCTGGAGAAGGTCATTGCTGGAGAGAGTCATCTCTGGAGAGGGTCATTGCTGGAGAGAGTCATCTCTGGAGAAGGTTATTGCTGGAGAGAGTCATCTCTGGATATGGTCATTGCTGGAGAGAGTCATCTAGGAGGGTCATCTCTGGAGATGGTTATCTCTGGAGCAACAAAATTCATGCTTTGTGTGGCCACTATATAGATAAGCTTAATTTTTTTTCTATTTGTTCTGGAAGATTTGAAAAAAGATGCCCAAGAGACAGTAACCACAGTGCAAAAAAGTTTGAGTATATTTTAATGAAGATAACATAAACATAACAGACCAGCCAGATATCTTTAGTATGTTCAAGCCAAATGTTGAAGATATAATAACTTATCATGCATTGCCTGTTACACGCGGTCAACAGCTGAGGTCTGAACACCAAAGAAAACTTTGGTGATTTGGCAAGAACAGTGGTGGACGACATGGTCCCTGGAAGAGGAGCCAGGGGGTCGACCTGCACAAAGTTGACTAGCACAAAGTCGACCTGCACAAAGTCAACCTGCACAAAGTTTACCTGCACAAAGTCAACCTGCACAAAGTTGACCAGCACAAAGTCGACCAGCACAAAGTCGACCAGCGCAAAGTCGACCATAGACCAAAGATGGACACGGAACATTGCAGACAGCTTGGATTCAAAAGTGCCTTTGTCAGGGAAACTGGCAAAGGATAGGGAATCTTACTGGCAGCCGTAACAAGAACAGCATTCTGCAATAGACCTGCTACACAGTAATGCACCAAATTGGAGAACTTGGTGAAATCTGGCAAGATTGAGTGAAAAGAACAAGGGGAAGGCAGAGAAGTGAATACCTGGATAGTTGGTATGGTGGAGACAAGAATGCTGAGCTGATCCACGACTCTGGTTATGAGATGGCGAAACATGACCGCCTACGCTTATCGGCATGGCACATGATGATGATGATGACATGGTGATGATTTATTCCTGCATGGATAAAAAACTAGAACAGTATTTCCAAGTGTTAACCGATCGCCCAAAACTTGTTTTGTAGAGTTGCTTCTGTGGGCCAGATTTCAGTTCTCTTTGTGACATTGTCAGGACAGTCTTGAGGTGTTTGTGTTTTGAGTGCTCTACAGCTGTGGGTGGTAGAGTGGACATTCTTGTAGGATTTTAGCTAGTGTTTATGTGCTCCACAGCTGTAGGAGCGAGAGTGGACTTCTTGTTGGGTTTGAGCTAGTGTTTATGCGCTCCACAGCTGTAGGTGGTAGAGTGGAAATTCTTGTAGGATTTGAACTAGTGTTTATGCGCTCTACAGCTGTGGGTGGCAGAGTGGACATTCTTGTAGGATTTGAACTAGTGTTTAAGTGTTTCACAGCTGTGGGTGGTAGAGTGGACATTCTTGTAGGATTTGAACTAGTGTTTAAGTGCTCCACAGCTGTGGGTGGTAGAGTGGACATTCTTGTAGGATTTGAACTAGTGTTTATGCGCTCTACAGCTGTGGGTGGTAGAGTGGACATTCTTGTAGGATTTGAACTAGTGTTTAAGTGTTTCACAGCTGTGGGTGGTAGAGTGGACATTCTTGTAGGATTTGAACTAGTGTTTAAGTGCTCCACAGCTGTGGGTGGTAGAGTGGACATTCTTGTAGGATTTGAACTAGTGTTTATGCGCTCTACAGCTGTGGGTGGTAGAGTGGACATTCTTGTAGGATTTGAACTAGTGTTTAAGTGTTTCACAGCTGTGGGTGGTAGAGTGGACATTCTTGTAGGATTTGAACTAGTGTTTAAGTGCTCCACAGCTGTAGGTGGTAGAGTGGACATTCTTGTAGGATTTGAACTAGTGTTTAAGTGCTCCACAGCTGTAGGTGGTAGAGTGGACATTCTTGTAGGATTTGAGCTAGTGTTTAAGTGCTCCACAGCTGTATGTGGTAGAGTGGACATTCTTGTAGGATTTGAGCTAGTGTTTAAGTGCTCCACAGCTGTAGGTGGTAGAGTGGACATTCTTGTAGGATTTGAACTAGTGTTTAAGTGCTCCACAGCTGTAGGTGGTAGAGTGGACATTCTTGTAGGATTTGAACTAGTGTTTAAGTGCTCCACAGCTGTGGGTGGTAGAGTGGACATTCTTGTAGGATTTGAGCTAGTGTTTAAGTGCTCCACAGCTGTAGGTAGTAATCTGGATATTCTTGTAAAATTTGATCTAGTATTTGAGTGTTCCATAGCTGTACATGGCAGTCTCTGGATACTATCATCATGTCAGCAAAAAATTATGTTCCAATCCACTTTTTTCAGTCTGAAAGCAAATTAGCTACAGAAAAGTCTACCTTGGATGAGGACCTCATTAGACAGAAGGCAGAAAAAGACAAATTAATAAAAGAGAACTTTGAAAAGAAACAGCAAATGTAGGTATTCGTACAAATATTTATCTTTAGGGTGCATCTCTGTCATATTTTACATTTTCTAGTCTTCAGTGTGTCGGCTCCGTGGTGAAGGAGTTATGAACATAGTTTGTAATCCTGCATACCGCATTCAAAACACTGCTGAGGGAAATTTGGAAGCAGACTGTCTTGGGTTGGGTTTTTTATAAAATAGTATGAGTGTCGGTTGTTCAGAAAGCAATGGCATACTACTGAACGTAAACTTGCCAAGAGATCACAAAAAATGCTAGGGTTGAC
The DNA here is from genome assembly GCA_963921405.1 of Cepaea hortensis. Lineage (NCBI taxonomy): Eukaryota > Metazoa > Mollusca > Gastropoda > Stylommatophora > Helicidae > Cepaea > Cepaea hortensis. The sequence continues at coordinate 10,962,006 of OY992896.1, forward strand.
TGCAACGTCCTGTAAAGGATATGTGACTAACTTTTTAGTCTTTAGTGTATTAAGTTTGTTGTTCCAGAGAGTTTAATTTCATGTTTTTCTGACTTGTACATTTCACGCCGAACCCTAGAAAGTTAGAGAAAATTCCTTCAAATTGTAACAGAGGGTACTGGGTACAGATCATCGACATATTTAGGTCAGCCAGTACTGTGGGGTTAGGACAAAGCATTAATAATAAAATCTAAAATTGGGTAGGGGAGTAGGGAGTCAAACTGCTTATCACTCTTGGCCCGTAGTAATACATATCAATACATGGAGAGTACAGCCAAAAATTGATTCCTGTCATTCTTCTGTCAACATTGTCAGAAAAATAACAAGTTTCATACCACATGATAATCTAGAATCTTCTAAAAGGGTCAGGTCGCTTAAGCAACATTCCATCACAATCACAAGTTTAGGACACAAGGGAAGGAAGGTTCAGGGACCAGACAAGACAATGAGATGTAGCAAAAGTAGGAACTGAGAGTGAGCAGTGGAGGAAGGGAAATTATTGTTTGGCTGTGACTCTAAACAGTGATGATAGGTGCCAAAACCAGCTGCAAAAATTAGCCTATTAATAGACACTATACGTTCACAGAACTTACGCTCATATTTCAATATGGAAGGAGAGTATAGGAGGTCAACTAAATTGATTACATTTGGTTGTTAGCAATAAATAAATTAGTACGTGGGAAACACAGCGGATCATGAGTTCCAAACATCCTCCTGTCAATCTTGTCATAAAAATGACAGGTTTCAGAAGTGAATTTTGAATCTGAAACATTCTAGAAAAAGCATGTTGCGTATTCCATCGCAAGGGTATTAAATATATGAGGGAAGGAAGGCCTGGGAAGAAGAGCAGAAAAGACTACAGGATGTAGGTAACATTAAGAACCAAAAGAGAGCAGTGGATTAAGAGAGACTTGTTTGACTAGAACTCTAGTGGCAAGTATAGGTGCCAATACCAGGTGTAGAACATACCCAACCATTAGAATATATACGATCATAGATCTATCATTAGTAGATCAATATGTCACTGAGCTCATGATGTCTGAGATCATTGTGATAAACCAAAGGAGTGACGCTGACATTTACTTGATTACAATAAACGTTGAACCAACACAAATTGGTATTCCTATTATTGGCTAACTGTGGCTAACCACGGGTCAATCATAGATGTTTATTTAATGTGTGTCCACACACTGTGGATAACTCTTCTACAGTGACACATTATGTACTATCTCATAAGCTGTGCAACACTGTATTCTGGAGTTATTCTTCTCTTTGTAATCAGCATCACTTCTGTTTGTCAGGCTAAGATCATACAATCAATATTGCTTCACTTCATTGGTTGTTGGAAATGAGAATGGAGTGCACATGGGAATGTCCAGAGATTTGACTGATGACAAACACCATCCTCAAGTTGGCTAGCCAGCTCTCTCACTAGTGGTTCTCATGTTCCCCAGGGCCTGTGCTGTGTCTACTCTTCTCATGTCTAATATCTGGTCCTCTACCTTGTCAACGCTAACCTTGCTACTCCGTGTAAGCATGAACCCTACTGTTGTGTCTACTACTACATGTAGGCATGAACCCTACTGTTGTGTCTACTACTACATGTAAGCATGAACCCTACTGTTGTGTCTACTACTACATGTAAGCATGAACCCTACTGTTGTGTCTACTGCTACATGTAAGCATGAACCCTACTGTTGTGTCTACTACTACATGTAAGCATGAACCCTACTGTTGTGTCTACTACTACATGTAAGCATGAACCCTACTGTTGTGTCTACTACTACATGTAAGCATGAACCCTACTGTTGTGTCTACTACTACATGTAAGCATGAACCCTACTGTTGTGTCTACTGCTACATGTAAGCATGAACCCTACTGTTGTGTCTACTACTACATGTAAGCATGAACCCTACTGTTGTGTCTACTACTACATGTAAGCATGAACCCTACTGTTGTGTCTACTACTACATGTAAGCATGAACCCTACTGTTGTGTCTACTACTACATGTAAGCATGAACCCTACTGTTGTGTCTACTATTACATGTAAGCATGAACCCTACTGTTGTGTCTACTACTACATGTAAGCATGAACCCTACTGTTGTGTCTACTACTACATGTAAGCATGAACCCTACTGTTGTGTCTACTGCTACATGTAAGCATGAACCCTACTGTTGTGTCTACTACTACATGTAAGCATGAACCCTACTGTTGTGTCTACTACTACATGTAAGCATGAACCCTACTGTTGTGTCTACTACTACATGTAAGCATGAACCCTACTGTTGTGTCTACTATTACATGTAAGCATGAACCCTACTGTTGTGTCTACTACTACATGTAAGCATGAACCCTACTGTTGTGTCAACCACTACAACAGTATGGTTCATGCTTACATGTAGTAGTAGACACAACAGTATGGCTCCCCCCCCCCCCCCCCAAGAGGCCTGGGGAGCTACAGGCCAGGAAAAGATACCTGGTCAAATGCAGCCACTTTTGCCTTTGATGTTTATTAGGGGTTCCAGAGTAGACAGGAAACGATGGCGGTAGCGCTTGATCTCGAGGATGCGTACAATAGAGTTCGATATGATATTTTGATGACCGCACTGATGGAGAAGGGGGTCAATCCCTGGTTGGTGAACTGGATAGCAGCCGTCCTGCACTCTCGTCGGGTTGCTCTCCGTCTGGGCGCATGGACCTCAGAGCCACATATGTTAACCCCAGGACTGCCACAGGGATCTGCAGTCTCACCGGTGCTCTTTAACGTGTATACGAGCAAGATTGCAAACCTAGAAGCACCAGGGGTTGGAAGAATACTAACATTTGCAGATGATATTCTTGCATATAGGCAGGGGAGAGATAGGGAGCAAACAGCCCAGGAGTTACAGGCGACAGTAGATAAAGTGATTGACTGGTGCACAGAAATGAGTGCTGTCATCCACCCGGAAAAGGCGGCTGTTTTGTGGTGCTCTCTGGACAACAGGATTGTAAGAGCTGATGTCCCAAGCCTCGCGATAGATGGTAGAAATGTCAGCAGAGAGAACAAACTGAAGTATCTGGGGATCACATTTGACAGGAGCCTATCCTTCAAGGACCATGTGGAGACGGTCGTGACAAGATCTCAAAAGGGACTCAATGCACTTAAAACTATGGCTGCAATGGACATAGAGCAGAGAATGCTTTTCACACTATACCAGCACTTGATCCTCTCAGTAATTGATTATGGATTAGGTCTGCTCACTGTCTCAGAGAGTCAGCTGGTGAAGTTAGAGCGCATACAGAACGAAGCTATGCGGGTCATTCTGGGATGCACTAGAGACACCCCAGTAGTGTGTATGCGTTACATCCTTGGTCTGCCGACTGTTGCTGGTAGGCTCAAGGTGATGCAGGCGAAGGCATACCTCAGAGTAGCTGCAGACACAGACCACCCACTGCATGAGGCGCTGGACGCAGTTAAGGGTCAGCGACTGATAAGAAGGAAAACATGGATGGCTCAGGTGGAGGATACGATCAGACAGGTGTGCCCCTTGGAGAACATTAGGCGTGGAGAGGAGTGGGTCAGAGTGCCAGCGGAGCAGTCAGAATTGTGCAGAGTTATAATCACATTAAGCCGGGAGTGCAGGGAGTGGCCAGCAGGGGCCACGGAAGTGGAAATCCAGCAACTAATTCAGGACAATGCTCACTCGAGTGATGTGATTATCTACACAGATGATTCGGTGTCAAGAGGTGAGAGAAATGGCTGGAGGTTCATAGCCAAAGCTAATGGTAGATGTTTGGGGCAGGAGAGCCTGGCATATGATACCACAACATCCAGCTTAAGAATGGAAGTGGAGGCAGTCACTGTGGCTCTCCACTGGATAGAGAATATGACACACACACACATCGTGATTGTAACTGACTCAGAAAGCATGCTGACGAGGGTGAGGACGGGCAGACTTCGTGCAGAGTTGCTTGCTTCGCTTCGGAGGTCACGGGTGACAAGCATCGCCTGGATCTTTTCTCCTGGGCATGCCGGTGTGCTGGGAAATGAACAGGCGGACAGATTGGCTGGATCTGCAGAACTTGGTGGAGTATTGATACATGACAAGGCAGACGTGGTTGTGGCCTTGTGGGAGCACGTGCACACCTCGGAGGAGCAAATGGATTACCATGGTCTGGCAAGAATGAGACAACGAGGAGTGACGAAGGGATCTGGCCGACGCTCAACGCTCAGAGGAAAGGCGACACGGACTTATAATCAGATTGCTACTGGTACTATTAGTGTTGGAACTCATCGCTGGCTGCTGAGGATGGGGACGGAGCACTTATGGGAATGCCGCGAATGCTGTGATGTCGATTCCTAAATCAATCAATCAATCAATCAATCAATCAAACCACTACATGTAAGCATGAACCGTACTGTTGTGTCTACTACTACATGTAAGCATGAACCCTACTGTTGTGTCTACTACTACATGTAAGCATGAACCCTACTGTTGTGTCTACAACATGTAAGCATGAACCCTACTATTTTTTCTACTACTACATGTAAACATGAACCCTACTGTTGCGTCTACTACTACGTGTAAGCATGAACCCTACTGTTGTGTCTACTACTACATGTAAGCATAAACCCTACAGTTGTGTCTACTACTACTTGTAAATATGAACCCTACTGTTGTGTCTACTACTACATGTAAGCATGAACCCTACTGTTGTGTCTACTACATGTAAGCATGAACCCTACTGTTGTGTCTACTATTACATGTAAGCATGAACCCTACTGTTGTGTCTACTACATGTAAGCATGAACCCTACTGTTGTGTCTACTACATGTAGGCATGAACCCTACAGTTGTGTCTACTACATGTAGGCATGAACCCTACTGTTGTGTCTACTACATGTAGGCATGAACCCTACTGTTGTGTCTACTACATGTAAGCATGAACCCTACTGTTGTGTCTACTACATGTAGGCATGAACCCTACTGTTGTGTCTACTACATGTAAGCATGAACCCTACTGTTGTGTCTACTACGTGTAAGCATGAACCCTACTGTTGTGTCTACTACTACATGTAAGCATGAACCCTACTGTTGTGTCTACTACAACATGTAAGCATGAACCCTACTGTTGTGTCTACTACATGTAGGCATGAACCCTACTGTTGTGTCTACTACATGTAATCATGAACCCTACTGTTGTGTCTACTACAACATGTAAGCATGAACCCTACTGTTGTGTCTACTACATGTAGGCATGAACCCTACTGTTGTGTCTACTACATGTAAGCATGAACCCTACTTTTGTGTCTACTACAACATGTAAGCATGAACCCTACTGTTGTGTCTACTACATGTAAGCATGAACCCTACTGTTGTGTCTACTACATTAAAATATAAGTCCCATGGCAGGAACCTGCTTTGACCCTGTCATGTGCCAGGACCATCATGTTTCGTAGCATACATGGAGGACAAACTGGCCAGTCTTGCTACTCTCCTGCAGTGAGTAACAAGCCCAGGAATCGAACCCTTGCCCAACCATATTCAGTGCCATTGTCAGCACAACTTCGTAACCACTACATTTTACTACTATTTTAATATTTGTTTATTTTATTGTCTTATTTTTAACTAATAACAGTCTTTTCTGCTTTCCATCTTTCTATTCCCCATGAGTCCTGACATCTTTCACAACTTCAGAAAGAGTCTGAAAGTTTATAAATATGTTTATGTCTGTTACAAAGGGGTAGCGAATACGATTCACAATCCCGCATACCACGTTCAAAATCAGCTGCAGGCGATTTGGCAGCAGACTGCCTTGTGTTGATTTTTAACCATGGTATGAGTATTGTTGTTTCAGAAAGCAAAGGCAAACTACTGAACGTAAACTTTCCTTGTAAATGACAAACAACTACAAAAAATGCTGAGGTTGATTGCAACGTCCTGTAAAGGGTATGCAACTGACTTTAACACCAATGTAACATTGGTTAACACATTAAAAATATGTTATATTCAAAGAGAGAGTCTAGAACAAGAACTGAAAGCCATGAAACAAGGACTGGCTCAGAAAAATCTGGAGTTTGCTAGTGCTGCTGATGGCCTTGAACTTGAGTTAGCAGGATTCAAGACCCAGTTGGATGCCATGGAAAGGGACAAATGGAAAGTTCTCAAGGACAAGGAAAGTCTGCTAGAAGAGGTAATATAAGCTGACACGGTTGTCTAGAAATCTTCTTGGTTTTAACTATTGACAGTATTGTACTCTAGGCAAACTTATTAATGCTCTGTAAATGTCGTAAGGTGTAGATTCTGATTGTTGGTAAGCATAAATGTTAATCACTATATCAAAATGACTCCTACATTGTATTCATCATCATAATCTTTTGTGACACAGGCGATCATTTCCTCTACAAACATCTAACATCTGTGATCATGCTTTGTTTGACCACTGATCATCTCCCATGCCACTGTGGCCAAACACCCAACATTTTATCTCTATGTTGATATCTATCTCTAGCGCCCATAAGTTTTCCAGTTGTGAGACAAGTTTCTCCAGAACCTCTTGTCTCTTAACATCCCTTGTTCTTAACATCTATTTTCTTTTAACATATCTTGTTTCTTAACATCTTTTGTCTCTTAACATCCCTTGTTTCGTAACATCCCTTGTCTCTTAACATCTATTGTCTCTTAACATCCCTTGTCTCTTAACATCTATTGTCTCTTAACATCTATTGTCTCTTAACATCCCGTGTCTCTTAACATCTATTGTCTCTTAACATCTATTGTCTCTTAACATCCCTTGTCTCTTAACATCTATTGTCTCTTAACATCCCGTGTCTCTTAACATCCCTTGTCTCTTATCATAATTAATACTACGTAATGTTTGTCTGTCTTTACATAATAAATACCACATATTGTCTGTTTTTCTTAACATAATAAAACCACACATTGTCTGTATGTCTACCTAAACATAATAAATATCACATAATGTCTGTCTACCTAAACATAATAAATTCCACATATTGTCTGTCTACCTAAACATATTAAATACCACATATCCAGGAAGGTTAACCCAGGCAACAAATGCCCGCAGAAGTCAGATGTGTCGGCCTAACGGCGCAAGAACGCAGCTCTGCTGTAAACAGGCACAGCGCAGTCACATCCGAAAAAAAAAAATCTGGATAAACGCAGAAGAAGAAGAAGAAATACCACATATTGTCTTTCTACATAAACATAATAAATACCACACATTGTCTGTCTACCTAAACATAATAAATACCACATATTGTCTGTCTACCTAAACATATTAAATACCACATATTGTCTGTCTACCTAAACATATTAAATACCACATATTGTCTGTCTACCTAAACATATTAAATACCACATATTGTCTGCCTACATAAACATATTAAATACCACATATTGTCTGTCTACCTAAACATATTAAATACCACATATTGTCTGCCTACATAAACATATTAAATACCACATATTGTCTGTCTACCTAAACATATTAAATACCACATATTGTCTGCCTACATAAACATAATGAATACCACATATAGTCTGTCTACCTAAACATTATAAATACCATATTGCATGTCTACCTAAACATAATAAATACCACATAATGTCTGTCTACCTAAACATAATAAGTACCACATATTGTCTGTCTACCCAAACATAATAAATACCACATTTTGTCTGTCTATCTAAACATAATAAATACCACATATTGTCTGTCTACCTTCTACCTAAACATAATAAATATCACATATTGTCTGTTTACATAAACATAATAAATACCACATATTGTCTGTTTACATAAACATAATGAATACCATATGTTGTCTGTTTACATAAACATAATAAATACCATATGTTGTCTGTCAATACAACAGGTAAACCAGACTGTGGACACCCTGATGTCAGAGAGGTCAAGGTTACAAACAGAGCTGCAGGCCAGTTGTGTGGAAACTGAATCTCTGAGGCTAACGTGTTCTCGGCTGGAACTGGACAAATCACAACTCCTTGAGAAGGTTGAGGGATTACAGCAACAGCAGGTAGTACTGGGGACATTATTGAGGGGATCTTGAGAAGGTTGAGGGATTACAGCAACAGCAGGTAGTACTGGGGACATTATTGAGGGGGTATTGCTTGTCTCCCTGGCCAAGCGGTTAACAATGTTGTTCGTAATCCCGTATATCCACGTGGGGAAAACAGCTGCGCGAGATTCGGCAGTGGATCACGCCGCGCTGGTAATTTACGGGGGTATGTGAGCCGGTCATTCAGAAAGCAATGGCAAACTACTGAACGTAAAACTTGCCTAGTACATCAACAGCAGCTGAAAAATGCTGGTGTTGACTGCAACGTCCTGTAAGGGATATGCAACATTTAAAAAAAATTGCTTGTGAATTATGGCACATACTGGGGAAATTATAGTTGAAATATTTGTGAAACTGTAAAAAGATGAAGTTATAGTTGAAATATCAATTGTGAAAAAAATACATATAAAGTTATAGTTGAATATCAATTGTGAATCACATAAAATACCCAAAAAGTTATATAGTTGAAATATCAGTTGTGAAACAAATGCACACAAAGTTATAGTTGAAATATCAATTGGTATAACACAACTTAAGGAAGGTGAGGACAGGCAAGCTTCGGGCAGAGTGGCTTGCTTCGCTTCGGAGGTCATGGGTGGCAAGCATCGCCTGGATCTTTTCTCCGGGGCATGCCGGTGTGCTGGGGAATGAACAGGCGGGCATATTGGCTGGCTCTGCAAAACTTGGTGGAGTATTGATACATGACAAGGCAGACGTGGTTGCGGCCTTGTGGGAGCACGTGTACACCTCAGAGGAGCAAATGGATCACCATGGTCTGGCAAGAATGAGACAGCGAGGAGTGACGAGGGAATCTGGCCGACGCTCGACGTTCAGAGGAAAGGCAAGACGGACATATAATCAGATTGCCACTGTTACTATTGGTGTTGAAACTCTTCGCTGGCTGCTGAGGATGGGGATGGAGTGCTTATGGGAATGCCCTGAATGCTGTGATGTCGGTTCCTAAATCAATCAATAAATCATATCAATTGTGACAAACTACACATAAAGTTATAGTTGAAATATCAGTTGTGAAACACATCAAATACACATGAAGATATAGTTGAAATATCAATTGCTAAACACATCAAATACAAATAAATTTATAGTTGAAATATCAGTTGTGAAAAACATTAAGTACAGATAAAGTTATAGTAGAAAATACCAATTGCAGAACACATCAAATACATATAACGTTATAGCTGAAATATTAATTGTGAAACACAGAAAATACACATAAAGTTATAGTTGTTAAAATTACACATGGTACCCATTTAAAACCTGGGTGACCTTGGAGACCAGGTAAATTCTTATAATAGGCAATGTGGGGAGTCGAACACATAGCCACCAAGCTGTGAAGCAACCATGCTAGCTACTATCCAATTGTCTCTCCCATTTGATTGATCTGTAGTATACTAAATATAATTGTACATTAAATTTGAGCGTGTAATTTTTCCCAACAGGCAACCCAGCGCACAGTTGAAGCCGCTCTAAAGGAAATGATGGAGCAGAAGAACAAACTGGCATATGAGAATGGAAAACTTCAGTCTTCAGTTGGTCAGCTGCAGCAGGAACTGGCCGAGGTCACCAAAGATCACATGGGTGTCTTTCAACTGAGGAAACTCACAGAAAACCTGCAAGTGAAATATGCCAAGGTAATATTTTACTCATGTGGATCAGGAATGATAAGTTCATGACTGCGGACAATAACTTTTAATTTTCTTTACTCATTCTAAGGAGAGGAGGTGGCTTAGTGATTAACACACTTTCCTGGCAAGACTGTGGTCTGGGTTTGATTTCTAGCAATAGCAAGATGTTTTTCCATCTAGTACAGCTATAGTACAGATTTCAGAACCAATACGCAAATAAGACAAGAGACTAAGCAAGATATTGTATCCAGTTTTATAAGAAAATGCTTGTGGAACTACATCGGCCATGTACTCAGAATGGACAAGACAAGACTCCCCTACCAAGCCCCCATATGGACACCATTAGGGAAAAGAAAACGGTGAAGGCCAAGAGAGGCCCTGCATAGAACCATCATCAGAGAAGGCTCATTCAATGGCCAAGTGAACATCCAAGATCTATAACAGGTAGCAGTGAACCACCAGGCATGGAGAGCCATGACTTTTGCCCTATGCGCCGCTTTGAGCTCAAGAGGAAAGACTAACTAACTAATGGCTCTAAAGGAGCTTTTTCAGGACTTTTGAGACATATTGGCTATTTGGTACCTGCCCCAGATTTTTATAGACCAATTAACACTTGATGGATAAAGTGGTCAATATCATGGTTGCTGCCTTTACTTCTCAGAACTACTTCTTCTTCTTCTTCTTCTTCTTCTTCTTCTTCTTCTTCTTCTTCTTCTTCTTCTTCTTCTTCTTCTTCTTCTTCTTCTTCTTCTTCTTCTTCTTCTTCTTCTTCTTCTTCTTCTTCGTCTTCTTCTTCTTCTTCTTCTTCTTCTTCTTCTTCGTCTTCTTCTTCTTCTTCTTCTTCTTCTTCTTCTTCTTCGTCTTCTTCTTCTTCTTCTTCTTCTTCGTCTTCTTCTTCTTCTTCTTCTTCTTCTTCTTCTTCTTCTTCTTCTTCTTCTGCGTTCATCCGGAGAGTTTTTTCGGACATTATTGCGCTGTGCCTGTTTACAGCAGAGCTGCGTTCTTGCACCATTAGGTCGACACATCCGACTTCTGCAGGCATTTGTTGACCAGGTTAACCTTCCCAGAACTGTTTCTGATATCCATTTTAAGCCAGGTCAAACTGGCAGCTCGGGTGAAAATTAAAAGGGTATCAAATAATTTTCAAAATTGTCTGAAAAGGTAAGGCAACGAGAAATACACCTGGCCATCCTACTTCTTTATTCCATGATCTAGATTATGTGAAGGTGTAACACTTCATACCTCATCGACAGAATCTGCTATTGGACTGATTTTACCTTTTTCAAATTCTAAAAATAGAAGGAACCCAAAGAGGTTATACTGCTCAAAGATCTTGGAGTAATGTGTGTTTCATAGTGGTTATAACATTGGTTAACTATATTGAGGACACCGTGGTTCTACCTCAACCTTCAGATTTATCAAGGGTGACATTTGATGTTGTCCTCATGTAGATGAGTTCTGTATTTACAGGGAAAAAAATCAAAGTTCAGCCACATTCAACCTGCTTCTTCAGCGTTGATTATAATTGAGGTTCGTTTTTTGTGGATTTTTATTCTCTCTCCTTTCTTTGCTCTCTTTCGAGTTAGTCCTAAACTTATGTAGTAGCAATATCTGGGTATAAATATTAGGCTGTGTAGTTGGTCATGCGTCAAAATACACCTGTTCATGTCATCATTTGGAGGTGACAGGTTAGAATTCTGGTCGTTAACTATAGCTTTCAGTTTGTATGTTGTCTAGTGTGTCCTCTAGTGTCTACTTCTTTCTTCTACTTCTATGAGTGACAAAAAATATATATATATGTGTTTATTTATGAACTAGTTAGCATGTATGGTGTCAGGTCTTAGTCAGATATGACTGAGTTACCGTATGACAGTAGACAGTACTACCTACTTTCTGTTAGCGCCGAACGTTGGGTCTTAGTCAGATATGACTGAGCTACTGTATGACAGTAGACAGTACTACCTGCTTTCTGTTAGCACCAAATGTTGGGTGTGCTCACCAAACCCGACACCCCACAGTGTGCCAATGGCTTTGGGCAGAGGAGTGCAATTGGGAGGGTACAAGCCTTACCCTAGTGCAAGGAAATGCCACCTAAAGACTAAATGTCATGGCAGGGCAGACCAGGCCCTAAGCCTTGGTCGACAGCTGGTCTAGGATGGAAGCTCCGAAAGGCGGACAGTTAGAGCATTGCTTTGCTAATCCGGCAACTTCTGCAGCTTGTCTTGTTCCAGACGTATTGGTGTTATCTTTCCTCTGGAGTACACTAGACAGGCCGAGAGAGGGATCATGCTGCATGGGCAACACATGGTCTCTAAATTCAGCCCAGGCTTTGTGTTGTGGAGAGGTATAACTCATTTTACAAACTATCGTCTGTCAAGATGGCATGGTGCCAAGTCACTTAGCATGTAGCAGGTCCTTTGCAGAAGGTCATCATCATGGCCCACAGCAGGTCCGCATGGCCGAATGGATAAGAACGTGTGTTCTTAAACATCCGGTGTGCAGATGCCGAGGTTAGGGGTTCAACCCCTACACCGGACAGCTGGACTAAAATGTTGACCTGTGGTCCTTGATTTGAGGACGTAAATTACAAGTACCTCTGAAGTTGGAGTGGGTTCGCCTTATGGCGAGGGACCTGTTAATAAGGAAAGCTAATCCAAATGCAAACTGCAGTCCATCACTACTATAAATAGTGTGTATGGACTACGCTTGAGTTCAAAATGAGTGCGCGCCAAAAAAAAAATGATGGCCCACCAAAAAGATCCTTGACCCTTTGCCAGTTCTGCACAAAGTGTCTACCTTTGACCCCTGACTCTTCTTCCAGAAACCATGCCTCCCATCACTGTACTCTCCAAGCCACTGTGACATTTAATATGGCCAAATTATTTCAGTTTCTGAGACACGGTACTGTTTATGTGCCAGTTTTTATCAAGATTTGATGTACATTTTGCATTTTTCATGTTTCTTTACAATACAGAGCCAGCAAGAGATATCAGAACTTAAGATCACACTTCAGAAACTAGAAGGGCAGTCCAGAATGGCCATAGAGGATCTGCAGCAGAAGGATCAGGAGTTGAAGATGGCTCAAGCCAGAAGAGATGATGTTGAGCAAGAGAAGGAGAAACTGCAGGCACAGATTGAGGTTCTGGAAGGCAGACAATTTTACAAGGCAAGCATTCCATATTATTATTATTATTATTTTCCTCCTTCTCCTCTTCCTCCTCCTTCTTTTCCTCCTCCTTCTCCTTCTCTTTCTCCTCCTCTTCTTCTTCATCTTCCTCTTCTTCTTTTTTATTTTTCTTCATCTTCTTTGGGACTACTAACACAACCGAGGAGACAAAAGAAATCAAGGAAGGCGTAAAAACACACAGAGTAGAGAAGTAAATACAGAAATGAATCATGTGAGGAGGACATGGACAGAGATAGGAGGCCTTGGAGTGACTTGGTTGGGGGCCTTTGCCCCGTTGGAGGATATAGGGTGACAGAAGATGAAGAAGAAGACACCCACCAAGCCCGTTGGAGGATATAGGGTGACAGAAGAAGAAGACACCCACCAAGCCCATTAGAGGATATAGGGTGACAGAAGAAGAAGAAGAAGAAGACAACCACCAAGCCCGTTGGAGGATACAGGGTGACAGAAGAAGAAGAAGAAGAAGAAGAAGAAGAAGAAGAAGAAGAAGAAGACACCCACCAAGCCCATTGGAGGATACAGGGTGACAGAAGAAGAAGAAGAAGACACCCACCAAGCCCGTTGGAGGATATAGGGTGACAGAAAAAGAAGAAGACACCCACCAAGTCTGTTGGAGGATACAGGGTGACAGAAGAAGAGAAGAAGACACCCACCAAGCCCGTTGGAGGATACAGGGTGACAGAAGAAGAAGACACCCACCAAGCCTGTTGGAGGATACAGGGTGACAGAAGAAGAAGAAGAAGAAGAAGAAGAAGAAGAAGAAGAAGAAGAAGAAGAAGAAGAAGAAGAAGAAGAAGAAGAAGACACCCACCAAGCCCGTTGGAGGATATAGGGTGACAGAAGAAGAAGAAGAAGAAGAAGACACCCACCAAGCCCGTTGGAGGATATAGGGTGACAGAAGAAGAAGACACCCACCAAGCCTGTTGGAGGATATAGGGTGACAGAAGAAGAAGAAGAAGACACCCACCAAGCCCTTTGGAGGATATAGGGTGACAGAAGAAGAAGAAGAAGACACCCACCAAGCCCATTGGAGGATATAGGGTGACAGAAGAAGAAGAAGAAGACACCCACCAAGCCCATTGGAGGATATAGGGTGACAGAAGAAGAAGACACCCAGAAGCCCTTTGTAGACTAGTCATGTTTAGTTGGATGCTGGCTTATTTTTTTACATAGTATGAGATATCCAGTCTTAAACCAACCCTCTTAGTTGTTTAGTTAGTAGGTTGGGTTGGGTTGGTTGTTTAGTTTAGTTTAGTTGGTTGTTTAGTTTAGTTTATTTTAGTTTAGTTTAATTGGAGTTGATTGGTTGTTTAGTTTAGTTATCTGATAAGACATCATCCTTGCACGCTGGACAAGTTTCAGTCATAGGTGCTCAGTTCTTCCCCTCAACATGTGCGTTAGTGTCCGGTGGCTAATAGTGCCAGTTCTGTGTTGGTTGACGAGATCTCCCTTTCTCTCGATGTGCCTCTCGTGACTGACCATGCCAGTTCTAACTTCCAAGTCTCTCATTCTGGACAATGATGTGGGGTCACTGGCGTCAAAGTCCACCATTCTCAACATCTCCCTAAGGGCATTAATAACATCGGCAAGATCCGTGGGCTGGCCATTAGCTGGGGATGCAGAGCCAGCTCCTTCATTTCCCTCAACTCCTGCATGTCCTGGAATGAAGATGAAGGTGACACTACAGACAACATACCTCTGCAGCAATTTAATCCACTGTCTACATACAGAACCCGCCTCTACCATTCAGATCATACTTTTCAAATCCTGCTTATGCTGTTGTTGCTGTTTTGAGTTGTCTACTCTTGGCAAGCCAAATCCATTCTTGAGAAGATGCTGATCTGTTCAATCTAGTTCACAGAGTGGTTGGTGACTGAAGACGGTGTTCGTGTGGCATAGAGGTTTAGTTCTATACTTCTCACAGGAACAGCTTTTAGTTCAAGTCTAGTTGAAGAGTTTTGTTCAGCAGAGCCTGATGACGTCTTTACCTAACTCTTATCCTCCCCTCTCTCTGTCTATATGATTTCTGGGTCTCTCTATTGCTGCCTTTCTCTTCATCTCTCTCTTTCTCTATCCACCCTCTCTCTGTCTCTCTCTGTCATGCTCTTGATGTCTCTGTCCATATGTTTTTCTGTTTATTTCTCTTTCTATGTCTTTGTCTCCCCACTCTCTCTCCCTCCCTCTCCCTTCCATACAAACTTCTTGCATGTCTTTTTTACACACAGGAACATGTGAAAACCATCATACAAACTGTTTGCATATCTTTACATATGAACAGTTGAACACATCATGCAAACTTTTAGCATATCTTTACACACATGAACATTTGGAAAAGTTCTCGCATATTTTTACTTATAAACATTTGAAAACCATCATACCAACTTCTTGCAAATCATTATACACATGAACATTTGAAAAACATACACGTTTCTTGCATATCATTACACAATGAACATGTTAAAAACATCATGCAAAGTTCTTGCATATGTTTACATACATGAACGTGTTAAAAAGCCACACAAATGATGGTATTTCTGTACAGGTTTCTCGATATGAAAAGAACATGGAGGATGCCAAGAACATTAACAAGGAGATAACTGGCACACTGGAAGCAGTCATGACATCGCACAATCAGCTACAGAACATAGTTGAGAGTCTTCAGGTGAGTCCTTCAAATATCTCTATGTCTTTAACTTCTATCCAACCATCACACAATCAGCTACAGAACATAGTTGAGAGTCTTCAGGTGAGTCTTCAAATATCTCTATGTCTTTAACTTCTATCCAACCATCACACAATCAGCTACAGAACATAGTTGAGAGTCTTCAGGTGAGTCCTTCGAATATCTCTATGTCTTTAACTTCTATCCAACCATCACACAATCAGCTACAGAACATAGTTGAGAGTCTTCAGGCGAGTCCTTCAAATATCTCTATGTCTTTAACTTCTGGCCAACCATCACACAATCAGCTACAGAACATTGTTGAGAGTCTTCAGGTAAGTCTTTCAAATATCTCTATGTCTTTAACTTCTGTCCAACCATCACACAATCAGCTACAGAACATAGTTGAGAGTCTTCAGGTGAGTCCTTCAAATATCTCTATGTCTTTAACTTCTATCCAATGTAGTAGTGTCAAATGAAGTAACAAGACTTGATCTGTACTAAAACTTTATACTTTATTCTCAAGATGACAAGCCGTGTCTTCTCAGCTGGACTATCGGATGTTGACTGCCCTTCACAACAACAATACGTCACGATTGAGCATCTCTCTCCGCTTTCACTCATAATGCTCAATCGTGCTGTATCTCTAATTCCCCACTAGATCCTAATTATAACCCAAACTACACATACTGTTACACCTCCCCATGTTTATTAAAGAATTTTCCTTATAAAGGAAAAATCTTTACTCCTAATCCCCTTACTCTATTCCCTCTTTTTCCTCTAATCTTCCATAGTTCTTCTAATCCTCCCCAAACCAACTCCAATTTAATTAAACATTCTATTTCTTTAACTCTTTCCCCAGCTATATAATCAACCCACTTCTTCTTCCATTTTACCTCTATACCTCGTACCATGTACTGTAACCTTTTTTTTAACTTACCATTTCTACTCTTCTTTCATTTCCCCAAACTATATAGCAATCCACTATATATTCCTTGGCTCCTCAAGTTCCTATATAAAATATGCATATTATAAACAAAATGGCTCGTAAAATCGTATTTGTACAACTGGCATTAGGAAATCACTCGCATTTCTCAATACAAGACAACCCGAACAACGAGAACAACGTATTTAGAAGAAGTAAAGAAGGGGTGCACCCAGTAAAAGGAATAAATAGTCAAGATAAGCACAAAGAAACGCATATTCCACACAACCACATTTACCTCCTTTGCCAATAAAAAAATTTGTACAATCAAATTTTTTCTTATACATACGTCATACAAAAATAGATCTTTGTTTTCTATAAACCAAGTTGATATAATGTTTTACAAGCTTTATATATACAACCCTATATGAAATAAAACTTTTTACGTAAGTTTCAAGCCTTATATCTTCAACATTTAAAATTTCCAACCACAATCTTGTCCAAATTGCGTTATCTCACCTTTTAGCATGAGATCCTGTTCAATTTTTATGAACACCTTTAATATAATTAAAGCTGGTTTTTCACAGCACCTATTTCTTGCCCCCTTCATGTCCCATGATCTGCCCTTTATCCCCCTATGTATTTCTTCTATATGCTGCTATTCACAGTTTTTCCCTTAAACTTCTATCTAGTTATACTCTACTTATATATTCGAAGCTTTTCAAGCAACCTAACCTTCCCAACAGCCTATGTCTCCATACCCTCCCTCAATAATTTTATAATTCCTTTCTGAACGAAAGGGCTTTTTTTTTTTTTTTTTTTTTTAAAGCCCCCTGTATTTGAAAAGTTAACTAATATTCTAACCAAACTTAAAACCAATTCATTAACCACATCACTTAATCTATCAATCCAACTGTTTACGCAAAACTAAATCAAAACAAGGCGTCACAATTATCCAATTAAAACACATTTTCAAAATTAATATGGCATGCATTTTATCAACCCAAAAGCAAATATTATATCATTATTAGACACTTTTACGGTCCAATAGTGTTTTACTCAAAGCACTATAAACTCAACGATCCTAACTTACTTAAACTAACTTTTTATAAAACCAAACCAAGCATGAAATAAAACATAATACATATACATATAGCATTGAAACATAGTCTCAATAAAATAATCAATTAACAACCATCATTGCCCAGTTACACGAAAATAAAACTCCAAGTGAATAAACAAAGATTTTCCAAGTAAACTTTCTTAAAATTATTACGTATAGTGGCCCCAACAACCATACTAATAATGTACCAGATCTCTATTTATTCAGGCCATTCCATTTATATATTTCCTAACTCCATTCTCATTTTCCTACCTCATCATAGCCAATTGCTAACCAGAGACATACTTCCCAGTATATCAATAATACCAAAAACTCCCCACCAAATTCTCTATAAAACTTCCTACAACTCTCTGTAAGCGAACCGCTTTTAAATTTAAATTGTTCATTAAAATTATGATTGACAAAACTGAAGATATTTCCCTTATCCCCTATTTCACATTCTCACAGAAAAGATATGTTAGATTGAGTTAGTGCGCACTTAGGAAAATAAGAAAAAGAAAGGAAAAAGTAAGAAGTAATCACACTTCTCTTTCCATACATACTTTATGAATAAAGTTTCAAAATTTATCTTCAGTTTCCGTCAATAATAATTGTTATTATCAAAAAAAATATTGATTCAACACTACTAGCTTTTCTTTTTTTTTTTTTTTTTCTTCATTCCTCTCGTCAATTTCAAGTTTACCATTCCAAGTAAACCCATCAATTCAATGTGTATCTGTTACTTACAGACCAATATCCAAATCTTATAAGCATATCTGCCGATATCAATGATAACAAACAGTACAAACATTAATTCCTCCTTTTTCTAGCCTAACTCCAAACACATCATACTACCCGGAAAATCCTCTTAATTAATCGCTGTAAACTACAGTACAAGTCCTCTTATCTATACTAATGTAGTATTCACCATCCACTCATCTATTTACTTGTGGCCCTACCTGCCAATTATTTCCCTTCAATTTGTCCAAGCTACTAAAAAAATCAACCATCAATTCCACCCCATAGAGAAATAACCAAATATATACATATACTTCATTCAAAACTACCTCCATATTGATTATAAAAATACCAAGAGTCATCTTCTTCATTTTCGAATTCTAACACTTATAAATTGCTATCTGCAATATTCTCTACTTATCTACTTCCTACGGTTCCACTTCTTCAATATCTCCAAATTTCTTTGAACCAATGCTAATTCTACATCAATGTCTTCTTCTTCGTACAATCCATTTGTTTCCTCCATACTACTACTACTTGACTCTGACTTTTCATCCATTTCTTCTTCTTCGTCTGTATGTCTCTCTTTAGCTGCCGCTAATCTCTTTTGTTCAATATCCCATCTAATTTGTCGATCACTATTCCTCAAGGATCTTTCTAGTAACGGCATATCCTCCCCGCTCGTTGAATAATCCCTAATTCTCCTCTGTCTTTTCACTTCTCTATCTCTTTGTCTATCCATTCTCCTTTTCGTTGCCTGTCTAGTGTTCCTAAACGGAGCACTTATTTCCTCTTCCATACTATCATAATGAGTCTCATTCAACTTTTCTTCTTCTATTGTTTTCGGTATCGTCTGTTCTTGAGTATCATCAAAGCCTGGAGTTGCTAATAAGCGATTTTGTGCTGGATCTCTTCTAACGCCTGGGGTTACTGTAGCACCTCTAACGAGTTGTTCATCTAAAAACCTTGTGTCTGAATAATAATTATTATTATTATTATATTCTATCTCTTCTTCATCTCTCCTTAAGTGTTCCACGTGTGCCCTTGCTACATGTCCCGTGACCTGGTTCTTAATTTTATACGATACTTTACCTAGTTTTTCCAAAATATAATACCCTGGAATCCAACGATTATCAAACTTAGAGTTTCTCCTATGCTTCTTGTAATAGACCCTATCACCAACCTTAAATTCCTGCAAGTTTGTATTTATATTCTTGTACTTTTTCTGCCTTTCCCTAGCTTTAATTATATTATTCCTTAGTCCTACGTGTGCTTTATGCATTTCCTGTATTATAACCTCTTGAAAGTCTTCACCCATATATTTCCGTCTAGGTTTTAATAGATTGTCTATAGGTAGTATCGGTTCTCTCCCGTATATTAAATAATATGGTGAAAAACCCGTGCTTTCATTTTGATTAGTACGAATGGCGTTAAGGGCAGGTCCTAAAAACAAATCCCAATCCCTTTCATGTTCATCTACAATCTTTGATATAATGCTATATAACGTCTGATGTTGACGCTCGTTTCTAGCATTGGAAGTAGGTCTATAATATGATGTCTTTATATGTTTTATATTTAAATCATTTAACAACTTTTCAAATTTCTTATTTATAAATTCTTTACCATTGTCTGTAAGTATACTTTGTGGACAACTAAATCTTGGGACAAACTCTTGTAAAAAAATATTGACTACTGTATCTGCACTCTTATCCGGAATTGCATAAACCTCCGGCCAAAGACTGTAAACATCTACTATATGAATCAAATACACGTTTCCTGACAATGTTCTGGGGTGTGGACCCGATATATCTAAACTAATCTTTTGCATTGGGAACTGAGGAATGTCAGTATCCTGCAAGGGACACTTTATTGTTTTCATGTTCCTCAATCTGCACTTCTCACAGGTATCCACATATTTATATGCAGATTTAAATAAATTTGGCCAGTAATATTTACTTGTAAGCGCCTTCACCAATTTGTCTCTACCTAAATGTCCATTTTCATCATGATATGCCTTTAAAAGTTCATTTTCTAAATGTTTTGGAATGTATTTCCTCAGTTGTTCGTTCCTTTCAGACATGTAGTATAAATGTCCATCCTCTTGTAAAACCAAATAATTCCTTTTATATTTGTTATCTTCTGTTTCTCTTAATTTTTCTTTTATTTGTATCACTTTTGGGTCTAGGTCCTGCTCCTCTTTCATGTTAAATTTTTCTAAGTGTAGATCATCTTCCCTATGTTCAGACTCTTGTTCCGATGGTAGACTATCAAATTCTTCTCTATTTATTATAGCAGAATCTAAAATATTTACTTGCCAATTTCGATCGTCAATCTCTGGTTCTCCTTCATCTTCTGTGTCACCTGACGACTGTGGATAGGGAATCCTAGACAGTAAATCAGCGCATGTGTTAATCTTACCTGGAATGTACTCAATTTTCGTATTATATCCCTGTAAGTTCAATGCCCAGGTTTGTATTTTCCTGTTCTGCACTGGGGCTTCTAAAAAAGACTTTAAAGGCATATGGTCAGTTCTAATAACAAAATTTGCGTTATGTAAGTAGTAATTTAGTTTTTGAAGAGCGTAATGTATTGCGTAAGCCTCCTTCTCAATAGTCGTCCACTTTCTTTGTGATCTGCTAAGTTTATGCGACAAGAAGTATATAGGCCTTTCATTTTTAACCCCTGGTATTCCAGACTCTTTCCCTTCATATGGTTGCACCAAACACGCTCCTACTGCATTGTCTGAAGCATCTGTGTACAGTATCAACTGTTTGTTTAAGTCTGGATGCGTCAACAGTGGTACCAGTGTTAAACTGTTTTTTAAATACTCGAACGCTTTTTGACACTCATCATCCCACTTAAACCTAGCGTACTTGCCTGTTAAGTTTGTAATAGGTTCAGCTATTTTTGAAAACGCTGGGACAAACCGCCTATAATACGCGCATGTTCCTATAAAGGCGCGTACCTCCTTAACGTTAGTTGGAGCAGGTAACTCTTTAATAACCTTTATTTTGTCCTGGTCTGGTTTTATACCTTCTCTATTTATAATATACCCCAAATATTTTGTTTCTGTCTTTAAAAATTGGCATTTACTGAGCTTTAACTTCACATCATGTTTTCTTAACCTGTCAAACACTAACTTTATATGTTTCAAATGATCCTCCACATTTCCAGAAGTAAAGATCAGAATATCATCAATATAAGCAAGAGCGAACCTTTGCATACCTTCTAAAACTTCATTTATTAAGAGCATGTAGTGAGATGGCGCAGTTTTGACTCCAAAAGGCATACGTAAAAATTCATAAGAACCCATATGAGTACAGAAAGCACTTTTTCTCTGCGCGTCTGCCGACATCGGAATGCACCAAAATCCTGCTCTTGCGTCTAACGTCGTAAAAAATGTAGCGCCATTTAGCAACCCCAAAATATCATCTATCACTGGTAGTGGATATGCAACATTTTTAGTAATTTTGTTCAACGCCCGATAGTCGCAACAGAATCGACTCGAACCATCAGGTTTGGCCACAATTACCACCGGAGATGACCACTCTGATTTTGATCTTTTGATTATCCCTGCTTTCAACATTTCTTCTATTGCCTTTTCTACAATTTCTCTATTTCTTAAGGGAGTTCTATATGGTTTTAAGCTAATCGGCGGATGGTCTCCCGTATCTATCTCCATTGTTACCGTTTTTGTCTTACCTAACTCTAAATCACTAATTGCAAACACATCCTGATTCTCCTTTATAAACTGTTCTAATACTTCTTTATTTTCTGGTGAAGTCTTTAACTGTGCCAACAATTCCTGTTCTCTTGTCTGTTTATCTAGTGAATGTATTTGTGCTGTATTTCTTTTGAATGGATGGATCAATTCATTCATTCGTGTGTTTCCTCTACTTCCGCGTCCGCGTCTGTTATTACTTCTTTCACTAGAAGACTGTGAATAATTAGTTCCCGGCATTTCTACTCTATCCGTTGCCAATATTTCACTAACGTTCTGTTCAATTTTTGCTACTACACACCCTCTGTATAATTTAATTTCTCTACCTGTGTTGTTAATCACCATAACTGGAAAGGTTAAGTGTTTATCTAACGCTATTATTCCATCCGGAACTTCCAAACCAGGCTCATCAATTATTTCCTCTTGTAATTCAGTGATTCTGACTGTGTTTCCTTCTACATAATATGGGTTTTTCTTCAGCTTCACTTGTATCAAATTAACCGACTGTGGTTTTAACGTCGTTGTCATTTTAACTCTAACTAGTGCTGATATATGCATGTCTTCTTGCATATCTATATAGACGTCCCTGAATTTTAATTTGTGTAAATCATAGAAAAGTCTTACTCCATTTTTTATTAAAAAATCTCTTCCTATTAACATGTTTCTATTTAAACCCTTCACTACATGAAAAAGGTGTCTTATGTTGATCCCTCCTAACTTAAAATTTATTATTGTTTGTCCAACTACTTGTAAATTCTGTCCCGTAACAGAGTGTAAATTATTATGACTCTTAAATACTCTACAATTTCTTACTATTTTGTATAGAAAACTTTCTTTTACTACACTAACCTGAGCTCCCGAATCAATTAACGTACGAACTCTATACTTTCCTATTTCTAATATACAAGAACTATAATCTGTTTTATCTTCTATAAATTTCTTGACTTCATCTAGTTGAAAATATTCTCTGTTCGACCTATTATACCTGTTATTAACATATTCTCTAACCCTTGGGACCTTATTATTTACCCTCCTATCATAGGTCCTGTCTAATAGGTAGGGCGCCGATTTTCCTGTGTTCTCGTACCTGTAAAATTCCTGTGTCCATCTACAACATTCCTACTCACCCTATTATTGTCATGTCTACCCTGTGTATTCGACTGGACATGCCTGTTATTACAAAACCGAAAAACATGTCCCCGTTGACCACAATTCCAACAGACAATATTTGTACTATTTGTGTTACCTACTGTTTCTCTTGTAGGGTATCTCATATTTCTTCTTTCCTCATTATTATACCTATTTCTACCTTGTAACGTCTGTATACCTCCTCTCCTATTCCATCCGAATCTTGTTTGTCCTATTTCCATAGGTTCCTCAACTCTGTCATCTCGATTACTTCCCACTTCTCGTCCTGTTCTTAATCTAAACCTACGTCTCAAATTTTCTTCTTGTACCGCGATATCCACCGCTTGTGATAACCTCTCAGGGTTTTCTCTCATTAATTTAAGTTTCAAACCATCAGACTTTATGCCATCCACAAAGATCCCTACCAACATCCTTTCCACCTCCTCTCCTCGTACATTCTGTCCTAAGAATGCCTCTTCAGCCAGATTAATTAATCTATCGCTAAACAATTGTACCGTCTCTCCGTTATTTTGTTTAGCCTGCCTCAACACCGAAAATGCATGTTGTGGATCCGTTATTTCTGCATATTTCCTTGCTAGGTCTTCCTTGAATTGTTCCCATGTCTCATCTACTCTAGCTTCTAGCTTTCTTCTTATATGATCCGAGACCGGTTCCGTTGCCGTCTGATAAGCCAGTCTCATTTTTTCTTCATCTGTTGCTGAGATCAAATAGGCATATTTTTCTATAGAGGTGACCCATTTCTTATAGTCTCTGGCCTGTCCACTAAACTTTACAATTTCTGTTGCCATGCCTTGTTGTTTAATCACCATATTAAGTCGGCCTACTGCTGTACCCACGCCTGTCAAAACCTGGGCCAAGTTATCCGGTTCCGCCATGCTGAAAAATACTGAAACAAAGCAAGCAACCAATCACACAATTACAATTTCCCAAATCCCAAACAGCACAATTCAGTTGGTTATAATATTGTAAGATATTACATTAATCAGAGGAAGCATCAACAATATCCTGTCTGAGCATAGGAAGAATGAACCCTGTCCTCAATAAAAAACTCAAATTTGTGGCAATCAGAAGGTTCCTTGTAGATATTTGTTTCTTAAACCACAATAATGTCCTGTACTCCACTCTAATTAATAAATTCGGAAGCTCACGGGAGACCTCGAAATACACAACTTTTACTCCGAGTCTATTTCCTTAATTAATCCGTCATCTTCTTTTACCAACTTACGGATTCAGTTCAACCAACCAGAGCCCGCATCAAGTGAAAGTCTCGGAATTCAGGTGGTGGAGTTCAGATATCACTTCTCTTCCCTCAGGTAATTTCGTCCTTCTCGTGGGCTGCCAGAAAATTTTCAACCCCTGGTTGGGTCACATCTCATGGGCTGCCAGACAATCTTCGACCCCCTGGTTGGGTCCCTTCCTTGATCTCAAGTGGGTACTTCATCGTCGTATGGAATGGGTCATAGGAATATAACGAGGCCCAAAAATGGATTAGGTGTGTTTGGGTCATAGGAATGACAAGGCCCAAAAATGGATTAGGTGTGTTTGGGTCATAGGAATGACAAGGCCCAAAAATGGATTAGTATCAATCAGCCAACGGCTAGTGATGAGCTGACCTTGAACGAGTTCTGACTTCCGATAAAATCTTGAAAGTGGCAAGGTTCAGGCAACGGCCAGGTTAGGCCCCTTATAAATGATACGATTCAAATGTTCAGCCACGGCTCCAGGAAACCCTTCTTGTCCTGGCAGTTTTGTCTGGATTCTTTAGTACTTCGCGTGGTAGGCCATTATCTTCATAATTTGTCTTACAGCATGCCGCCAGTGGATAGTTGTTGTTGGCCGGCCTAGATCAACCTCAGATTCTCGGTCCACGGCACCATTTATTACTTCTGTAGTAGTGTCAAATGAAGTAACAAGACTTGATCTGTACTAAAACTTTATACTTTATTCTCAAGATGACAAGCCGTGTCTTCTCAGCTGGACTATCGGATGTTGACTGCCCTTCACAACAACAATACGTCACGATTGAGCATCTCTCTCCGCTTTCACTCATAATGCTCAATCGTGCTGTATCTCTAATTCCCCACTAGATCCTAATTATAACCCAAACTACACATACTGTTACACCAACCATCACACAATCAGCTACAGAACATAGTTGAGAGTCTTCAGGTGAGTCTTTCAAATATCTCTATGTCTTTAACTTCTATCCAACCATCACACAATCAGCTACAGAACATAGTTGAGAGTCTTCAGGTGAGTCTTTCAAATATCTCTATGTCTTTAACTTCTATCCCAGCCATCACACAATCAGCTACAGAACATAGTTGAGAGTCTTCAGGTGAGTCCTTCAAATATCTCTATGTCTTTAACTTCTATCCAACCATCACACAATCAGCTACAGAACATAGTTGAGAGTCTTCAGGCGAGTCCTTTGAACATCTGTATTTCATTAACTTCTGGTGGACAGCGTCCGTCTGCACAGGTTCTTTTTGTTGAAGTAGATTCATTACTTTCACCAAGCTCAAGATGAAAATTATTTAACTGTACGGTACTGGCACCTGGCCGTCTCGACAGAAGATAATTATTATACTTACACACACACACAAAACGGGCATAATAACCTCCATAGCACAAAGCCTAGGAGGAATTGTAGAGACTGTGTTTTGCCCATGCAGTATGATCCCTCTCTTGGCCTGCCTAGTTTACTCCAGGGTAACACCAATACATCTGGAACAAGACAAGCTACAGAAGCTGCTGGAACAGCAAAGCTATGCTCTATCTGTCAGCTTGTCGCAGCTTTTATCCTAGACCAGTTGCCAACCAAGGCTTATGGCCTGGTCTGCCCTGCCATGACATTTAGTCTTTTGGTTGCATTTACTCACACCAGGATAAGGCTTGTACCCTCCCAAGTGTGGGTGTCTGGTATGGTGAGCGCCCAACATTCGGCACTAACAGAAAGCAGGTAGTACTGTCTACTGTCATACAGTAGCTCAATCATATATGACTAAAACCTGACTAACTATTCAACCATACTCTTATTATTAATTAACTTTAACCATGTGATTTATCCATTTTTACAATGCATTTGGTCAGTTGTAGACTTGCAATTAGTCACATTTAACCATGTGATGAATCAACTTTAGTCTTTAAAATTGTTAACTTTATTCATATGATTAGTTACTTGTATCCATGTCATGTAATTGGTCAATTTTATTCAATAACAATCAATGTCATTTAAAAAAAAATCATTTATTGGCTTTATTTAAATGATGGGCCAGCTTGATTATTATAATTGATAACTTGTATTAATGTGATTTTGTCAGTTGGATTAGCACAATTAGTGAAATATTAATGTGAAGGAAAATGTAGCATTTTTCTGCCTAATTTTGAAATGTTGACTTGTAAATATTGCCAGATTGTAATTTGTTGGCCTGAAATATTTTGTTGTGTTTTCACTCACCAGGTGGAATTAGGAAAACGTGACAGTCTAATTGGTCAGTTAAAAACCAGCAGGTAAGAATTTGACTTCAAGTCTTCTCTTTCCTCTTACTCATTTCCCTTCACATTTGCCAGTTGGGGCTAAGTTTTAATATGTTTTTCTCTTTATGACATGCCCGTGTGCAAAGTATCACACATTAACAATCCCACAGCAGTTGGAAATCACAAAATGTAGGCCTTAAGGCTGCTTCCCAGGCAGAATTGTTAGGAAAGAAAACTACCCACGGGTAGATAAGAGTCTGTTGCTTTGGATGGAATCTGTCTACTAGAAGCACATCAGACACAAATATTTGTCAAAGTTGGACACACCTATCACTGAGGTGCACAACTAGGCATGACACACTGCCTCAAAAGAGGAACAAAGAGGGAGAGGAAGAATAACATGCCCAGAATATCTTTACAAATTTCTGAAATCAATTTGTAGTTCATCTGCTTCTTAAGAACTGCCTCATTTGTTTTTCTGTCTGTCCATGGTATTGTTGGCATTTTCCATAGCAACCATGTTTCTGCAGCCACTAGATGTTTATTGTCCAGGTCTTTGGTTTGCTTTGTAAATGTTCACTTTCTTGGCTTGTGTATTTATTGTCCAGGTCTTTGGTTTGCTTTGTAAATGTTCACTTTCATGGCTTGTGTATTTATTGTCCAGGTCTTTGGTTTGCCTTGTAAATGTTCACTTTCTTGGCTCATGTATTTATTGTCCAGGTCTTTGGTTTGCTTTGTAAATGTTCACTTTCATGGCTCATGTAATTATTATCTGTGTTTTTGATTTGTTTTATAAATGTTCATTTTCATGGCTCATGTATTTACTATCCATGTTTTTGGTTTACTTTGTAAATGTTTGTTTTCACATGGTTTGTGTATTTATTATCCTGGTTTTTTTTTTAAATTTTGCAAATGTTCACTTTCATGGCTTGTGTATTTAATATCCAGGTTTTGGGTTTGCATTGTAAATGTTCACTTTCATGGCTTGTGTATTTAATATCCAGGTTTTGGGTTTGCATTGTAAATGTTCACTTTGTTGGATTGTGTATTTATTATCCAGGTCTTTGGTTTGCTTTGTAAAGGATCACTCTCACTGCACACAGATATCACCATGAGTATTTCAGCCCCCTCCCATAGATCATACAGTGAAGGAGAATCTCAGCTTAGTGCACGGAATTATCCTTGTATTTATGTGAATGTTTTATTTTCTTCATCAACAGAAAAAAGGAGCAGGAAGAAATGAAGCGTGAGATTAAAAATTATGAAGATAAAATGGAACAGATAAGAGAAGAACTAAAGAAGGAACGCGTGAAAACTGGGAAGAAGACTGCCAAAGAAATTTCAGAGGTTAGTCAGATATTTGTGTTTTGAAAATCAACTGTGTTTTTAAAAAGTGTTGTTAAATATATTGGACATGTGGAATGTAAGGGGGAAACTATCACATCAAAAGAATAAGTCTGTGGGCGAGTTAAATGTTGACAAGTTTTATAACAATCTCCAGACTGAGTATTGCACAGAAATATAAGTTGTTGTGGAACTCTTGAGATAACAGTATAGCAGATAAACAAATTCACAAAGTATTGATTGGTGCTCTTTGAAGTAGAAGTTAGAGGACACACTAGACAATATACAAATTGAAAACTGCAGTTACTAAACTGGGTTTTGAACCTGCCACCTCCAAATTTCACAGCGCCTCACTGCAGGAAGAAAGTGTACTTTGATGTATGGCCAGTTTGACACCCCTAGAAAAAGTTGTCATCATAAGCAAGGTCTATCATCCACCTGAACCCACAAATATGGAATGTGAACAGAATTCATATATAACCATTGAAATAGCACCATAGGTCTCAGAATGTGAACATAATTCATATCTAACCATTGAAATAGCACCATAGGTCTCAGAATGTGAACAGAATTCATATCTAACCATTGAAATAGCACCATAAGTCTCAGAATGTGAACAGAATTCATATATAACCATTGAAATAGCACCATAGGTCTCAGAATGTGAACAGAATTCATATCTAACCATTGAAATAGCACCATAGGTCTCAGAATGTGAACAGAATTCATATATAACTATTGAAATAGCACCATAGATCTCAGAATGTGAACATAATTCATATCCAACCATTGAAATAGCACCATAGGTCTCAGAATTGTATGCTAATCAAGCAGAAGTCAAATAACAAACACACAAACACATCGGACCATAAAGCTGGGTCTAATATATTAATGAACATTTAAAAAAAGAGACGTGATTGGTCGGTTCCAGTGTGGTGAACATATTACAAAGAAATATCAGTTGCTGTTGAACCCTTGAGGCCATTAAAATAGCATATGAATGGGTTCGAATACTGGTATGATGACTTTAGCCTTTAATGTTTATGTTCCCTTGTGTGTCATCTAATTTCTACTTAATCTGTCTACTTCTCTGAGAGTCAGTTAATACTTTTGGATTTGTTTATGTGCTTGAGAAGCATGATCACCCAAGCCAGTCGGCAAGGCACTTGATGAAGATGAATCTGAAATCAGTTTTAAATGGGTAGATAAACGCAAAATCAACAACTGCAAGACGAGGTGCCTGAGAAGATCTGCCAACTTAACTTTCCTAGACTGAGTAAGAAATTCATCAGACAGACAATGGGATCTACACCTTGTGCCACATATGTTGAAAGACAGAAGCACAAATGGTTCGGCCATCTTGTTAGAATGCAACACCATCAACTACCAGGAATGGCATTACATCAAAGAAGATCTGATACAAGAGCAAAAGGACGCCTGAGAAGAAAGTAAATTGAGGACATCAAATACATTGTAAAATCACAGGGAATGACACAATCCAGTGCCACTCATTGTGTTCTGGAACATCAACTATTCTTCCTGACACTGGACAGCAAAAGTGGAAGATGATGATGATGATGATTATCATGATAAACTGTTTTAAGCTGAATTATTTCATAACACAATTTATTTAGACTTTGAATTTGCCTGTTTTTAGGTTTGCAAGCAGAATGAAAATTTGTCATCTCGAAACCAAGACTTGGTGAAAGCAAATTCAGAACTTCGTCAAAAAATGGCTGAAGCAGAGAAGGAAAAAAATGAAATGAAAAGAAAAATGTCAGGCCTGCGGCATAAATTACAGTATCTACACAAGGCCAAAAAACAACTGGAGGAAAACCTCAACAAGATGAAGGCATGTCTTTGATGATTTCATGTTCGTTTGTTTTAGATAGATGAAGAATATTATCTGCAATTTTTCTTTGTTAATTGATTTGAGGAAAAGAGTTCTTAAGAGCTGTATTGGAAGCAAATCATGGACAGTTAGCAGATACCTGAGGAATTATATGGAGGCTGCAGAGATGTGGTTTTATAGAAGAATAGTGAGAACACCGTGGACAGACAGAAAGAGCAATGAAAATATTTTGAAAGAAATTAACTCACAAAGTAACTCGCATCAGAAGAAGACAGTCCACATTCTTTGGGAACATCATTGGATTGGGAAAGCTGGCATATGTCGTCACAATTTGAAAGTTGCAGGGGAAGAGAGGCAGGGGGAGACCAAGAAAGAAGATGCTGGACAATCTGACATCATGGCATGGAGGAACATCAATATCGGAAATGATTGGCAGCACATGAGACAGAGGGCTGTGGACAGCAAGGCCAAACTATAAGAAGACCTGTTACATCTTGACAGTTGAGTTGAGTTGAACTATGAATCAGCATCACTGCACTCAGAACATTCCCATACGTGCTCCGTTTGCTCGTTCAACAGCCAGCGAAGAGTCATACTATTAATCATTCCCACCACTATCTGATTGAAAGTTCTCCTTGTCTTCCCTCTCAGTTTTAAGATTCTTCCAGAAACCCTGCCGATCCCCTGCAATATCATTCTTTCCACATTCTGGTTCTTAATCTGTTCCCCTGTCTTCTACACTTGGTCCCACAGGCGCACGACCACCTCTCCCTTGTCCGTAGGTAATCTACCACCGAGAGGTGCATTCCTTTCCAGCCTATCAGCCTGTTCATTCCCCAGAACTCCCGTATGGCCAGTGTAAAAAATCCGTACAATTCTATTGTGAGGTGAGCCATTCCACACAAAACATTCATTTCTCCACCTTATTTAGAATATGCATTGAGTGCGTAATGAATGCAATGTGTGTTGTAGTGGTTACATCTTCACAAAGAAATGACAACAAAAATAAGGGGAACAACTTAAGCCATCCTATATTTCTTTTACCTTATGAATTCTAGAGGGACTTTTCACCTTTCTCCACATTGCATCATTCTTCATCCAAATTTGTCTTGTTTTGGTAATTTTGAAACCTTTCTTTCTTATTCTTTTTTGTGATGCTATTGTTTCAATCTTTGTTTAGGATTATTCTCACAGTGAATCCTCTCTTCCTCATGTGATTTGTATTAACATTGTTTGTTTTCCCTTTGCTACCTTATGTAACTAACATTTTAAAATTGTATAGATATCCGTTTGTAACTGTAAGATTGTGTAGACTTGTTTTTGAACTAAGATTAAATGATATATAGACTTCCATTCATAAATATAAGATTGTATAGGCTTACATTTGTAATTGTAACATTGTATAGTCTTTCAATTGTAAATATAACTTTTTAAAATCCCGGTGACTTTTATGACATTCAAAGGCTGTACGTGAAGACATTGAAGAGCTCGACAAAATGAGAGAAGAGTACATGCAGAAAAATAAAGAACAGGTAAGAATGTAGACCAAGAGGCATCCAAACATTTAGGTATCAATGTAAACAGATTTAGAGGACAGAAATATATATATTAAAATAATGATACAAAAGACAAGAGAAGCTTTCATAACACTAGGATATTGTGGAAACCAAAAGAAATTAAATCTAGTACAAATTAAGAATATATAATTCTAACATCACATCAATACTGCCTTCTGGATAAGAAACAAGTAGAAAGAATAGTACAGTTACTAATAAACTACAAACATTCATTAATTGGCACTTGCAGGGAACAAAAAGTCTAAAAATGTATGATAGTATCACCAATGTGATATAAGACATTTATATTGATGTTTCAAAGTTTGATATAAAATTATTCTATTGATTTTCCTAGGTTTGACATAAGGATATTCTATTGATTTTCCTAGGTTTGACATAAGAATATTCTATTGATTTTTCTAAGTTTGACATAAGAATATTCTATTGATTTTCCTAGGTTTGACATAAGAATATTCTATTGATTTTCCTAGGTTAGATATAAAAATAATCTATTGATGTTTCTAAGTTTGACATAAGAATATTCTATTGATTTTCCTAGGTTTGATATAAAAATATTGTTTTAATGTTCCTAAGTTTGACATAAGACTTTTCTATTAATGTTCCTAAGGTTAACATACAATTTTTCTATTGATGTTCCTAAGTTTGGCTTAAGAATTTTCCATTGATGTTCCTAAGGTTAACATACAACTTTTCTATTGAGGTTCCTAAGGTTAACATACAACTTTTCTATTGATGTTCCTAAGGGTGACACCATTGGGAAATTCGTCCACCAGGTTGCCTCATTACAAGATGAGGTGAGACAACTGGTGACAGCACACTCCAAAACACAGCTTCTCCTGAGGCTGAAAGACGAAGCACTAGAAAAAGAAAGAAAGATCCTGGAGGACATGCGAGGAAAATATTCGGTATCTTGGTTATGGCATTTATTTATTGTATTTCTTAACTCCTGATGTCTCATGACAGTGTTTACATTAACTCACTTTGTCCCATGATATTTATTTTTGTTCCATAACAGTTAGTATATTAACTCACTTTGTTCCATGACAGTTATTACATTAACTCACTGGCCATCTTGAGAGATGATAGTTATTGTGCTTTAAAAAAAAGGCATAATAATCTCTCCATAGCACAAAGCCTTGGCTGAATTGTAGAGACCATGTGTTGTCCATACAGCATGATCCCTCTCTCGGCCTGCCTAGTTTATTCCAGAGGAAAGGTAACACCAATACATCTGGAACAAGATAAGCTGCAGAAGCTGCCAGATCAGCAAAGCAATGCTCTAACTATTCGCCTGTTGGAGCTTCAATTCTTGTTCTTCTGCATTCATCTGGAGAGCTTTTTCAGACGTGATTGCGTTGTGCCTGTTTACAACAGAGCTGCTTTCTTGCGCCGTTAGGCCGACACATCTTACCTCTGCAGGCATTTGTTGACTGGGTTAACCTTCCCAGGGGCTTCAATTCTATACACGCTGGCGATAAAAACTAAGGGCCTGGCCTTTAGCTCTCATTACCTCAACATTTGTTTTATTTTCTGCCCACGGTATTCTTAAAATTCTTCTCAAAATGCTAATTTCCGATGCTTCTAATTTCTTCACATTTCAGACAGCTGTAACATTACACATCTGGCACTGTGGCTTAGGGACAGTAAATGTGTTTCACAATTCCCCAATATTCCGAGTCTAGGGTTGGAAATTAGCCGCAGACAGTTTGGAAGTAATCCTCCTTGAGTTGATTTTTATGTTAGTAGCATAGGTCGTTCAGCTAACTTTAACTATAACATTAACCCACTCATGATTTTGTAATATCTGTTGTCCCACTCAGCTGTAACATTAACCCATTCATGGGTTTTTAATGTCTATATTAATTTGCATAGTTCCAAAATGCTAATGATATATTGTATTTCTCCTACCACTTGTGCTCTTTCTTAGTTCAAACATAATTCTTCTTCTTCCTCTTTTTCTTTCATTCACTTGAAATGTGCCTATATCTGCAATGTTGTCCCATGTATAAGATTGGCACATATCTCCAGTGTTATTTCTGGTATGAAATTTGACGTATCTGCAATGTTATCTCTTGTATAAACTTCACTGTCTCTTTTAGTTCACTCAGTGGTCCATGAATTTATCTTCCACTGTCGTCTCTCTAGGCCAGAAGGTTTGCCTGGATATGTTGTATTTTGGGCAGTCTTGGAGTATGTTTTCTGCTGTATGCGGCGCCAATCCACAAGTGCACATGGCTAATTCTCCAATCTTGAATTTTGTATCCCGGGAAGGTTAACCCGGTCAACAAATGCCCGCAGAAGTCAGATGTGTCGGCCTAACGGCGCAAGAACGCAGCTCTGCTGTAAACAGGCACAACGCAGTCACATCCGGAAAAAAAGATCCGGATGAACGCAGAAGAAGAAGAAGAAGAATTTTGTATTGATGTAGTTGTGTAATCGATTGTGTCCTGTCCTGAGGTGCAGAATAATGACTTGTTCTGGTCTGTCCATAAAGTAGTAATTGTCTTAACTGATTCAGTGCCAAACAAAATGTGGGTTTGGCCCAAGCAGAAATTGATGGCAAAAAGTGGGAAGTAGGGGTGTGTCACAATAATGGTCTAAAAATGGTTAAAATGGTAGCAGATACATTGTATTATATATCAAATTAAAGACAATTGATTGCACAAGGAACACGCTGGTATTGCAACTATTACTATAGGTTAGAAATATAATGATAATATAAGCAGATGTTATTTTAATCAAATGAAGACAGGGGTGACAATTACGTGAAATTTCCATTTACCAAAGCGCTACATCTAAATCGGTGATGATAATCCAATGAAATTTACTGAATAATGATACATACACCACTTTCCTTCACGAATATCACAAGAACGCTCCAAAACACCAATAAAACACAATCAAAACATCATATTTTAAAGCGCGTCATTGTCATACAATATGGAAAATGTCAGGAAAACATGAGGCAGGTCGCTGTTAGTAGTGTTAGGTTTGTTTTCCATAATGCTAAATAATTTAACCGAATAACCACACTGCTGCACGTGCTATCAGTTTTACCATCTTTTACGAATTCCATTATATCATAATAACTATAATCTAAAATTGTTTAACACAAATATCTGGCTTAAATTGACGAGTCAAAAACCATTGCGCATTGCATGATTAAAAACAAACAACTTTCATAAAGCTAACTCTGCGTAATCCACTATCACAAAGCTTAATCCACGTGTCTTATTGAAGGCATATCTATTCTGTGTTTAATTTTTCAATTACCAGGTACTAAAAATTGTGGAAAATAAGAGAAATGAAACAAATAACAAACTACAAGATCTTGCCACTAAAATGGCGTACAGGCTCCAGAGTTGACACCATTTGTCACTGAAGTGGCGCTTTGCATTGAATCAGTATAAATATAGATCTGGGGGTCAGAATGGCCAAATGGATAAGAGCATTTGTTCTTAAACATCCGGTGTGCTGATACTGAGGTAGAGGGTTCAACCCCTACACCGGTCAGTTGGGCTATAATGTTGACTTCTTGTCTGTAACTTGGGAACATTAAATTACAAGTAATTCTGAAGTTGGAGTGGGTTCGCCTGATGGCGAGGGGCACTGGTAATAGGGAAAGCTAATCCACATGCAAAAAATCAGTCCAGTGCTTCTAGAAGTAGTGTGTATGGACTTTTGAGACAGGTATGATATTGACCACATGGGAGCTGATTGGTCTATAAATAAATGAGTCTAGCACCATATGTACAATATGTCTTCAGGCATGTAAAAGGTCATTTACTTATTTGCTCTTTAACCTTTGACTCTTGTCTTATGGGAATGCCCTGAATGCTGTGATGTCGGTTCCTAAATCAATCAATCAATCAATCTTGTCAAAGGAGAAGACTAAGAAGTCCATGGGGTGATGGTTACTCTTTAAACTTTTTGTTTCTCAAAGGAGAAGACTAAGAAGTCTATGAGATGATGGTTACCCTTTAACCTTTGACTTGTCAAAGGAGAAGACTAAGAAGTCTATGAGATTATGATTGCCCATTAACCTTTGACCCTTTTCATTGCACAGAAGTGCAAGAAGCGAGAGGAGGAATTATGTAAGAAGTCCCAGAGTTCAGAGGAAAGGTTACAGGAAGTTCATTCTGAATCTCTAGAGGTAAGTGTCCTAGATAATGGTGGGGGGTTAAACTATTAACCTGGGCGTCAGCGTGGCTGAATGGATACAAGCGCCCGTTCTTAAACATACAGTGTGCTGATAGTGAGGTAGTGGGTTAAACCCTTACACCGGTCAGCTGGACTATAATGTTTACTTCTCATCTTTGACTTGGAGATGTACATTACAAATGGCTCAGAAGTCGGAGTGGGTTCGCCTGATGGCGAGGGACACTGCTCATAGGTAATGCTTATTCACAAGCAAAAATCAGTTCAGTGCACTAGAAGTAGTAGTACCCTGGGAAGGTTAACCCGGTCAACAAATGCTCGTAAAAGTCGGATGTGTCAGCCTAACGGCGCACGAACGCAGCTCTGCTGTAAACGGGCACAGCACAATCATGTTCGAAAAAAAACAAAAAAAACTCTCCGTACGAACGCAGAAGAAGAAGAAGAAGAAGAAGAAGAAGAAGAAGAAGAAGAAGAAGAAGAAGAAGAAGAAGAAGAAGAAGTAGTAGTAGTAGTACATGTATGGGCTATGCTTGAGTTCAAAGTGAGATAACACCCCAAAAAAAAAAAAGAAATTAAAACTATTAACGTAAATTTAACTTTATCTTGCATCATGTGTGACATTTAGTTAAGCATCTTGATCATGTGGGCTTTCCTGATGACATTTCCATCCTGTCACACACACAAAATCAGATGCAAGATAAACTAACAACATTGGATGGGAGGTCCCAACAACTAGGTTTAAAGATTCATAGGGAAATGACAATTAATAAGAATAAATCAAGCAAATGATAACCTGATCTCCATTGGGGAAACCTCACTTCAAAAGATGGATCCATACATCTACTTAAGTAGCAATGACGACAAAGGGGGTGGAACAGATGCAGATATCAGAATAAGAGTACACAAGGCTAGGTGAGCTTTTACTGCACTAGGAAATTTGTGGACATAAAAAAAAATTAAACTTAGTACCAAACTTAGAATGTTCAACTCTAACGTTACATCAATACTACTATGTTAGTTAGTTAGTTAATTAGTTAGTCGACAGATCATCTTCATTGCACATTGAACCAATCAGTCCATAAGTGCTCAGA
This sequence comes from Cepaea hortensis, assembly GCA_963921405.1. Taxonomy (NCBI): domain Eukaryota; kingdom Metazoa; phylum Mollusca; class Gastropoda; order Stylommatophora; family Helicidae; genus Cepaea; species Cepaea hortensis. The sequence goes on from OY992896.1 coordinate 10,998,763, forward strand.
TCCCCTCCTCAGTAAATCCTGCAGTGTGTAGCAGCTCGTGACACCAGTTCTCTGTTGGTTTTTTAACCTTTGGCTTCCCGCATAGTGTTCTTGTTTGGCCACACCTTTTTTAACTTGCTGTTCTCGCAGTCTGACCATGGATGTAGATTCACAGTCATCACTTGGTTCTAGCAAACAACAGCCTGGTCCATGTTGCGTCCGCCCTCCACAGTAGCCTTACCTGCAAGCCTGTCAGCCCGCTCATTTCCTTGTACTCCTGCATGCCCTGGCACGAAAATGAAACTAATCATTGCCAGCCATGACATCTCCAGAGACAACAACCACTATCTTCAGATCCACCCCATCTCTATCTTCCTGAGCATACTCATTGAGTCACTAAGGAAACATGCCTGAGTGAAGGTCTGTGTCTCGAGCCATGTAATTGGTTTTAAGTAATTGCTGTTTCTTTCTCAATCTACTATATGGATCAGAAACATGGGAAACAACTAAAATGATTAAAAATAAACTATAAACATTAACTAACTGGTACCTAGAATAGAAGGACTAAAATGGTATGACAGAATCACCAATGTGGAGCTCATGGAGATAACTACGAGGGTAAGTTAATAAGTATGTCACAAATGACTGTAGAAAAATAACTAAATATGATAACAACTTGAAACCAGTTTATTTTTTATATATACATAGTTCCTTTATTTTTCAACATACTTTCCACCAACATTGATGCACTTATCCCATCATTTTATCAGTCCTCTCAAACCGGCTGCATAGAACTGCGTGTTTGTTTTCTAAACCACATTTTCACTTCACATTCAACTTCGGCGTCATTTGCGAAATGTCTCCCGCCAAGGTGAGTTTTCAGTGTTTATGCTGACAAATGTTTATCCCGTAAAGCGTTGCAAAGCAGGGTAGAAAAAGTTATGAGGGTGAGTCAATAAATAAGTCACACAGTTCTGTGGGATTGCAGGTAAATGAAAACAAAGCACGCTATGCAGCCGGTTTGAGAGGACTGATAAAACGATGGGATAAGTGCATCAATGTTGGTGGAAATTATGCTGTGAAATAAAGGAACAATGTATGTATAAAAATAAACTGGTTTCAAGTTATCATATTGAAAACAAAGGTATAAACAGGAAGCAAGGATCACTTACTTCTGCTACGGTGATGTGAGGAGAAGAGCGCAAACCCTGACTGCGTAGGGCCAAAGAAGAAAATGAATAAAGAGAAAGAACCTCTCACCGTCCTCGGTTAACAAGAATAGAAAAGAATTAAGGTTTAAGAAGATCCCAGGGTGGGCCGACAGGGGATTAGAACAATATTCTCCAATCCCAGACAAAGAATTACTCCAAGGGCTGTTCTAACACCAATGACTATAACACTAGAGTCTATCAACTAAACAACAAAGTAAGGGTAACACAAGCATCATTTGTTTATTACACTTCTAAACTTCACAATAATATACAGACATGTAGCATCAACAAAGAAATTAGGATACAGCAAAAATCAAACAGCAAAGACACTAACCTAACAAACCAAATTCCTAAGTGTAGCAAAAACTTCTGATCCAGTAAAAGCTACAAATCTACCAAACACTAATCCACCAACAACTGATCCACTAAAACTAATTTAACAAAAACTTCTAGTCCACCAAAACACCTCTAGTCTACTAAAAACCCAGGAAAATCTAAAATCTAAAGCTAGAATTCTGGCTTTTCCTGTAGATAAAATAAAAACCAACAAAAATATTAGGCAAAGACAAGTCAAACATCTCAACATGATGGCCCAACAAGACAACAACAACACCCAGTCTCTCTACGTAAGACAGACAACACTCTTGTACTTGTGACGAATAGACACAAGACGCAACATCCTGACACATTCATTAGATTCACTTACATCACGAGCAAACACAACATCTCAACACTGACCTGGCCAACATACATCAGACATTGTAGGCAAACACAACATCTAATTATTAATCATGAAAGACTCATTATTTGCATCAACACATGGACTTCATAGGACAACCACTACAACACTAGTGTATGTAAACAATGTCTTTGTGGCACAAACATAGACATGGACTGTGTAAATTCACACCAACCACACGATGCTTCAACTGGACAACAATGATATGAATAGGTTATAGGATATGCTCCACATAAAATATAAATGACAGGGAGCACCTATTCAACAGCCTCCAATGTTTTCTACACATTCACCTGACACCCTCAATCCCACACCATAACCCTGATTGTGGTTAAGATTACAATAGTCTACATACACCCGCCTCGATTACTACCAGCCACTTCAATCCCTGGCGGATATAATAATCATCATCCTCATCATGGCTATCATCATCATCCCATGACCACCACCATCACAAGCATAGTCGTCATCATGTGATACTTATAACACAATGTCCATCCAAGTAGCACTCAATCCGGTACCTACATCACTACACCCAGTCATTGATAATAATTACCATAACCTCATTTATAACAGTAATTGCTCTGTCCATGCATGTCATACCTGATGGGTTTCCACTCTCCAGGTGGCCCCTGCTCTCCCATCAACACCGGTTTCAAAAACTCCAAATACTATATCCATTGATGTTCCCCCAATGAAACCAGAATTGAATTCCACCAGTCTATCATCATGCCCTCTCAGTTGCACCCTGATGCGACTTATGTCAAGAATTAGCCATCACTCACCATCCTGACATTTAAATACCTAGACCCATAAGGGATGCCATATGACACAGGGCACACCTCTCCTGCAATGCCCATGTTATGATAAAGGATATCAACAACATGACACCACACACATTACCGCATGATATTACACATTACTAGCCGACAAGCAAAACATGTTCAACCGTGAAAAGCAAGGGACACATATACCCAGTGGAATTACCATATTTGTAGAATGTGACAATGTAACATTTGCACATAAAAGAATCACAACATTCACAGAGAGTTGAGGATAAACATGTACTACACAGGAACTCAATTGAGGCACTCTTTGAGGCCCCTAAGATAGCTCATAAAATAAACACACAATATTACCAAGTGAAAGTACACAAAATAGTGGCCAGAGTGCCATTCATATGAGGCAGGATCCAAGAACAACAATGTCCATGGCAGGATACAGAACATTAGTTCTAATATAATAAACAGTGTACTATATATATTATGTCATTATTACACACTAATGACCAATAAGTGTTATTCAAGGCCCAACACAATCAGTGTAATATTATTTGTGAGTGGACAGCAAATGTAATTTAGTTATAGGAAACACCTACACCGGTCATATTCCACTGAACCTCACCAAACCTGATTGCTAACATCTCTCTGTACTAGCCTGTTAAATGTTATTCTCCTAAAGCTTCAGGGACACCAAATCACTCATCTACATTATCTGTATCATATATCATGATCAAGCTGACCTCATTAAATCAGTTGTACCTGATATAATAATGCCTAAAACAATTATAATATATATTGTTGCCATTAATATTCTTCCTAATATTATTGTAACCAGCAAGCACTGATTGAGGCCAACACCATTAGTGTACTATTCCTTGTGACTAGACACATAGCAAGTGCATAAATATATTTGCGAAAGGTGGTACGTAGCATTAAATCACATTCTCTCCCCCGTGCGACAACCACCATGCTTAACTTAAGGCAGAATCTCAGTCGCTGATTCCACAGATAACTTGATACACCTACAAATATTACTGCCTCCTGTTGACAGAGGTGATGCCAGACTTCACTTACTGCTGAACAACAAATTCCTATACTATATTGAATACTTAACTATATTGTAATGTGCCTTGTCTTTCATTGACTGCAGTCCAAGTGTGTTTACTTTATTCACTCATAACCACTCCACTAATATATTCTGTATATTATTTTCTTCAATAATTCATACAACCAATATTTGCCCAGCTCTTACCACAACAAGCCTCTTAACTCATAATAATTTATACCACTGTAAATAATCCACTAGTTATGAATAATTATTAAGTGTTACTAGGCAAGTGTTACTGACACTATGTGTGTCAAATTACTTCCTAACCTGTGGACCACTCTCTTTATCGTCTGCTCATAATTTAGAATTTACCTGTTTTGGGAACAAAGGCTGAACGTTACTTGCCGAGCTGGTCTCCCACGTGTCAATTTTCCAAGTGCTGTTCCTCAATCTCCCACTTTTCACCTAGCCTCATAAAACTCCCTAACACAAGTAGCTTCTAAATTGTTCCTTAATCCTTGTAAATAACTTGTTGACGTCCAGATCGGTCTGCGCCATTTTCTTCAAGAACCGATAACTCACGCGAGCTGGGGAGGGTTCTGCACGCCATTCTCTGCAGCCGAGCTTACAGATTTAATTTGTTAATTTTAGTTACTGCTAGAGAAATTATTAACTTAAAGATTAAAGCTAGGAATCAGTATAAGATTAGCTATATTTTAAATCTAATTAGTTTGATAATCACTTCATTATTATTATACTTTCATAGCTTTACTGAAGTATACATTTAAATAACCAAAATACTATGTCACACATGGTTTATAAAATTAAAATTAATACATATAAAAGAAATATAATATAAAACAAATTAATTATGGTTACATACCACTGCAAAACTTCAGGGTATAACTACTAAACACACAATAGAAATAGGCATTGGCGCCTTGTCACTCTGTGCGGTGGACTACGGAAAAAGGGCCAGTTCTACCTGTGCAGGGCCTTATATACTGGGGTCGTTCGGACCCCAGAGTTCCAGACCAATCAGACGCCCTCTTGCAGAATTCCACCATCATCGCGAGCCGAGTACATTATTCCCCATCTTTAACTGTTATCGTCCCGATAACTGAACATTACACCCCTAGTGCCTTGGGTAAGGGAGGGATAATTTCTGACCCCTACCTTAGTCCTCCACTATTGATGGAGCTCAAAAAAAAATTTCCTATCCTCACCAGACATCACCCATCAAGTAAAACACCCCAAAAATGTACATCAGGTACCAACAAGAATAATGGTCACATGCCAATACAAGGTACATTTACATTAATACCAGTCATTATTCATGACTAAACTGATATCAGCAGTAAAAAAAATAATGCAATCAACAGGTAGACAGTCTCCCGCCACCTTAGTGTTCACAATATTATACGAACAATTACAAAAACAATGAATAATTCCCCCTCTTTAACTGTTGTCGTTTCGACAACCGGACCATACGTCCCTAGTACCCTTATCAAACATGTAGTTATCTTCACACCTCTATGCTCTGATAATTCTTTGCCAAGGAACACATCTCTCAGCAACAACAAAAAAACCTGTCACTCTTGAGGACACTGCCCTCAACACCTGAACTGCTGGTTACATCCCTAAACAGTACCATTATAAAACAATTTACTCATTCTATCCAGATTTATAATGTGAAACAGTATACATGTAAGTCACCAGTCATCAATAAGTCCAAAGTAACATTAATAACATATGAGCATAAGCCATCCTTATACTAGTACAAGTTAATACTCAGTGATCAAATTAACATCAGTGAGGAGAAATAGCCCCTCTGCTACACGAGCAATCATAACAAAATGAATACAACCCTCACTTTTTTACATACAAATAATTAAACAATCATAAAAGTTACACAAACAATAAATCAGCAACCTTTATACAGGTTACTACTTCCCTTAACTCTGGAAATTCAACACAAAATGTATTTTAAAAAAATACCATTTGTCTCTTCAAATATAAGCTTCCTGTAGCTACTGTGGTACCTAAATGACTTGTTTTTCTATCAACCTGTATCTCTACACTAAAAAGAACATTTCATCATGTGTCACCTGTAACCTGAATATAAACATAAAGGAAAATATACCGGGCCAACAAAACATTGTTATTTCAATAATATCCCACCTCATGAATTCACCCTGGAAGTTACTCTCTTACTGGACATGATGGTAATGACAACACCACATCATGAACAACAGAACCACCCCTTTCACCTGGTCTGCCTGGTGTTTTTGCACTCTAAAAGAAAGACATGTCATCACATGACACCATCTACCTGCAATCATAATATATAACATCAGCAAAACATAACTGCTAATTAACTAACTACACTAAGGGTGTCAATCCAAAAAAGACTGGAATTCCTAAACAGATGAAAACAGTCTATCTTTCACAACCATGTCTAACGGGCAAAAGTTCTTGCTGGTGGTCTTTCACAATCCCCTTTTGCACAAAGTCACGAGATGACATATCGGTATGCAGAACATTTTGGCCCACACCAGTCACAATACGCGGTCCACCTGTCACATTTCTAACACCTAACTGGTCGACCACACTGACACCAGGAGACTTCCCTCGTCCCCTCCTCCGCCTCTTCCTGCGAAAGACATTTCTCTGGTTGCCACGCATAACTATCCGGCTATCAGAAGTTGACACTGCACCCACCTGAACTGCTGGGGCTGATCCTTTAGAAGGATCAACCTGGGGCGGACTCTGTTGTCGCTTAAGGCCCTGCTGGTCTCGGTGGCTTACGTTGGCAAATGCTTTGCTACAATTGACTCCAGAGGGGTTCTGAATAACACTAACCCCTCTCTTCGGACACCTGTTCTGGAGGTGTGTGCGGCTTCGACAAACATTGCACCTCTTGCGTTGTACCTTGGGCTGCAGCAACGAATCAGCTAAGGCTCTCATCCGACCTAGCTTAGCTCGAAGTTCCTCCACCACCACATCATCATGCTGGACCCCTTGACACCGACCACTGGCATTAGGCCACCTCTCTGAACTGTAATCTTGACGTTCTACATATTGGTATGTACAAACTTCTGGAGCTAACGACACACTAGCCCATCGCATTGCCAAGTCTCTAACACAGAGGAAAGTCACTGCAGGATCTTGCGATATCCTCTCCTCTGCCATTCTCCTGCTGAGAACATTATGTAGTTTTGCAACAAACCAGTCTCTTAGGATCACTGGATCCCAAGCAACCATGCCCCTCTTTCTCTGAGCTTCCAGCACCAAACGAAAAGCTTTGTGGACCCGGTGAGAGAAATCCATGATGGATTCCCCAGCATCTTGTTTCACTTGGAAGAAAGCTGCAGCAAGTTCCACCATGCTGCGCTGCTCTCCATACACCTGCTGAATGGTCTGCAGCATCTCTTCAGGGTCATTACAAGCTGACCTAAGCTCAAGTTCTGCCCACACATTAGGAGCAACACTTTCCCAGATGATGTCAACTTTATCTTCATCGCACACCGCACCAGCCCTCCAGGCAGATCTCACCTTCCTCACATACTTCTCAACAGTTGGCCCATCTTTCTGACCAAAACAGGGTACTTCTATCTTCACAGGTGCAACTATGTACCTGACTTCACCAGTGGGCCCTGTGACGTCAGGGGCACCAACTGGGAAGGGAACTACGGTCCCTAACGTTGAAGACAGAGCCATCCTTGCTCTGGATAGGATACAGTGGAAGTGTACTAGGAGGCAATTTATCTGAGCCCACTCACCATACAGGGGACTCCTCTCTTACTTCTGCTACGGTGATGTGAGGAGAAGAGCGCAAACCCTGACTGCGTAGGGCCAAAGAAGAAAATGAATAAAGAGAAAGAACCTCTCACCGTCCTCGGTTAACAAGAATAGAAAAGAATTAAGGTTTAAGAAGATCCCAGGGTGGGCCGACAGGGGATTAGAACAATATTCTCCAATCCCAGACAAAGAATTACTCCAAGGGCTGTTCTAACACCAATGACTATAACACTAGAGTCTATCAACTAAACAACAAAGTAAGGGTAACACAAGCATCATTTGTTTATTACACTTCTAAACTTCACAATAATATACAGACATGTAGCATCAACAAAGAAATTAGGATACAGCAAAAATCAAACAGCAAAGACACTAACCTAACAAACCAAATTCCTAAGTGTAGCAAAAACTTCTGATCCAGTAAAAGCTACAAATCTACCAAACACTAATCCACCAACAACTGATCCACTAAAACTAATTTAACAAAAACTTCTAGTCCACCAAAAAACCTCTAGTCTACTAAAAACCCAGGAAAATCTAAAATCTAAAGCTAGAATTCTGGCTTTTCCTGTAGATAAAATAAAAACCAACAAAAATATTAGGCAAAGACAAGTCAAACATCTCAACATGATGGCCCAACAAGACAACAACAACACCCAGTCTCTCTACGTAAGACAGACAACACTCTTGTACTTGTGACGAATAGACACAAGACGCAACATCCTGACACATTCATTAGATTCACTTACATCACGAGCAAACACAACATCTCAACACTGACCTGGCCAACATACATCAGACATTGTAGGCAAACACAACATCTAATTATTAATCATCAAAGACTCATTATTTGCATCAACACATGGACTTCATAGGACAACCACTACAACACTAGTGTATGTAAACAATGTCTTTGTGGCACAAACATAGACATGGACTGTGTAAATTCACACCAACCACACGATGCTTCAACTGGACAACAATGATATGAATAGGTTATAGGATATGCTCCACATAAAATATAAATGACAGGGAGCACCTATTCAACAGCCTCCAATGTTTTCTACACATTCACCTGACACCCTCAATCCCACACCATAACCCTGATTGTGGTTAAGATTACAATAGTCTACATACACCCGCCTCGATTACTACCAGCCACTTCAATCCCTGGCGGATATAATAATCATCATCCTCATCATGGCTATCATCATCATCCCATGACCACCACCATCACAAGCATAGTCGTCATCATGTGATACTTATAACACAATGTCCATCCAAGTAGCACTCAATCCGGTACCTACATCACTACACCCAGTCATTGATAATAATTACCATAACCTCATTTATAACAGTAATTGCTCTGTCCATGCATGTCATACCTGATGGGTTTCCACTCTCCAGGTGGCCCCTGCTCTCCCATCAACACCGGTTTCAAAAACTCTAAATACTATATCCATTGATGTTCCCCCAATGAAACCAGAATTGAATTCCACCAGTCTATCATCATGCCCTCTCAGTTGCACCCTGATGCGACTTATGTCAAGAATTAGCCATCACTCACCATCCTGACATTTAAATACCTAGACCCATAAGGGATGCCATATGACACAGGGCACACCTCTCCTGCAATGCCCATGTTATGATAAAGGATATCAACAACATGACACCACACACATTACCGCATGATATTACACATTACTAGCCGACAAGCAAAACATGTTCAACCGTGAAAAGCAAGGGACACATATACCCAGTGGAATTACCATATTTGTAGAATGTGACAATGTAACATTTGCACATAAAAGAATCACAACATTCACAGAGAGTTGAGGATAAACATGTACTACACAGGAACTCAATTGAGGCACTCTTTGAGGCCCCTAAGATAGCTCATAAAATAAACACACAATATTACCAAGTGAAAGTACACAAAATAGTGGCCAGAGTGCCATTCATATGAGGCAGGATCCAAGAACAACAATGTCCATGGCAGGATACAGAACATTAGTTCTAATATAATAAACAGTGTACTATATATATTATGTCATTATTACACACTAATGACCAATAAGTGTTATTCAAGGCCCAACACAATCAGTGTAATATTATTTGTGAGTGGACAGCAAATGTAATTTAGTTATAGGAAACACCTACACCGGTCATATTCCACTGAACCTCACCAAACCTGATTGCTAACATCTCTCTGTACTAGCCTGTTAAATGTTATTCTCCTAAAGCTTCAGGGACACCAAATCACTCATCTACATTATCTGTATCATATATCATGATCAAGCTGACCTCATTAAATCAGTTGTACCTGATATAATAATGCCTAAAACAATTATAATATATATTGTTGCCATTAATATTCTTCCTAATATTATTGTAACCAGCAAGCACTGATTGAGGCCAACACCATTAGTGTACTATTCCTTGTGACTAGACACATAGCAAGTGCATATAAATATATTTGCGAAAGGTGGTACGTAGCATTAAATCACATTCTCTCCCCCGTGCGACAACCACCATGCTTAACTTAAGGCAGAATCTCAGTCGCTGATTCCACCGATAACTTGATACACCTACAAATATTACTGCCTCCTGTTGACAGAGGTGATGCCAGACTTCACTTACTGCTGAACAACAAATTCCTATACTATATTGAATACTTAACTATATTGTAATGTGCCTTGTCTTTCATTGACTGCAGTCCAAGTGTGTTTACTTTATTCACTCATAACCACTCCACTAATATATTCTGTATATTATTTTCTTCAATAATTCATACAACCAATATTTGCCCAGCTCTTACCACAACAAGCCTCTTAACTCATAATAATTTATACCACTGTAAATAATCCACTAGTTATGAATAATTATTAAGTGTTACTAGGCAAGTGTTACTGACACTATGTGTGTCAAATTACTTCCTAACCTGTGGACCACTCTCTTTATCGTCTGCTCATAATTTAGAATTTACCTGTTTTGGGAACAAAGGCTGAACGTTACTTGCCGAGCTGGTCTCCCACGTGTCAATTTTCCAAGTGCTGTTCCTCAATCTCCCACTTTTCACCTAGCCTCATAAAACTCCCTAACACAAGTAGCTTCTAAATTGTTCCTTAATCCTTGTAAATAACTTGTTGACGTCCAGATCGGTCTGCGCCATTTTCTTCAAGAACCGATAACTCACGCGAGCTGGGGAGGGTTCTGCACGCCATTCTCTGCAGCCGAGCTTACAGATTTAATTTGTTAATTTTAGTTACTGCTAGAGAAATTATTAACTTAAAGATTAAAGCTAGGAATCAGTATAAGATTAGCTATATTTTAAATCTAATTAGTTTGATAATCACTTCATTATTATTATACTTTCATAGCTTTACTGAAGTATACATTTAAATAACCAAAATACTATGTCACACATGGTTTATAAAATTAAAATTAATACATATAAAAGAAATATAATATAAAACAAATTAATTATGGTTACATACCACTGCAAAACTTCAGGGTATAACTACTAAACACACAATAGAAATAGGCATTGGCGCCTTGTCACTCTGTGCGGTGGACTACGGAAAAAGGGCCAGTTCTACCTGTGCAGGGCCTTATATACTGGGGTCGTTCGGACCCCAGAGTTCCAGACCAATCAGACGCCCTCTTGCAGAATTCCACCATCATCGCGAGCCGAGTACATTATTCCCCATCTTTAACTGTTATCGTCCCGATAACTGAACATTACACCCCTAGTGCCTTGGGTAAGGGAGGGATAATTTCTGACCCCTACCTTAGTCCTCCACTATTGATGGAGCTCAAAAAAAAATTTCCTATCCTCACCAGACATCACCCATCAAGTAAAACACCCCAAAAATGTACATCAGGTACCAACAAGAATAATGGTCACATGCCAATACAAGGTACATTTACATTAATACCAGTCATTATTCATGACTAAACTGATATCAGCAGTAAAAAAAATAATGCAATCAACAGGTAGACAGTCTCCCGCCACCTTAGTGTTCACAATATTATACGAACAATTACAAAAACAATGAATAATTCCCCCTCTTTAACTGTTGTCGTTTCGACAACCGGACCATACGTCCCTAGTACCCTTATCAAACATGTAGTTATCTTCACACCTCTATGCTCTGATAATTCTTTGCCAAGGAACACATCTCTCAGCAACAACAAAAAAACCTGTCACTCTTGAGGACACTGCCCTCAACACCTGAACTGCTGGTTACATCCCTAAACAGTACCATTATAAAACAATTTACTCATTCTATCCAGATTTATAATGTGAAACAGTATACATGTAAGTCACCAGTCATCAATAAGTCCAAAGTAACATTAATAACATATGAGCATAAGCCATCCTTATACTAGTACAAGTTAATACTCAGTGATCAAATTAACATCAGTGAGGAGAAATAGCCCCTCTGCTACACGAGCAATCATAACAAAATGAATACAACCCTCACTTTTTTACATACAAATAATTAAACAATCATAAAAGTTACACAAACAATAAATCAGCAACCTTTATACAGGTTACTACTTCCCTTAACTCTGGAAATTCAACACAAAATGTATTTTAAAAAAATACCATTTGTCTCTTCAAATATAAGCTTCCTGTAGCTACTGTGGTACCTAAATGACTTGTTTTTCTATCAACCTGTATCTCTACACTAAAAAGAACATTTCATCATGTGTCACCTGTAACCTGAATATAAACATAAAGGAAAATATACCGGGCCAACAAAACATTGTTATTTCAATAATATCCCACCTCATGAATTCACCCTGGAAGTTACTCTCTTACTGGACATGATGGTAATGACAACACCACATCATGAACAACAGAACCACCCCTTTCACCTGGTCTGCCTGGTGTTTTTGCACTCTAAAAGAAAGACATGTCATCACATGACACCATCTACCTGCAATCATAATATATAACATCAGCAAAACATAACTGCTAATTAACTAACTACACTAAGGGTGTCAATCCAAAAAAGACTGGAATTCCTAAACAGATGAAAACAGTCTATCTTTCACAACCATGTCTAACGGGCAAAAGTTCTTGCTGGTGGTCTTTCACAATCCCCTTTTGCACAAAGTCACGAGATGACATATCGGTATGCAGAACATTTTGGCCCACACCAGTCACAATACGCGGTCCACCTGTCACATTTCTAACACCTAACTGGTCGACCACACTGACACCAGGAGACTTCCCTCGTCCCCTCCTCCGCCTCTTCCTGCGAAAGACATTTCTCTGGTTGCCACGCATAACTATCCGGCTATCAGAAGTTGACACTGCACCCACCTGAACTGCTGGGGCTGATCCTTTAGAAGGATCAACCTGGGGCGGACTCTGTTGTCGCTTAAGGCCCTGCTGGTCTCGGTGGCTTACGTTGGCAAATGCTTTGCTACAATTGACTCCAGAGGGGTTCTGAATAACACTAACCCCTCTCTTCGGACACCTGTTCTGGAGGTGTGTGCGGCTTCGACAAACATTGCACCTCTTGCGTTGTACCTTGGGCTGCAGCAACGAATCAGCTAAGGCTCTCATCCGACCTAGCTTAGCTCGAAGTTCCTCCACCACCACATCATCATGCTGGACCCCTTGACACCGACCACTGGCATTAGGCCACCTCTCTGAACTGTAATCTTGACGTTCTACATATTGGTATGTACAAACTTCTGGAGCTAACGACACACTAGCCCATCGCATTGCCAAGTCTCTAACACAGAGGAAAGTCACTGCAGGATCTTGCGATATCCTCTCCTCTGCCATTCTCCTGCTGAGAACATTATGTAGTTTTGCAACAAACCAGTCTCTTAGGATCACTGGATCCCAAGCAACCATGCCCCTCTTTCTCTGAGCTTCCAGCACCAAACGAAAAGCTTTGTGGACCCGGTGAGAGAAATCCATGATGGATTCCCCAGCATCTTGTTTCACTTGGAAGAAAGCTGCAGCAAGTTCCACCATGCTGCGCTGCTCTCCATACACCTGCTGAATGGTCTGCAGCATCTCTTCAGGGTCATTACAAGCTGACCTAAGCTCAAGTTCTGCCCACACATTAGGAGCAACACTTTCCCAGATGATGTCAACTTTATCTTCATCGCACACCGCACCAGCCCTCCAGGCAGATCTCACCTTCCTCACATACTTCTCAACAGTTGGCCCATCTTTCTGACCAAAACAGGGTACTTCTATCTTCACAGGTGCAACTATGTACCTGACTTCACCAGTGGGCCCTGTGACGTCAGGGGCACCAACTGGGAAGGGAACTACGGTCCCTAACGTTGAAGACAGAGCCATCCTTGCTCTGGATAGGATACAGTGGAAGTGTACTAGGAGGCAATTTATCTGAGCCCACTCACCATACAGGGGACTCCTCTCTTACTTCTGCTACGGTGATGTGAGGAGAAGAGCGCAAACCCTGACTGCGTAGGGCCAAAGAAGAAAATGAATAAAGAGAAAGAACCTCTCACCGTCCTCGGTTAACAAGAATAGAAAAGAATTAAGGTTTAAGAAGATCCCAGGGTGGGCCGACAGGGGATTAGAACAATATTCTCCAATCCCAGACAAAGAATTACTCCAAGGGCTGTTCTAACACCAATGACTATAACACTAGAGTCTATCAACTAAACAACAAAGTAAGGGTAACACAAGCATCATTTGTTTATTACACTTCTAAACTTCACAATAATATACAGACATGTAGCATCAACAAAGAAATTAGGATACAGCAAAAATCAAACAGCAAAGACACTAACCTAACAAACCAAATTCCTAAGTGTAGCAAAAACTTCTGATCCAGTAAAAGCTACAAATCTACCAAACACTAATCCACCAACAACTGATCCACTAAAACTAATTTAACAAAAACTTCTAGTCCACCAAAAAACCTCTAGTCTACTAAAAACCCAGGAAAATCTAAAATCTAAAGCTAGAATTCTGGCTTTTCCTGTAGATAAAATAAAAACCAACAAAAATATTAGGCAAAGACAAGTCAAACATCTCAACATGATGGCCCAACAAGACAACAACAACACCCAGTCTCTCTACGTAAGACAGACAACACTCTTGTACTTGTGACGAATAGACACAAGACGCAACATCCTGACACATTCATTAGATTCACTTACATCACGAGCAAACACAACATCTCAACACTGACCTGGCCAACATACATCAGACATTGTAGGCAAACACAACATCTAATTATTAATCATCAAAGACTCATTATTTGCATCAACACATGGACTTCATAGGACAACCACTACAACACTAGTGTATGTAAACAATGTCTTTGTGGCACAAACATAGACATGGACTGTGTAAATTCACACCAACCACACGATGCTTCAACTGGACAACAATGATATGAATAGGTTATAGGATATGCTCCACATAAAATATAAATGACAGGGAGCACCTATTCAACAGCCTCCAATGTTTTCTACACATTCACCTGACACCCTCAATCCCACACCATAACCCTGATTGTGGTTAAGATTACAATAGTCTACATACACCCGCCTCGATTACTACCAGCCACTTCAATCCCTGGCGGATATAATAATCATCATCCTCATCATGGCTATCATCATCATCCCATGACCACCACCATCACAAGCATAGTCGTCATCATGTGATACTTATAACACAATGTCCATCCAAGTAGCACTCAATCCGGTACCTACATCACTACACCCAGTCATTGATAATAATTACCATAACCTCATTTATAACAGTAATTGCTCTGTCCATGCATGTCATACCTGATGGGTTTCCACTCTCCAGGTGGCCCCTGCTCTCCCATCAACACCGGTTTCAAAAACTCTAAATACTATATCCATTGATGTTCCCCCAATGAAACCAGAATTGAATTCCACCAGTCTATCATCATGCCCTCTCAGTTGCACCCTGATGCGACTTATGTCAAGAATTAGCCATCACTCACCATCCTGACATTTAAATACCTAGACCCATAAGGGATGCCATATGACACAGGGCACACCTCTCCTGCAATGCCCATGTTATGATAAAGGATATCAACAACATGACACCACACACATTACCGCATGATATTACACATTACTAGCCGACAAGCAAAACATGTTCAACCGTGAAAAGCAAGGGACACATATACCCAGTGGAATTACCATATTTGTAGAATGTGACAATGTAACATTTGCACATAAAAGAATCACAACATTCACAGAGAGTTGAGGATAAACATGTACTACACAGGAACTCAATTGAGGCACTCTTTGAGGCCCCTAAGATAGCTCATAAAATAAACACACAATATTACCAAGTGAAAGTACACAAAATAGTGGCCAGAGTGCCATTCATATGAGGCAGGATCCAAGAACAACAATGTCCATGGCAGGATACAGAACATTAGTTCTAATATAATAAACAGTGTACTATATATATTATGTCATTATTACACACTAATGACCAATAAGTGTTATTCAAGGCCCAACACAATCAGTGTAATATTATTTGTGAGTGGACAGCAAATGTAATTTAGTTATAGGAAACACCTACACCGGTCATATTCCACTGAACCTCACCAAACCTGATTGCTAACATCTCTCTGTACTAGCCTGTTAAATGTTATTCTCCTAAAGCTTCAGGGACACCAAATCACTCATCTACATTATCTGTATCATATATCATGATCAAGCTGACCTCATTAAATCAGTTGTACCTGATATAATAATGCCTAAAACAATTATAATATATATTGTTGCCATTAATATTCTTCCTAATATTATTGTAACCAGCAAGCACTGATTGAGGCCAACACCATTAGTGTACTATTCCTTGTGACTAGACACATAGCAAGTGCATATAAATATATTTGCGAAAGGTGGTACGTAGCATTAAATCACATTCTCTCCCCCGTGCGACAACCACCATGCTTAACTTAAGGCAGAATCTCAGTCGCTGATTCCACCGATAACTTGATACACCTACAAATATTACTGCCTCCTGTTGACAGAGGTGATGCCAGACTTCACTTACTGCTGAACAACAAATTCCTATACTATATTGAATACTTAACTATATTGTAATGTGCCTTGTCTTTCATTGACTGCAGTCCAAGTGTGTTTACTTTATTCACTCATAACCACTCCACTAATATATTCTGTATATTATTTTCTTCAATAATTCATACAACCAATATTTGCCCAGCTCTTACCACAACAAGCCTCTTAACTCATAATAATTTATACCACTGTAAATAATCCACTAGTTATGAATAATTATTAAGTGTTACTAGGCAAGTGTTACTGACACTATGTGTGTCAAATTACTTCCTAACCTGTGGACCACTCTCTTTATCGTCTGCTCATAATTTAGAATTTACCTGTTTTAGGAACAAAGGCTGAACGTTACTTGCCGAGCTGGTCTCCCACGTGTCAATTTTCCAAGTGCTGTTCCTCAATCTCCCACTTTTCACCTAGCCTCATAAAACTCCCTAACACAAGTAGCTTCTAAATTGTTCCTTAATCCTTGTAAATAACTTGTTGACGTCCAGATCGGTCTGCGCCATTTTCTTCAAGAACCGATAACTCACGCGAGCTGGGGAGGGTTCTGCACGCCATTCTCTGCAGCCGAGCTTACAGATTTAATTTGTTAATTTTAGTTACTGCTAGAGAAATTATTAACTTAAAGATTAAAGCTAGGAATCAGTATAAGATTAGCTATATTTTAAATCTAATTAGTTTGATAATCACTTCATTATTATTATACTTTCATAGCTTTACTGAAGTATACATTTAAATAACCAAAATACTATGTCACACATGGTTTATAAAATTAAAATTAATACATATAAAAGAAATATAATATAAAACAAATTAATTATGGTTACATACCACTGCAAAACTTCAGGGTCTAACTACTAAACACACAATAGAAATAGGCATTGGCGCCTTGTCACTCTGTGCGGTGGACTACGGAAAAAGGGCCAGTTCTACCTGTGCAGGGCCTTATATACTGGGGTCGTTCGGACCCCAGAGTTCCAGACCAATCAGACGCCCTCTTGCAGAATTCCACCATCATCGCGAGCCGAGTACAATATTTAATTATTTTTCTACAGTCAATTGTAACCTACTTATTAACTTAACCTCGTAGATAAATACCAGTAAACCAAGAGATAAAGAAAAGATGCTGGTGCTGGACAAGACATACATTGAGAAGTAGAAACAGAAATGAATAATATGAGGATGTGGTCGAAGCATCATGGGATAGCTGAGGATTAGGGGGCTTGGAGTGAGTTGGTCGAGGACCTAAGCCCCAATGGAAGTTACAAGGTGACAGAAGAAGATGTCACTTTAGTTGACTGTAGAGTTTAGTGTTCTGTATATCACTTTAGTTTACTATAGAGTTTAGTGTTCTGTATGTCACTTTAGTTGACTGTAGAGTTTAGTGTTCTGTATGTCACTTTAGTTGACTGTAGAGTTTATTGTTCTGTATGTCACTTTAGTTTACTGTAGAGTTTAGTGTTCTGTATATCACTTTAGTTGACTGTAGAGTTTAGTGTTCTGTATGTCACTGGTGTTGTTAAGTAATAGCATTGGTGGCCCCATGTTTCTGTCATCATCTAGTGCCTTGCCAGCTGAATTGTTTCTCCACAGATTTCCAGACACTTAGAAGAGGCTCATGACTGGTTGAAGGGAAAGTTTGACAAACTGCAGTGTGAATTAACAGCCTCCAGGTTTGTCATTGCAACGCACCAATGATTGTATTGTGGTATTTTCAAATAATATCGCTTAAAAGTCGACATGGTCGACTTCATTGCATCTGGTTTTATCCCATATGGCTCGGTCTCTTTCCGCAGCACAGAAAGCGTCGCACAAAGCACGAACTCAGTAGCTCTAGCAACAACCCACAGGAATCTCTGAAAAAATTCACTAGTGAACTGAAGGACGCGGCCCGGAATCTAACCCAGAACGTTCTGAGCCCGAGTCAAACGGCTTGACCACTTTGCCACGGAGACTCCCGGTTTTTCAAATATAAACATCAAGTATAAACCACTAATCAAGACCCTTCTGGCTACATCATTATTATCATCACCATCATCATCATCATCATCAACTGCCTTGCCAGCTGGCATTGGTAATTATGCTTCTCTACAAATTGCGATTTCTGACAATTCATCTGTTGCCTCCCTTATGTGCGATGACAAGACTGTCAAGAATTGTCTTCAGCTGTCTTTCTCTACCTCTTTCCACAAATCTTTCCAGTTGTCTCAACATGTTCCAGTTTTTGTCTTCTCATAATGTGGCCAAAAAAATGATGTTTCTTTTTGATGTTTGTGATAAGTTGTTTTTGCGACTCCGCTTCCCTTAAAACGTCCTGATTACTCATTTTGGCTGTCCAATGAATTTTCAGCAGTCTTCTATAAAACCACATCTCGAAGGCTTATCACATAGAAAACTTTAGCGGCAAAATCCAACCAATCACAAACAAGTCTACAAAAAGCTGGGCATGAGTTGGTTGAGGGTCATGTGGTCCAGTGGGAGACAAGAGGCAGACGTAGAAACAAGAATCTGAACATGACTTTAGGCTGTGTGAACTCAGATCTGTACAGAGTTGAGTCAAGAACATGATCCTAAAAGTTGACTTTTAGCTGTGTGAACTCAGATCTATACAGAGTTGAGTTGAGTTGAGTCAAGAACATGATCCTAAACTTGACTGTTAGCTATGTGAACTCAGATCTGTACAGAGTTGAGTTGAGTCAAGAACATGACCCTAAAACTTGACTGTTAGCTGTGTGAACTCAGATCTGTACAGAGTTAAGTTGAGTCAAGAACATTATCCTAAAACTTGACTGTTAGCTGTGTGAACTCAGATCTGTACAGAGTTGAGTTCAGCCAAGAACATGATCCTAAAAGTTGACTTTTAGCTGTGTGAACTCAGATCTGTACAGAGTTGAGTTGAGTCAAGAACATGATCCTAAAACTTGACTGTTAGCTGTGTGAACTCAGATCTGTACAGAGTTGAGTTCAGCCAAGAACATGATCCTAAAAGTTGACTTTTAGCTGTGTGAACTCAGATCTGTACAGAGTTGAGTTGAGTCAAGAACCAACATGACTGAACTCAGGAAATTCCCATACGTGCTCCTTCCTCATCTTTAACAGCCAATGAAGAGTCCCAACACTAATGCTACCAGTTACAATCTGATTATGCGTCCGTCTGGCCTTTCCTCAGAGTCCTGAGTGTCGGTCAGATCCTCTGGTCACTCCCTGCAACACCATTCTCTCCACGCCGTGATGATCTATCTGTTCTTCTGTACTATACACATGACCAAGGACCCTGATATCTGCCTTAGCATGCACCAATACCCCACCAAGTGGTGCAGACCCAGCCAATCTGTCCACCTGCTTGTTTCCCACCACACCAGCATGTCCTGGGGAAACAATCCAACAGATGCTCTCTAGTTTTGATTGCTGAATTTAAGGCTGCCACTCTGCCCGAAGCATGCCTGTCTTCACCTTTCTCAACATATTTTGTGAGGACATTGCAATCACGACATGCTTGTGCTGTTTGTCCTCCAGTCAGCGGAACACTGCTGTGACTTCCTCCACCTCCATTCTCAGACTAGATGTATCTGTCATAAGATGACCTTCATATACACAAGTAATATAGTTTAGTGACATGTGGTTACCTTTGTAAACACCAAAAAAGATAGTATCTGGCATGACATTACCTTTTTACCTGCCATGACATGACCTTTTTATTTGCCATGAAAAATGTGATTACCTTTAAATACACCAGTAAGATAAACTGTCATGACATTACCTTTTTATCTGCCATGAGATTACCTTTATTTACACCACTAAGATAGTATTTGTCATGTGATTACCTTTTTCAAATCCACAGACAGATTCAAACCAAGCTGGAGACAAACAATGTGATTCAGAGAAAGTCGTTGGAAGTGGAGAAATCCAAGGCTCAGGATGCGGCGGAGAGAGCTAAGGAGATGATACAGGTATGGCCTGGGCATGATGTTTTTGATGTCGTGTTGTCGTTTGCTGTATATATGATCCTAGCCACCTTCCCTTCCCCCATCGCTCACTCTTGGTTCCTACCTTTTCCTACATCCTGCTTTCCTTCCCCTCATGTCTTAAATACTTTTGCGATGGAATGTTGTTTATGCGATCTGACCCTTCTAGAAGGTTCTCGATTAGCAATGTGCTCTGGAACCCACTATTTCTCTGACAATGTTGACAGGATGACCAGGAATCAACTTGTGGCTGCATCTTCCCCGTACTGATATGTATTGCTACCGACATGTGTGATAGACGGTTTGACTTCCTGTACTCTCCGACCAAATTGTTGGTTTTGTTATTAGTGCTTTGACCTGGCCGCATAGTACTAGCTGACTTAGGTACGTCAACCCTTTGTACATCCGTCGGTTGCAACTTCCTTCCCTTCTTCCAAGAATCATTACTGGCAGCTTCTATGACAATGGAACAATATTTTAAATATCAGTCCTGCCACTGACCTGTCTGGAGCAGAACTTCACCCTCATAACAATCCTTCCTCATGTCTCTCTATCATAAGCCAGCTGTCCTGCCTTTGTTGCTGTCATGTGTCAATTATTTATCACATCCTTTATCCATCCATGTTTTTATATTCCTCTTCTCTGCCTCCCTAAAACACTTCCATCCATAATGATCTTTTCCTGACTTTCACATGTTTTTTTTTACTTATCCACAATTATTTCAATTTCCTCATTTTTACCCCCATGTTAATAATTAATCTTCTTGAGTACTGAGTTCTTGTTGAATTAATCTATGTGTTCTCCTTTCTATGCATTGAATTGTTTACATTCTTCTTCTGTAACATTTATATTGAAATGTATTCTTTTTCTGTGGCATTTATATTGAATTGTTTATATTCTTCTTCTGTAACATTTACATTAAATTCTTTATATTATTCTTCTGTAACATATATATTGAGTTGTTTATATAATTCTGTAACATTTATATTTAATTGTTTATATTCTTTTTCTGTAATATTTATATTGAACGACAGTTAATGTGCGTTTCAGCTGATTTGTTAGAAATTCAAGTTTTACACACGTGTTGCATGGCGAAGGGTCTACAGAAGCAATTTGTAATCCCACATACCACGTTCGAAACACAGATGTGATCGATCTGGTGGCAAATTGCCTTGCATTGGTTTTCATAAAATGGTATAAGTCTCAGTCATTCAGAAAGCAATGGCAAACTACTGAACATAAAGTTGCCAAGAAATTGCAAACAGCCAAAAAATGCTGGGCTTTATGTGACGTCCTATAAAGGATATGCAACTAACTTGTTTTTAACAAAAGTTCTCTGACTGTTCCACTGTACATGTGTAGGAACAGTGCTTGCCTCTTAAGACACATGACTAACCCAAGCATTGTGAGCAGTGTAAGAGTAGACTGGCTGGCCAACTAAGGGATCAAACCTTTAGAGAGCTGAACCAAAATGAGAACTTCAGCTGATCAAATCAACATGAATAGTTAAATTGCAAATGTTAGGACTGAAGAACCAAGTCTGCATCTTGCTGTGATTCCACTATATCTGAATGCCAAAGCTGTTTGTGGCAGGCTGTTTGTGGCAGGCTGTTTGTGGCAGGCTGTTTGCAAGTAGTCTTGTTTACATGACCAAGCCATCTGACAAATTGTTTCCACATAAAATCAATTACTGACACTGTGCCTACTTGCTTCATGATATTATCATTTCTGATCTTCAACTCAATAAATCAGTGTGAATATTAGATTACAAGCCATCAAAATTTCCTTATTATTCTTTTTGGCCATTCAAGGAATTTTCAGCATTTGTAATAATTTCTGTAATTTCCAGTGCTTGTACAGAATCCAAAATGAAGATAAACTGAATCTAATATTATGGCTGTGAAAAAGTCTAGTATTACAACAGTAACCTAATATAACATTACAGATGTAATTGAGTCTAGTGTTACGTACGAGGGTAACTGGGTCTAATATTATAGATATGAATCTAGTGTTACAACAGTAACTGAATCTAATTTTACACCTATAAATTAATCCAATGTTATAGCCAATGTGATAACTGGATCTAATGTTACAGTTATGAATGAGTCTAGTATTTGAACAGTAACCGATTATAACATTGCAGATGTAAATGAGTCTAGTGTTAAAACAATAACTGGATCTAATGGTACAGCTATAAATTAATCCAATTTTATAACCAAT
Source organism: Cepaea hortensis (assembly GCA_963921405.1). Taxonomy (NCBI): domain Eukaryota; kingdom Metazoa; phylum Mollusca; class Gastropoda; order Stylommatophora; family Helicidae; genus Cepaea; species Cepaea hortensis. The sequence continues at coordinate 11,021,589 of OY992896.1, forward strand.
TAATGAATCTAATACCATAACAAGAGCTGAAATTCGTGCAACAAATACGTAAAGTAACGACATAACATTTTCTGTTTTCAGATGAGCCGGCAGACAATCAACCAGCTAGCAGACTATGCAAAAATGGCAGATGCAGAGACAAGACAGCCTTCACCCCAGCAAAAGGCAGGACTACTGCATGCAGGTGTTAGGACGTCCAAGTATGTGGTAGTAATGGAGTGAAGAAGTTTAGTTAGAAGATGTACATATCCACAGCAAGGAAGCCACCTTTGTTTGGTGGCCTGTAAACATTTCATAAGGCTGTCTTCTTGCAGGGCATTCGGTGGAGTCTTGGCAAGGAAACACCTTTCTATAAGTCAGGTGTGTGATCTAGAGACCATCAATCGTGAAAGAGAGTGGGTTGAAGTTCCGGAAGACATGGCGGACTGGCACAATGTAATAATAACACTGGGTCGTGAGTGCAGAGAATGGGCAGCGGGCCGCACCGAGTTTGAAGTGCAACAGTTGATCCAGAGCAACACACATCAAGGTGACATAGTCATCTACACCGATGGGTCAGTAGTGAGAAACAGACGTAGTGGCTGGGGCCTTATTGCAAAGGCTAACGGGCAAGTCTTGAAAAAGGAGAGTCTGGCATATGAGACTACGACCTCTAGCATGAGAATGGAGGTGGAGGCAGTAACAGCGGCATTCCGGTGGCTAGAGGAGACTACTGCAACACACGTTGTATTCATTACAGATTCAAAGAGTATGCTTAGCAAGGTGGAGAAAGGAATGTTTCGTGTGGAATGGCTCTCGTCACTTCAGAGGTCACAGATCGTGAGAATTGTATGGATATTTTGCCCTGGCCATGTGGGTGTACGGGGGAATGAACAGGCTAATAGGGTAGCAGGGAATACACATCTTGGTGGAATTTCGCCTATGGACAAGGGGGAGGTGGTCGTGCGCTTGTGGGACCAGGTGGAGAAGGCGGAGAAACAGATTGAGAACCCATATGTGGAAAGAATGAGATTGCGGGGGATCGGCAGGTGTTCTGAAAGAATCTCAAAACTGAGAGAGAAGACCAGGACTTTTAATCAGATAGCGGTGGGAACGATTAGTAGTATGACTCTTCACTGGCTGTTGAACAACGGGACGGAGCATGTATGGGAATGTCCTGAGTGCAGTGATGTCGGTTCTTGACTCAACTCAACTCAACACAACACCTGAAACCTGCGGAGGAGACATGGCCAGCATGGACCTGATCCCAGCTCGTCTGTGTTTGCTGAATCACGACCTGGTTACATCCTGATACGCCTTTCTGCAGACGTGAAGTTCCAGCGCTGGTCTTACACATACCACTGCTTTATGAAATGGAGAGGGGAAAAATACCTCTGCAGAACAATCCGCATTCCGCATAGACTTTGCACTTTGCTACCGGGACAAGAGGAAAGATTCTTCACCTGTCTGAACGCAATAGATGCAAGTCATTATCAGAGCTTAGACGGCCTAAATGCCGGAGCACTAAAGTTCACTGTATGCCCCTTTACATGACATCGCAATCAACCCCAGCATTCTTTGACTGTTTGTGGTTTATTAGACATTTTTACGTTCTGTAGTTTGCCATGGCTTTCTGAATGACCTACACTCATGTCATTGTAAAAATCAATGCAAAGTGGCTGCTTTCAAATCACATTCGGCTGACTTGACTTTGAACCCGATATGTCGGGATTGTGAAACTACATTTACTATCCCCAAGCCGGAGACACTCAGGCCAATGTGTTGGGAGTATTGAAACCCAGTCTTTCATGTGATTTACCAGCCTGTCAATCAACCAACAAACCAATCAACCAGTCAACCAACCAATAAACCAACCAGCCAGCCTATCAATCAACCAATCAGACAACTGCATCACCCTCCACTCTGTAACGCAGCAATGGTTCAAACACCATCCCATGCATTCCTCTTTTTGGTGGTCGGTCAACATCCATGGTACCTACTGTGAACATATCTTCCGATATTGCAGTTTCTTACGAACGACCTTTTGAATTGTCCCAATTGACACATCAAATTCTTTCACTAGCGAATGTATGCTTCGACAACGGTTCATCTGTACTGCTGTATCAATTTTGGCGATGGTTTTTACTGTTGCAATAGTATGCGCTTGACCTGGCCGTCGAAGATCTGTCGTGAACTGATGTCCTTTCCGAAACATTCGTGCCCAGTCTGTCACTGTTGTCTTCAACACACATTTGTTAACCGTACGCTGCCTGCATTCTTCGATTAATGTCCACTGGTTGACATCCTTCAAATGAAAGAAACTGAATCACCGCTCTTTGAGCTTCTTTGGACGGATTTTGGATCATTTTTTCAAAGGTCAGAAACAGAACTTATGCATCATGGGATGATAAGCACTTCTCTTTTATTCATTGGTCAGTACTTATCACATGACTATGACATGATCATGTTCAACTTACGCAATTACTCGCTGTGCAGCACAGATTTCAAATGATCGGCCCATATATAATTATTTTTTATCGTGGTACATCTATTTTACTTTACCGATTAATATTGTTCTGTTTAATATTCTATTCAATGTTTTTAATTTTGATCTTTTAACAGGTTAACAATGCTGGATCTAGAAACATAATAATTTGATACATTTCATGAAAGAATGCACATTCATCATCTGCCAAAAGAATGTTCTTAAAGTTCAAGCTAGAATGGAATTTCAGAGTGAGAATTAGGTAGAAAGCTTACAAGATTGATAATGCAAAGTACATTATGTGATTTCAGTGTGATTAATTTGGGTAATTTATACATTGGATTCAAAGACCCATTGAAATCACTAGTGAATTGATCCATTAGCAAGTAAAAGATTCTTTTATGTGATTCTATTGGGTATGTGGTGTTAGCCCCATATTTTAATAGATCAGTCCAGTGGTTTAATGTATCGGCTGGGTGGTACAGAAGTTCATGTATCAGATGCTATTGAGTGGTTTAATATATTGGCTGGGTGGGACAGGAGTTTAGAAAAGCATACACACAAAGTAATCAACAAACCCAAATACCACATTTTTTTTTTTTTTTTAGCATATCCTTTTTACAGGACTTAGCTGTCAACACCAGCATCTTTCAGCTGTATGTTGATCTCTTGGCAAGATTACGCTCAGTAGTTTGCCATTGCTTTCTGAGCGGCTGGCTCACATACCCCGTAAGTTTCCGATGCGATTCGAACCACTGCTGATTTGAACCGTCATCACGTTACCTGACGAGAGTATACGAGATTACGGAGAAAAGTCATAACCTCTAAGCCACGAAACCACATGGAGACAAGAATTAGAGACATGGAAGGAACTATACAAGACAGCAAAGGATAAGTGGGATGGGATGGGATGAGTTGAGTTGAGTTAAGAACCAACATCACAGCACTTCTCATATGTGCATCATCCTCACCTGCAACAGCCAGCGAAGAGTCCCAATACTAATGGTGTCAGTAGAAATTTCCGAAGCTTCGGAAGTCATGGGTGACAAGCATCGTCTGGATATTTTCTCCGGGGCATGCCGGTGTGCTGGGGAATGAACAGGCGGACAGATTGGCTCTGCAAAACCTGGTGGAGTATTGATGCATGACAAGGCAGACGTGGTTGCGGCCTTGTGAGAGCACGTGTACACCTCGGAGGAGCAAATGGTTCACCATGGTCTGGCAAGAATGCGACAGCGAGGGATGACGAGGGGATCTGGCCGACGATCGACGCTCAGAGGAAAGGCGAGACGGATATATAATCAGATTGCTACTGGTACTATTAGTGTTGGAACTCTTCGCTGGCTGCTGAGGATGGGGACGGAGCGCTTATGGGAATGCCCCAAATGCTGTGATGTCGGTTCCTAGATCAATCAATCAATCAATCAATCAATCAATCAATCAATCAATCAATCATGGTGTCAGTAGCAGTCTGATTTTGTTGCATGGGATTGGTGAGGGTCTGGTTCTCCATCTGGGAAGGGGGGGGGGGGATAAAATGAGGAGGAGGGGGAAAAAAAGAGGAAGAAGCAAGAGGAAGGTGAAAAATGTTTCTCAGAACAGAAAGAGTATTAATAATACCCATGACTATTGTGCACTTGATTGTTGTGCTAGATAGTCTGACTAGTTTGTATCATTTGATACATTGTTTTTAGAGATTGTTTGCTGTATGAGAACTCTGCCATTTCATTTCTTCATTCATTAAACGATGTTCATATCATAGTTTTGGCTTGTCTGTCTTGTTGATGCTTGTGGGTGTGTCAGAGTGCCACAGTGTCCTCCCACTACCCCCCCCCCCCCTTTCCAGTTGTGTAAGGCCAGTGAAGACAAAGAGAAAGGCTTGAACGTTTTTAAAAGAGAGTCTCCACGGCAAAGTGATCAAGCCGCCTGCCTCATTCTCCGAAGGTTGTGGGTTCGATTCCGGGCTACGTCTTTTGGTTCACAAGTGCATTTTTCTTGGAGACTCATGGGGGGTCGTCGCCGGAGCTACGGAGTTTGTGCTTTGTTCGATGCTTTTGGCAGGTCATCCTGCTGAAAGAAACCGAGTCATATGGGATAAAACCTGGAGCAATGAAGTCGATCCTCTCCACTTTTAAGACTTTTTTTAAAAGGCAAGATTATCCCTTTCATTGCACTGGGTTTTATTCCATAGGACCCAGTCTCTTTTCGCAGGGCAGCTTGCCGAAAGTGCCGCACAATGCACAAACTCCGTAGCTCCGGCGACGAATCCCAACAAGAGTCTCAGAAAAAATTTCGCTGGTGAACAGAAGGAAGTAGTACAGAATAAAACTTCCAACCTTTGAAACGCGATGCATGTGGCACAACCACTTCACCAAACAAAAATGAATGGCGGAAAATTAGAAGTAAGGGTGTGTCACAGTTATGACATAAAAGTTGTTAATATGGTAGCAGACATGTTGTATTATATATCAAATCAAAGGGGCTGCTTAGGGAAAATTACTGTATTTATATTTTATTCAGACAACATTTCGCAATATATAAGCCCATGGCAGATATGGGAAGTCGCTTAAGACAATTAATCATCCCATGGCACTTGTATCAGTGAGGTTTTCTCATGAGCTAGGAACTCAGCCCTTGTCAGTTCTCTTTTCTGCTGGTTGTACAAGAGTGAACAATTCACACTGACAGTTCTACAACTCTCAAAGGGCAATTAGTTCCTCCCTGGTTAAAATATCGTCGACTGCCAAAGTTGGAATGACATAGCCAATGAGTTCACCATACTTGCTGTGAACTGGTTATCACCAGGGAAAGGATGTGTTTCTCTCTCCAGGACGTCTAGAACTGGTTATCACCAGGGAGAAGATGTGTTTCTCTCTCCAGGGCTTGTATAGAACTGGTTATCACCAGAGAAAGGATGTGTTTCTCTCTCCAGGGCTTGTCTAGAACTGGTTATCACCAGGGAAAGGATGTGTTTCTCTCTCCAAGGCTTGTCTAGGACTGGTTATCACCAGGGAAAGGATGTGTTTCTCTCTCTCTCTCTCCAGGGCTTGTCTAGAACTGGTTATCACCAGGGAAAGGATGTGTTTCTCTCTCCAAGGCTTGTCTAGGACTGGTTATCACCAGGGAAAGGATGTGTTTCTCTCTCCAGGGCTTGTCTAGAACTGGTTATCACCAGGGAAAGGATGTGTTTCTCTCTCTCTCCAGGGCTTGTCTAGAACTGGTTATCACCAGGGAAAAGATGTTTCTCTCTCTCTCTCTCTCCAGGACTTGTCTAGAACTGGTTATCACCAGGGAAAGGATGTGTTTCTCTCTCTCCAGGACTTGTCTAGAACTGGTTATAACCAGGGAAAGGATGTGTTTCTCTCTTCAGGACTTGTCTAGGACTGGTTATCACCAGGGAAAGTATGTGTTTCTCTCTCCAGGACTTGTCTAGAACTGGTTATCACCAGGAAAAGGATGTGTTTTTCTCTCTCTCTCCAGGACTAGTCTAGAACTGGTTATAACCAGGGATAGGATGTGTTTCTCTCTCCAGGACTTGTTATCACCAGGGAAAGGATGTGTTTCTCTCTCCAGGACTTGTCTAGAACTGGTTATCACCAAGAAAAAGATGTGTTTCTCTCTCCAGAGCTTGTCTAGGGCTGGTTATCACCAGGGAAAGGATGTTTCTCTCCAGAACTTGTCTAGAACTGGTTATCACCAGGGAAAGGATGTGTTTCTCTCTCCAGGACATGTCTAGAACTGGTTATCACCAGGGAAAGGATATGTTGCTCTCTCAGGGGCTTGTCTAGGACTGGTTATCACCAGGGAAAGGATGTATTTCTCTCTCCAGGACTTGTCTAGAACTGGTTGTCACCAGGGAAAGGATGTGTTTCTTTCCAGGACTTGTCTAGAACAGGTTATCACCAGGGAAAGGATGTGTTTCTCTCTCCAGGACTTGTCTAGGACTGGTTATCACCAGGGAAAGGATGTGTTTCTCTCTCCAGGACTTGTCTAGGACTGGTTATCACCAGGGAAAGGATGTGTTTCTCTCTCCAGGACTTGTCTATGACTGGTTATCACCAGGGAAAAGATGTGTTTCTCTCTCCAGGGCTTGTCTAGAACTGGTTATCACCAGGGAAAGGATGTTTCTCTCTCCAGGACTTGTTTAATAACTGGTTATCACCAGGGAAACGATGTATTTCTCTCTCCAGGACTTGTCTAGGACTGGTTATCACCAGGGAAAGGATGTGTTTCTCTCTCCAGGACTTGTCTAGGACTGGTTATCACCAGGGAAAGGATGTGTTTCTCTCCCCAGGACTTGTCTAGGACTGGTTATCACCAGGGAAAAGATGTGTTTCTTTCTCCAGGACTTGTTATCACCAGTGAAAGGATGTGTTTCTCTCTCCAGGACTGGTTATCACCAGGGAAAGGATGTGTTTCTCTCTCCAGGACTTGCCTAGGACTGGTTATCACCAGGGAAAAGATGTGTTTCTTTCTCCAGGACTTGTTACCAACAGGGAAAGGATGTGTTTCTCTCTCCAGGACTTGTCTAGAACTGGTTATCACCAAGGAAAAGATGTGTTTCTCTCTCCAGGGCTTGTCTAGAGCTGGTTATCACCAGGGAAAGGATGTGTTTCTCTCCAGGACTTGTCTAGAACTGGTTATCACCAGGGAAAGGATGTGTTTCTCTCTCCAGGACATGTCTAGAACTGGTTATCACCAGGGAAAGGATGTGTTTCTCTCTCAGGGGCTTGTCTAGGACTGGTTATCACCAGGGAAAGGATGTATTTCTCTCTCCAGGACTTGTCTAGAACTGGTTATCACCAGGGAAAGGATGCGTTTCTTTCCAGGACTTGTCTAGAACAGGTTATCACCAGGGAAAGGATGCATTTCTCTCTCCAGGACTTGTCTAGGACTGGTTATCACCAGGGAAAGGATGTTTCTCTCTCGAGGACTTGTTTAATAACTGGTTATCACCAGGGAAATGATGTATTTCTCTCTCCAGGACTTGTCTAGGACTGGTTATCACCAGGGAAAGGATGTGTTTCTCTCTCCAGGACTTGTCTAGGACTGGTTATTACCAGGGAAAGGATGTGTTTCTCTCCCCAGGACTTGTCTAGGACTGGTTATCACCAGGGAAAAGATGTGTTTCTCTCTCCAGGACTTGTCTAGGACTGGCTATCACCAGGGTAAAGATGTGTTTCTCTCTCCAGGACTTATCTAGGACTGGTTATCACCAGGGAAAAGATGTATTTCTCTCTCCAGGACTTGTCTAGGACTGGTTAACACCAGGGAAAAGATGTCTTTCTCTCTCCAGGACTTGTCTAAAACTGGTTATCACCAGGGAAAGGATGTGTTTCTCTCTCAGGGGCTTGTCTAGAACTGGTTAATACCAGGGAAAGGATGTATTTCTCTCTCCAGGACTTATCTAGAACTGGTTATCACCAGGGAAAGGATGTGTTTCTCTCTCCAGGACTTGTCTAGGACTGGTTATCACCAGGGAAAAGATGTGTTTCTCTCTCCAGGACTTGTCTAGACCAGGGAAAGGATGTGTTTCTCTCTCCAGGACTTGTCTAGGACTGGTTATCACCAGGGAAAAGATGTGTTTCTCTCTCCAGGGCTTGTCTAGAACTGGTTATCACCAGGGAAAGGATGTTTCTCTCTCCAGGACTTGTTTAATAACTGGTTATCACCAGGGAAAGGATGTGTTTCTCTCTCCAGGACATGTCTAGAACTGGTTATCACCAGGGAAAGGATGTGTTTCTCTCTCAGGGGCTTGTCTAGGACTGGTTATCACCAGGGAAAGGATGTATTTCTCTCTCCAGGACTTGTCTAGAACTGGTTATCACCAGGGAAAGGATGCGTTTCTTTCCAGGACTTGTCTAGAACAGGTTATCACCAGGGAAAGGATGCGTTTCTCTCTCCAGGACTTGTCTAGGACTGGTTATCACCAGGGAAAGGATGTTTCTCTCTCGAGGACTTGTTTAATAACTGGTTATCACCAGGGAAATGATGTATTTCTCTCTCCAGGACTTGTCTAGGACTGGTTATCACCAGGGAAAGGATGTGTTTCTCTCTCCAGGACTTGTCTAGGACTGGTTATTACCAGGGAAAGGATGTGTTTCTCTCCCCAGGACTTGTCTAGGACTGGTTATCACCAGGGAAAAGATGTGTTTCTCTCTCCAGGACTTGTCTAGGACTGGCTATCACCAGGGTAAAGATGTGTTTCTCTCTCCAGGACTTATCTAGGACTGGTTATCACCAGGGAAAAGATGTATTTCTCTCTCCAGGACTTGTCTAGGACTGGTTAACACCAGGGAAAAGATGTCTTTCTCTCTCCAGGACTTGTCTAAAACTGGTTATCACCAGGGAAAGGATGTGTTTCTCTCTCAGGGGCTTGTCTAGAACTGGTTAATACCAGGGAAAGGATGTATTTCTCTCTCCAGGACTTATCTAGAACTGGTTATCACCAGGGAAAGGATGTGTTTCTCTCTCCAGGACTTGTCTAGGACTGGTTATCACCAGGGAAAAGATGTGTTTCTCTCTCCAGGACTTGTCTAGACCAGGGAAAGGATGTGTTTCTCTCTCCAGGACTTGTCTAGGACTGGTTATCACCAGGGAAAAGATGTGTTTCTCTCTCCAGGACTTGTCTAGAACAGGTTATCACCAGGGAAAGGATGTGTTTCTCTCTCCAGGACTTGTCTAGAACTGGTTATCACCAGGGAAAAGATGTGTTCCTCTCTCCAGGACTTGTCTCGAACTGGTTACCACCAGGGAAAGGATGTGTTTATCTCTCCAGGACTTGTCTAGAACAGGTTATCACCAGGGAAAGGATGTGTTTCTCTCTCCAGGACTTGTCTAGAACTGGTTATCACCAGGGAAAAGATGTGTTCCTCTCTCCAGGACTTGTCTCGAACTGGTTATCACCAGGGAAAAGATGTGTTTCTCTCTCCAGGACTTGTCTAGACCACGGAAAGGATGTGTTTCTCTCTCCAGGACTTGTCTAGGACTGGTTATCACCAGGGAAAAGATGTGTTTCTCTCTCCAGGACGTCTAGAACAGGTTATCACCAGGGAAAGGATGTGTTTCTCTCTCCAGGACTTGTCTAGAACTGGTTATCACCAGGGAAAAGATGTGTTTCTCTCTCCAGGATTTGTCTCGAACTGGTTACCACCAGGGAAAGGATGTGTTTATCTCTCCAGGACTTGTCTACAACGGGTTATCACCAAGTAAAAGATGTGTTTCTCCAGGACTTGTCTAGGATTGCCCCGATATGTTCTAATCTGTCTTCCAGTATAACAATAGTATGCTAGGACACCCCATCCACACAATGTAGTGACTAAAGAGAAAGCAACGCCAGGTCAATAACACTGTCCTCGTCATCTAGTCGACTTGCTGTGGGTCAGAAGACAGTGGCTGTTGTGTTTGGAGTGGTCAACGCTGGAAAAGATTAGTTTCATTTTTGTGCCAGGGCATGCAGGTGTACAAGGAAATGAACAGGCTGACAGGGTTGCAGGTAAGGCTATTGTGGAGGGCGGATGTGCCATGTATCAGACTGATATACTGAATACTCTATGAGAAGTCGTTTGCGAGAACCAAGCGATGACTGGGAATCTACAATCATGGTCAGGCTGCAAGAACAGCAAGTTAAAAGAGGTATGGCCAAACAAGAACACTGCAGGAAGCCAAAGATTGAATGGTTCGATGTGTAATGAGGATGATCTGTCCACTAACTAACATAACAGTAACACATGTGCATTTAATGACAATCACAGCAAATTCATAAGCTGATCAAACCACACGCCTTTCTCATGAACAAATCACAGCTTTATTGGCAGGAAAATGTACACGAATGTCAACAAATAATGACACGACAAACGCCACAATATGTCCACAAACTGACATGTCCAGACAGTTATAGACATACTACTACTACTACTTCTGCCTTTCACCTCCCCATGAAGCTCTGGCTCTGAACCAACCTAGGCCAAATGCTGTTTAACTGATTCAGTGCCAAACAAACAGTGGGTTTGCCCCAAGCAGAAATTGATGGCAGAAAATGGGAAGTAGGGGTGTGTCACAATAATGATCTAAAAATTGTTAAAATATTAGCAGATATATTGTATTATATATCAAATTAAAGATGATTGCACAAGGAACATGTTTGTTATGCTACTATTACTATAGGTTAGAAATATAATGATAATATTAGCTGATGTTGAAAAAAAATCGCTGATGATAATCCAATGAAATTTACTGAATAATGATAAATACACCAATTTTCTTCACGAATATCACTAGAATTGCTCCATAACACCAATAAAACACAATTAAATTACAAGTACCTCAGAAGTCAGAGTGGGTTTGCCTGATGGCAAGGCACACTGGTAATAATGAAAGCTAATCCACACAAATGGGAATATTCTTCAACAAGTGAATAGGTACAATTATCTCGGAACAGTAATAACATCTGATGGGAGATGCCTTGAAGATTAGAACAAGAATCGCCATGGCAAAAGTAGCCTTTAGCAAGATGAGAAACATACTGACCAATAAAAAGATGTCAATTGAAACGAGAAAAAGAGTGTTGAGATGCTACACAGAACCTGTACTTTTATATGGATGTGAAGCTTGGACAATGAGCAGTCAGGCTGAAAAACATCTGATGGCTGTAGAAATGTGGTTTCTGAGGGAAATGCAAAGAATATCATGGACAGCCAGAAAGACCAATGAACAAGTCCTTCAAGAAACAAATGAAGATAGTAAACTGATTAGAGACATTAGACGTAGACAGTCACAATTTTTTTGGCATGTTATGAGAAGAAATGATTTGGAGAACTTGGTGACAACTGGTAAGATCGAGGGGAACAGACCAAGGGGAAGATCTAGAAGCAAGTACCTGGATGGCTTGGCCTTGTGGCATGGTCGAGACAGAAACACAGAGCTGATCCACGACTCTGGTGATCGAGTGAGATGGCAGAACAAGACCGCCCACGCTTACCGGCATGGCACATGATGGATGGATGGAATCCACATGCAAAAATAGTTCATAGCAAGGAAAGCAACCACCCAAAAAAATTAGTTCACCTGTCCAATGATGTGTTTCTCATCTCAGAACATTAGGTGTGGCCTATATAACAGTTGGAAAATATGAAGTGTAAGTCAGCTTGATAAAATCTAAAAAAAACTGAGGAAGTTGTGTTGCTTCATCATCAAAGAATAAGAAAGAAACCCTAACACGCAACAAATGGAAACATTTGTACTCTCTGAGATATGTACCACATGTTTCATTTCATTCTGTTTATGTGTATTGTACATGGTTCCATAATATTATGCCTCAGTGCAGTTGCTGGAGTGTCATGTCCACAGTTGTGTGTGTCATGGTTATTCTTGCTGTAATCCTGGTGATAGGCATGTCATTGCCATACCCGCTAGTGCAGTGGTTCTCAACCTTATTTGGCCCATGCACCCCTTCACCATATTTTCAGAACGTCATCCCCCCCCCCCTTTCATATTTCCTCCCTATAAATTCCCCTCCCCCCTACACAGTAAGGTAAAACTTGCAGCTAAATTTAATAACACACACTAAAACAAGTCTAGAGTCCACATAAAACATGATTTGTGGGTCTACTTACTTTATAAAATTAATTTCAGAAGGACGACAAGTACAGAACTGTAAAATATGGAGGGAAAAACAATATCAAGCAATCGGTTCTTGTAGTAACAGCGATCTTGAAATAATCTTAATCTTAACCCCCCCCCCCCCCCTAAAATCCCACCCCGGGGAATTCCCTACCAGTTCAGAACCAATGCCCTAGTGTTTGTGAATGTAATGATGTACACTTGACCAACATTTAGTTGTAAATTGTAATGATGTAAAGTTGACCAACACTTAGTTGAGAATGTAATGATGTACACTTGACCAACACTTAGTTGTAAATTTAATGATGTAAAGCTGACCAACACTTAGTTGTAAATGTAATGATGTAAAGTTGGCCACACTTAGTTGTAAATTTAATGATGTAAAGTTGACCAACACTTAGTTGTAAATTTAATGATGTAAAGCTGACCAACACTTAGTTGTAACTGTAATGATGTAACGTTGACCAACACTTATTTGTAAATATAATGATGTAAAACTGACCAACACTTAGTTGTAACTGTAATGATGTAAAGTTGACCAACACTTAGTTGTAACTGTAATGATGTAAAGTTGACCAACACTTAGTTGTAAATTTAATGATGTAAAGGTGACCAACACTTAGTTGTAAATGTAATTATGTAAAATTGACCAACACTTAGTTGTAAATGTAATGATGTAAAGCTGACCAACACTTAGTTGTAAATGTAATGATGTAAAGTTGACCAACACTTAGTTGTAAATGTAATGATGTAAAGCTGACCAACGCTTAGTTGTAAATATAATGATGTCAAGTTGACCAACACTTAGTTGTAAATGTAATGATGTAAAACTGACCAACACTTAGTTGTAACTGTAATGATGTAAAGTTGACCAACACTTAGTTGTAACTGTAATGATGTAAAGTTGACCAACACTGAGTTGTAAATTTAATGATGTAAAGTTGACCAACACTTAGTTGTAAATTTAATGATGTAAAATTGACCAACACTTAGTTGTAACTGTAATGATGTAAAGTCGACCAACACTCAGTTGTAACTGTAATGATGTAAAGTCGACCAACACTCAGTTGTAACTGTAATGATGTAAAGCTGACCAACACTCAGTTGTAACTGTAATGATGTAAAGTTGACCAACACTCAGTTGTAACTGTAATGATGTAAAGTTGACCAACACTTAGTTGTAACTGTAATGATGTAAAGTTGACCAACACTGAGTTGTAAATTTAATGATGTAAAGTTGACCAACACTTAGTTGTAAATTTAATGATGTAAAATTGACCAACACTTAGTTGTAACTGTAATGATGTAAAGTCGACCAACACTCAGTTGTAACTGTAATGATGTACACTTGACCAACACTCAGTTGTAACTGTAATGATGTAAAGCTGACCAACACTTAGTTGTAACTGTAATGATGTAAAGTTGACCAACACTTAGTTGTAAATTTAATGATGTAAAGGTGACCAACACTTAGTTGTAAATGTAATTATGTAAAATTGACCAACACTTAGTTGTAAATTTAATGATGTAAAGCTGACCAACACTTAGTTGTAAATGTAATGATGTAAAGCTGACCAACACTTAGTTGTAAATGTAATGATGTAAAGCTGACCAACACTTAGTTGTAAATGTAATGATGTAAAGTTGACCAACACTTAGTTGAAAATGTAATGATGTAAAGTTGACCAACACTTAGTTGTAAATGTAATGATGTAAAGTTGACCAACACTTAGTTGTAAATTTAATGATGTAAAGCTGACCAACACTTAGTTGTAAATGTAATGATGTAAAGTTGACCAACACTTAGTTGTAAATGTAATGATGTAAAGTTGACCAACACTTAGTTGTAAATGTAATGATGTAAAGTTGACCAACACTTAGTTGTAAATGTAATGATGCAAAGTTGACCAACACTTAGTTGTAAATGTAATGATGTAAAGTTGACCAACGCTTAGTTGTAAATGTAATGATGTCAAGTTGACCAACACTTAGATGTAAATGTAATGATGTAAAGTTGACCAACACTTAGTTGTAAATGTAATTATGTAAAGCTGACCAACACTTAAGTTTTTTCCGTTTAAATTTCCAAAGCTTTAGCATAGTTAAACCTGTGTCATCTGCTCATAAACAGGCACATTTCCAAACATTAGGGACATACCAACATTAGGGGCATACCAGCATTAGGGGCTTACCAGCTTTTGGGGCATACCAGCATTAGGGGCTTACCACCATCAGGGGCATACCAGCATTAGGGGCATTGTAATTGTATAATTTTGAAAGTTAATCAACACTTAGATTTTTTCCAGCTGTTTAATTCCCGCAGGATTAGCAACGTTAAACTCAATTCATCTGCCCATACAACAGGAACATTTCCCAACATCAGGGGCATACCAACATCAATGACATTGTCTAACATTCCCCCATGTAAACACCTCATGACAACACAACCCCGACAGCTGAGGGTGAGCAACTACTTGATCCATGACTCTCAAGTGTCATAATCCTGTATTTTTTTCAATACTAGTTTTATGCTAATGTTACAAGTCAGTTGCATGTCCTTTACAGGACTTTGCAATTAACCCCGCATTTATTAGCTGCTTATGATTGACTTGGCAATGTTACATTCAGCAGTTTGCCATTGCGTTCTAAATGACTGATGCTCATACCACTGAAATCAATGCAAAGTAATCTACTTCTAAACTGCCTGCAACTGACTTTGAACTCTTGACCTTGTGTGTCACGGAATGGTAAAACTGCATTCACTAACCCCCAAGCCACAGACACTGACTTATTCTAATGACAAGGGTTACATGCAGGTCAAGGCTAGGGTGGTACAGTTTAAAATCACAACTTTTATTTGATAAAAATCCATCAACGAAACAATTATTGATCAATTAACGACAAATAAAATCATGGTTTCAGCTTACTTGCGTTTAATAGAACTATGTATGTAAGATGTGAAGACATGAAATGTATAATAAAAATCATGCATCTGTCTCAGAATCAGCACAGCTGTTATCTTACAATTGGCTCATGACTTCCCTGCATACAGGGGAGAAAACAATGACAATTACAGACCAGAGAATGGTCACATGACTCGGCATGGTCACATGACTCAGACAGCTCTTCAGTTCAAGTATAGCTGGCCCAGAGCATATTTTCCCAAACTCGATCAGAGAGTCACTGCAATTGCAGATCCCCCAAGGAAATACTAGAGCACCTTCTACAGGACAGAAAAGGATATAGGAGGGAAATCTGCCTGACAAGAACAATCAGATAAAAGTGGTGGACCAATGACCTGTGGCTCACCATCCATCGGGGAAGCGTGAATGGGAGATTATGAAGTCCAGTTTTGATCACAGCGTAAGGCTGGGCATTTTCCTGAGAACTACTGATATCTAATGATTTCTTACTACCCCTTGATCTCTTGGGTAGTGAGACTCGATACCTAACCTTCTTGGATAAGGGCTAAAACAACAGCAGGAGGTTCCTGTGTATCAACTGTGCATGTTAAAATCCCACGGCAGTTGGAGATTGTAAAAAGCAGACCATAAGGCCGCCGCATTGGCAAAACTTCAGAAAAGAGAACCTAACCTTGGGTACATAGAGCCTGCTCAGATAAGGGCAAAACCAGCAACAGGAGGTTCCTGAGTGTCAATTGTGCATGTTAAAAGTCTGCTTTCTTGGATGGAATCTAAGTAAACCTGACACACATACATGCCAGAGTTGGACACACTGCTCCTTTACGTGCAAAACTAGGTGTGATGCAATCCTCGTGACAGAGAAACTAGGTGTGACGCAACCCTCGCGACAGAGAAACTAGGTGTGACGCAATCCTCGTGACAGAGAAACTAGGTGTGACGCAATCCTCATGACAGAGAAACTAGGTGTGATGCAATCCTTGTGGCAGAGAAACTAGGTATGACGCAATCCTCGCGACAGAGAAACTAGGTGTGATGCAATCCTCATGACAGAGAAACTAGGTGTGATGCAATCCTCGTGACAGAGAAACTAGGTGTGACGCAACCCTCGCGACAGAGAAACTAGGTGTGATGCAATCCTCGTGACAGAGAAACTAGGTGTGATGCAATCCTTGTGGCAGAGAAACTAGGTATGACGCAATCCTCGTGACAGTGAAATTAGGTGTGATGCAATCCTCTTACAAGAGAAACTAGGTGTGACACAATCCTCGTGACAGAGAAACTAGGTGTGATGCAATCCTCTTACAAGAGAAACTAGGTGTGATGCAATCCTCATGACAGAGAAACTAGGTGTGATGCAATCCTTGTGACAGAGAAACTAAGTGTGATGCAATCCTCATGACAGAGAAACTAGGTGTGACACAATCCTCTTACAAGAGAAACTAGATGTGATGCAATCCTCATGACAGAGAAACTAGGTGTGACACAATCCTCTTACAAGAGAAACTAGGTGTGATGCAATATTCATGACAGAGAAACTAGGTGTGACGCAATCCTCGTGACAGAGAAACAAAGAAGAACACGGACGATCTTGTTTATAACCCGCCAGTATCTAGAGACGCACAGCGAATGTTGACTGCTGATGTACAAACTGGAATTTAAGGTGATTGGGCTAGGAACAGCCAGAGATCTTTGGAGAAGGAAGGGAGATTCCCTGGAAGGGTCAGTAATGGCCTCTGCACTCCAGGATAGAAGAGTGGCTCATGAAGTCTGTTTTAGTGCAACTGTGAGCTTCTTGGCGTTTCTTACTATATACAGAAACTTCTCTAGTGGATCAAAGAGTGCAAGTTGTTCATGAAAGTAACTAAAGGTGCCGTTATCTCTACACTCCTGGGTAAAAGTGATATGGCCCAGGAAGTCTGTTAGAGTGCAACTGTAAACTTATTAGTGTTTCTTTGTGTAAACAGAAACTTCAGGAGCAGTCTCTGGTGGATCAAAGAGTGCAAGTTGTTCATGAAAGTAACTAAAGGTGCCGTTATCTCTACACTTCTGGGTAAAAAAGATATGGCCCAGGAAGTCTGTTCTGAGTGCAACTGTAAACTTCTTAGTGTTTCTTTGTGTAAACAGAAACTTCAGGAGCAGTCTCTGGTGAATCAAAGAGTGCAAATTGTTATTGAAAGCACTGTTAGAGCTGTCACCTCTGGACCTCTGGATGGAAGAGGTGTGGCTCAGAAAATCTGCCAGAATGCAAGTGTGAGCTTCTAGATTTTGTGTTACTTTAACATACAATAATATGGAGGTGTTTCCATGTTAATGAATGCAGCTATTGATTTCTGGAGGTTAGTAACAATTATATACAGTGTTTCCATGTTAATGATTGCAACAATTTATTTCTGAAGGTCCGTATCAATGATATAAGGTGTGTTCATGCTAAAGAATGCAGCTATTGATTTCTGGAGGTCTGTAACAATGATATAAGGTGTTTGCATGTTAATGAATACAACTGTTAATTCTCTAAGGTATTTTAACAATAATATGAAGGTGTTTTTTTTTTCCTTCATATTATATCTGACAGTTTGGTAACGTAAATGTTAATTTCATCAGGTTTGCATCAATAATATGAGTTTCATCTTCATAAATCATCATCATTATGTGCCATGCCGATAAGTGTGGATGGTCATGTTTCATGATCTCACACGATCACCAGAGTCCTGGATCAGTTCCATATTCTTGTCTCAACCATGCTGTGTGACCAAGCCATCCAGATATTTACTTCTCTGCCTTTCCCTTCTTCTTTTCCCTTCAATCTTGCCAATTGTCACCAAGTTCTCCAGTTTATTTCTTCTCATAACGTCCCCACAAAATTCTGACTGTCTACGTCTAATTTCTCTAATCAGTTTACGGTTTTCATTTGTTTCTTGCAGGACTCATTAGTTCTTCTGTCTATGAATGCATCTGTTAATTTCATAAGGTTTGTAACAATAAAAATTTAATCTTCATGAATGCAACTGTTAATTTCATAAAGTTTGTAACAATAATAAGTGTTTCAACTTCATAAATACAATTGTTAATTTATGAATATCTGTAACAATAATATGCATTTCATGTTAACAAATGTATAAATTTATGAATTTTTAATAATATAAACATTTTTTCCTTATTATATAATTAATGCTGTTAACTTTTTTCAATCTTCTACAAAACAGAATATATTAACTGGCAAATGGGGGGTTTCTGTGACGAAGTTGTCAAGCCGCCTGCTTTGCGCTACGAAGGCCTTGGGTTCAATTCTGAATACCATAATTCAGTTCGCAAGTGCAATTTTCTCGGAGATTACTGCGAGTCATTGCTGGAGCTTAGGAAACCTAGCTTTGTGCCTCGCTTTCAGCAGGTGACTCTACGGAAGAAACCAAGCCATGTGGAATAAAACCCAGTGCAATTAAGTCAATTCTCTTGCCTTTAAACTGCCACATTTCAAGACAGTTATACATTAACTGCCAAATTTCAAGACAGTTATACATTAACTGCCAAATTTCAAGAGTTTAAATTAACTGCCAAATTTTACTTGCAATTGGATTATATAAAAATTAGGATGACAGAGAGAAGCTGACACTGCATTGCTGCCGCTCACTAGCGTTCAATTATGAGCAAGTCATTCTATAACCCCCATCTCACCATCGAAATCTCGTGGCAATAAGCTAAAATAGTAAAGAGATAAAACTTTGTTGGGTTTGATAAACTATGTAACAAGTGTCCAGAGTTATATAAATAATCAGCCAAATGTCTAGAGATTTCTACAAATTGTCAGCAGGTGTCTAAACAATCTGCCAATTGTCCAGAAATATCTAATTTATCTGCCAACTGTTAAAAGATATCTAAATTATATGTCCAGTCTAGAAATATCTAAATTATCTGCCAAATGTTAAAAGACATCTTAATTACAATTACATGCCAACAGTCCAGAAATATCTAAATTATCTGCCAAAAGTCAAGAAACTTCCGCCACCTGTCTAGAAATATCTAAATTATGCGCCAGTTGTCTGAAGAATCACAAATTTGAGCTAGCTGATGGACACTATGTAAACCTCTCCACATTTGAATATTCTAAGATATTCACAGACAATGCTGCCCACTAAACTGGGACACTGCTTATACAGGCCTTGACAGGTTATGCTCAGGTAAAAGGATGTGACAAACAGGAATGAAACCTGATGATATCGGGGAGGCTATAAACGACATTTTCTGCACTCAGTATTAACTGCGCTTTGTTCCAAAATTAGCGGCCAATCGGGTCTTCTTTTTCTGATAATCACGGGCAGATTTTCTCGAGGGAGTGGCAGATTTTGAAGAAACACCTGAAGACGATGAAAGAGTCCCCGGTTGTAAGGATGAAGAGGATTGAAATACCACTCCATTTTTATCTTTCGTGTCCTTTGGAACAGCCGGATACTTGTCTGGCTGGCGAGCCAGCATGATAGGCTCTGCTGATGGTAACTGTGTCCCAAAATCATCCATATGATGAAACTTTGTGTCACTTCCAGAACTCAGTCCTCCATCTGACCTCTCGCTTTCACTGTCTTTTCTCTTACTGGGCGTTTTCTGATTTCTGGAGACCTGAAATGCACACACACACGTCAATAAACACATAAATAAATACAATAACATTAGAATTCTTTGAATTTATTCATACTGACGCCTAAAGAGGAGGAAGAAGAATAACAATTACCAGAAAACTGATAGGTCCCTGTAGGTCAGCATGGCCGAATGGATAAGAACGTGTGTTCTTAAACATCTTATGTGCTGATGTCGAGGTAAAGGGTTCACCGGACAGTTGGACTAAAATGTTGACCTCTCATCCTTGACTTGGGGGTGTAAATTACAAGTACCTCTGAAGTCGAAGTGGGTTCACCTGATGACGAGGGACACTATTAATAGGGAACGCTAATCTACATGCAAAATTTAGTTCAGAACTACTAGAAGTAGTGTGTATGGACTAATCTTGAGTTCAAAACGAGCGAGTGCAAAAAAAAAAAAAAGGTCCCTCTGCATTAAACTTATAGTAAAAAAAAGTCCTTTAGGGGCAGTGGGCTGACAGAGCCAGGCCCATGTTTCATAAACCAATGGGCCCTCGGCGGGGGATGTGGTCAGCATCATACAGGGCGCCTTTACTTTCCCAGACATTTCCTCACACAGGGTGACCCAAACAATAAAAACGGAACCAACAAATCTTTGAACGTGGGCACCGCATTCACCTGACTTGAACCCCCTAGATTTTTATCTATGCGGGTATCTCAAGGATAATGTGTACCAGACAAGCAAAAGATCGGGGAAATCCCCACAGAGGAATGCGGTTGTGGTAATTATGCAAGTGTGCATCTAACGCTGTGGAGGCCATTTGGAGCATATTTTGGAAAGAAGATCATTTTTATGCAAAGCGACCGAGGTAACTGAAACTGTTTGAAATGATTGTACACAGACTGAAGTTTACTTTCACCAAATTTCAAGTAATTTGTGACCTTTGTAGGATTTAATAAACTTTTTATGGGTTCTGTTTCTGTGTGTGTCACCCTGTACCAGCTTTAGGCTGGGCCAATCTGGCAGCTCAAGTCAATTTTTAAAATATGAATCCACCCCGATGGGAATTGAACCCATGATCGACGATTAAACTTGTCTAGGGACAACAAATAAAGTGGTTCAGACATTTGGGTATAATGACCATCGATTAAACTTATCTAGGGAGAACAATTGTTTTGGACACATAATAAAGCCCAGTAATCTGACACTTTGTTCCTACAGCTACAGAAAAATCTGGCCATAGAGCTAAAAAAGATCGAAAATGTAAATGGCAAATTTGGACATCACACTCTCGTACAGGTAAGAAAAGGTATGCGACAATAATACGTCTTCTTCTGCGTTCATCCAGAGAGATTTTTCGGATGTGATTGCATTGTGCCTGTTTACAGCTGAGCTGCGTTCTTGTGCCGTTAGGTCAACCCATCCGACGGGTGTTTGTTGACCGGTTTAACCTTACCAGCGACAATAATACAACATCACACTCATACAACCAGGAGAATATCTGTGACAATAATACAACATCACACTCTTGTACAGCTAGGAGAAGGTCTGTGACAATAATACAACATCACACTCTCATACAACTAGGAGAGGGTCAAGACAATAATACAACATCACACTCTCATACAACCAGGAGAATGTCTGTGACAATAATACAACATCACATTCTTGTACAACCAGGAGAAGGTCAAGACAATAACACAACATCACACTCTTGTACAGCTACGAGAAGATCAAGACAATAATACAACATGACACTCTCGTACAACTAGGAGAAGATCAAGACAATAACGCAACATCACACTCTCATACAACCAGGAGAAGGTCTGTGACAATAATACAAGATCACACTCTCGTACAACCAGGAGAAGGTCAAGACAATAATACAACATCACACTCTTGTACAACTAGGAGAAGATCAAGACAATAACGCAACATCACACTCTCATACAACCAGGAGAAGGTCTGTGACAATAATACAACATCACACTCTCATACAACCAGGAGAAGGTCAAGACAATAATACAACATCACACTCTCATACAACCAGGAGATGGTCAAGACAATAATACAACATCACACTCTTGTACAACTAGGAGAAGATCAAGACAATAATACAACATGACACTCTCATACAACCAGGAGAAGGTCTGTGACAATAATACAACATCACACTCTTGTACAGCTAGGAGAAGATCAAGACAATAATACAACATGACACTCTCATACAACCAGGAGAAGGTCTGTGACAATAATACAACATGACACTCTCATACAACCAGGAGAAGGTCTGTGACAATAATACAACATCACACTCTTGTACAGCTAGGAGGTCTGTGACAATAATACAACATCACACTCTTGTACAGCTAGGAGAAGGTCTGTGACAATAATACAACACCACACTCTTGTACAACCAGGAGAAGGTCTGTGACAATAATACAACATCACACTCTTGTACAGAACTCTTCGCTGGCTTCTGAGGATGGGGACGGAGTGCTTATGGGAATGCCCCGAATGCTGTGATGTCGGTTCTTAAATCAATCAATCAATCAATCAAAACCCTTGTACAGCTGCGAGAAGATCTGTGACAATAATATATCACTCTTCAAATAGTATCAACCCCCAGGTCCCCCCCCCCCCCCAGTCAACTTGTCCATGGCTGGTCGTGTTTTGCAATTAGTTTTCTATGGGATGTGACAGCCAGCCTCACGCCAACACTCTGTAGTCACCTCTTACAATAAACATGGCAGGTCACAGTGGTACTATTCTTTGCTTCCACAAGTGCTGCAGTCACACACGGGCACTATTCATTTTAATTTAAAGTTATGTTTGTTTCTCCAGCAGTTAATTTTTTTGTCATGCTGCTGAATATATGGAAGCAAATCATGGACAATTAGTTAGGAATTATGTGGAGGATACGGAGATGTGGATATCTGTTGGGGTAACATCCTTGCACTCTGGGCAAGTCCACAGATGCTCAGATCCTCCCCCCAACATATACATCAGCGTCCGGCGGCTAGTGGTGCCAGTTCTGTGTTGGTTGATGAGGCCCCTTATTCTCTCGATGTGTGTCTCTTGTCTGGCCATGCCAATTCTTACTCCCGAGTCACTAAACCTAGACAACGTTGTGGACTCACTGAAGTCAAAGTCTTCCACTCTCTCTAAGGGCGGTAATAACATTGGCACAATCCATAGACTGGCCATCTGCAGGGGACTCAGAGCCAGCAAGTTTATCAGCTCGTTCCATTATTCTCAACTCCTGCATTTCCAGAATGAAGATCAAAGCGACTTTATGGACAACAGACCTCCGCAGTGATTCAGTACAATGTCTACGTCCAGAACATGCCTTGATTTTTCGAATCATGCTCACTGAATCACTTAGTACACAAATGCTGGTATAATTCTGATTATGTGCTTTTAGAGAATTATGAGAAGACCGTGGATGGATAGAAACTGCAATGAAGATATCTTGAAAGAAGTTCACTCTCAAAGAGAACTGGCAACTCACATCAGAAGAAGACAATCCACAATCTTTGAGCATGTCATGAGAAGGGGAGAGCTGGAGTTAGTCTTCAAATGGGAAGGTTGGCGGGGAAGAGAAGCAGGGGACTACTAAGAGAGAAGATGATGGACAGTTTGCTGTAATGGCTTGGGGGAATATTAGTATCAGAAATGACTGGCAGAACATGAAACAGAAGACTGTGGACAGATATCAATACCAACGCCACACGGCGTGGACTGTAAGCAGAAGAAGATGTGTTTGGCAAATGTGCCTAACTGGCATGCTCCCTTATTTTCCACTGTACAAATGGTGACCACATCTAGAAGCCACACTAACCTGTAATGGTATAAACTGCTGGATCACTGACGATGCTGTCGTCGCAGTGGACCCTACATGGTCAGCTGCCGTAGATGCTGGCAACTGACCGGCCGACACCGGGACAGCGTGTGACGGCAGAATCTGACAGTCTGACTGCAGATGCTGTCTTTGAATAAGCTAAAACAAATGTGTATCAATTAGCGAAGATAATTTACTAGAGGATGCTAAAATATGTGTAAGTTAGTGCGGTTAAATTACACAAGATAAGAGATTTCTTACTTGGGACGTGAGACCCTTATGCACCCCTTGAGGCATATGGTGCTGGTTCTATATTTATAGAGACCAGTAAGTACCCTTGGGGTGGTGTAATCAATATCATGCCACATGCCTTTCATCTCCAAGACATTTTCTGACACCCATCTTAGGCTGGGTCAAGTCTGGGAAGCCTAGGTCAATCTTTAAAATCTGCCTTGATATAAATTCAAATCCATGACCATTATGTCAGCAGGCAAGAGATATTTCTTATCTGTTGCAGTTTCACAAGATAAGAGATTTATTATCTGTTGCAGTTTCCCAAGATGTTGCAGTTTCGCAAGATAAGATATTTCTTATTTGTTGCAGTTTCCTAAGATAAGAGATTTCTTATTTATTATACAAAATCCACATATTATGATTTATGGGAGCAGACTGAGCACTTATGAAGTTCTCTGAGTGTGCCATGAATGTGATCCTAGACAAAATTAATCTTTTGGTAGTAGAAGGATGCCAAGTCTTCTCAGACAAGGTCGAAAAACAGGAGATCCAAAGTACATGAAAGGCATGTTAAAAATGCTTTAGCAATTAAAAATAATAATGAACAAGCTGTATTGCACACTGCCTCAGCAAATGTAATCATGAGAAAACAAAGGAATATCCACAGTATGGTTGGGGTTTGGTGAGCCGTGTGTAGTCAGGTCTATGAGATTTAAAGTGTCTATGATCCCCCACGACCTCATCGGGTGTGGTGATGCAACAACTGTCTAGGTTATTGAAGACGTCAGCTATGTCAGTCAGTTAGTCAGTTAATCAAAGCAGTCAGTCAGTTAATCAAAGCAGTCAGTCAGTTAATCAAAGCAGTCAGTCAGTTAATCAAATCAGTCAGTCAGTTAATCACAGCAGTCAGTCATTTAATCAATCAAAGGTGATGCAAGAACTTTCTAGGTTATGTCAAATGCCAGCCATGTCAGTCAGTTAATCACTCAGTCAGTCAGTTCTTCTTCTTCTTTCGTTCGCTTGAAATATGTCTATATCTGCAATGTCGTCTCTTGCATGAATTGAACTGTTTTTTTCAGTTCACACAGTGGTCCATAGAGTTTATCTTCCACTGTCGTCTCTCTAGGCCAGAAGGTTTGCCTAGATATGTTATATTTTGGGCAGTCTTGGAGTATGTGCTCTGCTGTCTGCGACGCCAATCCACATGTGCACATGGCTGTTTCACCAATCTTGAATTTTGTATACATGTGGTTGCGTAATCTATTGTGTCCTGTTCTGAGGCGCAGAATAATGACTTGTTCTGGTCTGTCCATAATGTGGTAGTCATCTTGAGCAGGTTTTGGTGGCTTTCTGACTGATTTGATCATTCTTTTCTTTTGGTGGTATGTAACGGGCACATCAGGCTGTTCCTCTTTGGCTCCTTCCTTAGCCAATTGATCAGCTCTGTCATTTCCAGGTACTCCACAGTGGGATGGTATCCACTGTATGGTGACTTTATGCTGACTGCTAAGTTCAGAAAGTAGTGTCCTTAGTACTGGCAATTTCCCAGAGAGGAGCGCCTCGAGTACTGATTTTGCATCTGTTAGTAGCACCACAGGTTGTGTACCATTGCTGTTATTTAGTAATTTCTCTGTTGCTATCTTGATTGCCTCAATTTCGGCATCATAGTTATGGCAGTACTTTCCTGTCGGTACTCTGGCTGTGTCCCTAGTATTATTTGGGTATTCTATGTACACTCCCGCTCCTCCATTTCGAACAGCATTTTGTGCTGACCCATCTGTGTAGACTCGGATCCAGAGGTCCTGTGGGTATTCTTCATCAAGGAAGCTGAGAGTGGCCGTTCTGCGCTGCACACTGTTCTGTTCTTCCTTGTCAAATATTCCTCTCACTTTTGTCTGGATTTGTAACGATAGTCTATGCTCATCTTTCCATGGAGTTCGCTCTGGAATAGTTGTTAGGGGGATACCAACTGTGGGCAGATCAGTGGTTTCTCTGCAGAGTCGTTTGGCCTGGTGGATAAAACTACTTCTTTTCAACCGCCCCATAGCTAGGTTTTCAAATCTGTTCTTCATAGGGTGGCCTGGCAAGCTGAGGAACTTTTCTGCTTGTATTAGCGTTTTCGTATCTCTGCGCTCACTCAGTGCCTGTGTCCTCCCCATCTTCTCCATTTCCACTATAGGGGTTGATCTCATCCCTCCTGTGGTGACTCTAAGTGCTTGATTTTGCACCTTGTCCAGCTCTTGTAGTGTGGTATTTGATGCTGAACACCACGCAGTTGACCCATATTCCAGGTGTGGTCGTATGCTCTGTTGGTAAACTTTGCTAAGTATTTTCGTACTGGCTCCCCATGTGGTTCCACTTAGCTTTCTCAGGATGGCTATTTTCCTTCTGGCTTTTGCTACTGCTTTGTTGATGTGCTTTCTCCATGTCAGCTTGCCATCAAATGTTACTCCAAGGTATGTTGGTTCTTTATCTTCTCTTAGGGGTGTTCCATTTATCTGGATGATCCCTGCCTTTTGTTTTGGAGAGAGGGTAAATAGGGTGGTGCTGCACTTGTCAGTGTTTATGCTGACACACCATCTATTTGCCCATGCAGCAAATGTATCTACAGCTCTTTGTAGCAATCTGGTGGCCACTGATGCATATTCATTTGTGCTCCATAGAACCAGGTCATCGGCGTACATTGCCGCTTTAATTCCATGCGGTAGGTGAGCAACAAGATCATTGATGAAGATTAGAAAAAGTGTGGGGGACAAGACTCCGCCCTGGGGGACACCGTGACGCAGTAGTACTTTCTTGCTCTTGAGTCCGTCTATCTGTACTCGGGCTCTTCTGTTGTGCAAGTATGCTTTCACCCATTTGTACATTCTTCCATTGACTTTGCAGTTTCTCAGTTTCTTCATCAGACCTTCTTTCCAGACTTTGTCAAAGGCTTTCTTCAGATCTATCCATGCCGCAAGCACCAGCTTCTTCTCTTGGAATGCATCCTCAATTTCTTGAGAGAGGTGGGTTGTCTGATCTTCCGTAGAGTAGCACTGCCTAAAGCCAGCCTGCTGTGGCACAAGGATGTTTTTACTTTCAATGTACCACTGCAGTCTGTGATTGATGATGCGCTCCAGTGTTTTGCAGAGACAGCTGGTGAGGCTAATTGGTCTGTAGCTAGAGGCAATGGAACCATCTTTCCCTGATTTTAGGAGGGGTATCATGATTGCTTCTCTCCAGGCTTGTGGAACACTGCCTAAGGTCCAGCTGTTATTGAAGATCTGCAACAGCTTTGTTTTGGCCTCTGTTCCTAGGTTCCTGATCATTTCATTGGAGATACCATCAGCTCCTGGTGACTTTCTCATTTTCAGTTTTGATATGGCTAGCTCCAGTTCAGTCAGTCAGTTAATCAAAGCAGTCAGTCAGTTAATCAGCAAGGGTGGTGATACAACAACTTTTTAGGTTATGGAAGACGTCAGTCAGTTAATCACTCAGTCAGTCATTAATCAAAGCAGTCAGTCAGTTAATCAATCAGCAAGGGTGGTGATACAACCTGTTAGGTTATGGAAGATGTCAGTCAGTTAATCACTCAGTTATAGCAGTCCTATTCTTCTCATTTGCTGTTCTAGTTATGTCTACACAAGATCTGGTTTGTTAGGATGGAGGTCAGCCATGACATTAGTCAGTCAGTCAGACAATCAGCCTGACAAGCAATGAAACAGTCGGTCAGTCATACAAACTGACAGTCAATCAAACAGATTGTCAATCAGTCAGTTGGCCAGAGAGACAGACTGCCAGACATTCAATCATGGCAGTCAGTCAGTAATGATAAAATCTGCCAGTTTAGATTTTCCCTCCAAAACCAACACAAAAAGTCTGACTCTAAAACTCAAACAAACAAAACAAACATTTACAATGTCTGACCCCTGGCTTACCTCCGGCCTATAATTCAACATGTGCTGACCAATGCTCTGTTGAGAATACTGCTGCTGTTGTTGATGGTGGAGTTGCTGCAGTTTCTGATGCTGTTGCTGCTGCTGCAACAGCTGGTGTAGATTCACGGGTGGCGGCGGCTGGTTAATGAAGTGCTGGGGGGTCAAGAGCAGGGGGGCACTCACTGGTGGCCGCAGCGGTAGAGCAGTCGGAGCTGGGCCTGGTGGGAGCGTGAAGATTGATCATTCAAAACAATGTGTACCCTTGGTGAATTTAAACATACGCCACAAACAATAGGATTCTAGTATACAACATACCTGTGGTTCCAATATACAACATTAAAAGTCTCAAAGTCTTAAAAGTCAAGAGGATTGACTTCATTGCACTGGGTTGTATCCCATATGGCTCGATCTCTTTCCGCAGGGCTACCTGTCAAAAGCGTCGCACAAAGCACGAACTCCGTAGCTCCAGCGACGATCACAGGAGTCTCCGAGAAAAATGCACTCGTGAACCAAAGGACACGGCCCGGAATTGAACTCACAACCTTTGGAGCTTGAGGCAGACGGCTTGACCACTTCGCCACGGAGACTCCCTAATTATACAACATACCCATTATTCCAATACACAATATACCTGTGATTCCAATATGCAACATACCCAGTATTCCAATACACAATATACCCGTGATTCCAATATGCAACATACCCAGTATTCCAATACACAATATACCTGTGATTCCAATATGCAACATACCCAGTATTCCAATACACAATATACCTGTGATTCCAATATGCAAAATACCCAGTATCCCAATATAAAACATACTCAGTATTCCAATATGCAACATACCTGTGATTCCAATAGGGCTAAAAGCAGAATTGGCAGAAAAGAAGCGGTTAGCATTTGACCTCTGTGCACCAGGCTGGTAGCCAACGGTCAATGGGTGGCTAGTGTTTGGCCGAGCATTCTGGGAAACACAAACAAATACAGAATGAGAGAAGGAACTGTGATGACACTTGCCACGGAGAAACACAGGGTGTGAAAACTTTATCATATTGTTTTTAAACAAATACAGCACTGGAGTGGGAAGTTGCTGCATTTTGCAGAATAAAAATAAAAACATAGCAATCATCATTATTATGTGACCTGCTAGCTGGCAAACATGTTTATGCATCTCCACAGATTTTAGTCATTGGTTTTCTGGATCACTCCATTGATGATATTCATCCAGGCCACTGTTTCAGTCCATCCAGCATCATTTCTCTTGGTATTTGGTGTTCTGGATCACTCCATTGATGATATTCCTCCAGGCCACTGTTTCAGTCCATCCAGCATCATTTCTCTTGGTATTTGGTGTTCTGGATCACTCCATTGATGATATTCCTCCACGCCACTGTTTCAGTCCATCCAGCATCATTTCTCTTGGTATTTGGTGTTCTGGATCACTCCATTGATGATATTCCTCCACGCCACTGTTTCAGTCCATCCAGCATCATTTCTCTTGGTATTTGGTGTTCTGGATCACTCCACTGATGATATTCCTCCAGGCCACTGTTTCAGTCCATCCAGCATCATTTCTCTTGGTATTTGGTGTTCTGGATCACTCCATTGATGATATTCCTCCACGCCACTGTTTCAGTCCATCCAGCATCATTTCTCTTGGTCTGCCCTTGCCTCTTCAACCACAGATCTTACAGTTGTCACAATGTTTTCCAATGTCTCTCTTCTCATTTTATTACCAAAGAAAGTTGTTTGTCACATTCTTATATTTGTAGACAGTGTTCTACTTTCAATAGCCTCTTCCAGGCAATCATTTCAGTCGTCACAAGGTTTTCTAATTTCTCTTTTCTCCTTATATTACCAAAGAACATTGTCTGCAGCATTTTCATATTTTTTCTTCTTCTTTCTTTCACATATTTTCATAGTGTGTTTGCGTGGCATCCTGATAGTTTTGGTTCATCTCCAGGCTGGTTGCCTCCATCATCAGCACATGTCTTTTGTTTGGTTCATCTCCAGGCTGGTTGCCTCCATCATCAGCACATGTCTTTTGTTTGGTTCATCTCCAGGCTGGTTGCCTCCATCATCAGCACATGTCTTTTGTTTGGTTCATCTCCAGGCTGGTTGCCTCCATCATCAGCACATGTCTTTTGTTTGGTTCATCTCCAGGCTGGTTGCCTCCATCATCAGCACATGTCTTTTGTTTGGTTCATCTCCAGGCTGGTTGCCTCCATCATCAGCACATGTCTTTTGTTTGGTTCATCTCCAGGCTGGTTGCCTCCATCATCAGCACATTTCTTTTGTTTGGTTCATCTCCAGGCTGGTTGCCTCCATCATCAGCACATGTCTTTTGTTTGGTTCATCTCCAGGCTGGTTGCCTCCATCATCAGCACATTTCTTTTGTTAAGGTAAACTGTGGCCTTACCCGAGTTTAGATATGTATGTATGTACACACGCTACTGCGCATGTAATTACGTATCTAGATCTGCCTGGTTTTACAGCGCCAGAGACTCGTCGTCGTCGCCCCCCCCCCCTTTTTTTTCTTGTCAGATTGTTGATATCTGTTCTAGATCAGACAAAGGAAGAAGAGGAAAGCAGGAGACAAAGCTGTCAACATAACATCACAATGTAGCAACATCTTCTCTTCTCCTCATGTAACTAGACAACAAAACTACAACACTTTATGAACAATGTCCGTCTGACATACTGCCTTGAACATAGAAGTATTTTTATAACAATCAAATCCTCCAAAGTCGGAGAGTATCTGCGTGCACGGCGAGGAACCACCAGTCTGCACACCAATAAGCCAGACATGGGACAACGGATACTCACGCAAACCTCAGGTCCTGTATGACATCACACTGATGTTGGACAACAGGATGTCTTCATCCAACATGCAGGACTTCACGCTGGAGTTCATAGCCAGCAAACACAAGCAAGCAAGCATAACAATCAAAAAGCAAAGACTCTCATGTCATGGTGTGGTCACACTATAAGGCCTCATCATCATCACCACATGCCTTAACAAAGGTGGCATGGGAGATCATGTCTCTCCACAGATCTCGGTCTTTGGTGCTCTGGATCAACTCTGCTGATGATATTTCTCCAAGCTACCATCTCAGTCCATTCATCACCACTTATCTTTGTCTGCCTTTTTCCCCAGTGATCTGTCCAGTTGTCATGATGTTTTCCAATGCCTCTCTTCTCATCACATGACCAAAGAAAGCTGTTTGTCTCTTTCTTATAGTTGTATATAATGTTCTAGTTTCATTAGTCTCTTTCTTATAGTTGTATATAATGTTCTAGTTTCATTAGTCTCTTTCTTATAGTTGTATATAATGTTCTAGTTTCATTAGTCTCTTTCTTATTGTTGTATATAATGTTCTACTTCCATTAGTCTCTTTCTTATAGTTGTATACAATGTTCTACTTCCATTAGTCTCTTTATTATAGTTGTATATAATGTTCTACTTCCATTAGTCTCTTTCTTATAGTTGTATATAATGTTCTAGTTTCATTAGTCTCTTTCTTATAGTTGTATATAATGTTCTAGTTTCATTAGTCTCTTTCTTATAGTTGTATACAGTGTTCTACTTACATTAGTCTCTTTCTTATAGTTGTATATAATGTTCTACTTCCATTAGTCTCTTTCTTATAGTTGTATACAATGTTCTACTTCCATTAGTCTCTTTCTTATAGTTGTATATAATGTTCTACTTCCATTAGTCTCTTTCTTATAGTTGTATACAATGTTCTACTTCCATTAGTCTCTTTCTTATAGTTGTATACAATGTTCTACTTCCATTAGTCTCTTTCTTATAGTTGTATATAATGTTCTACTTCCATTAGTCTCTTTCTTATAGTTGTATATAATGTTCTACTTCCATTAGTCTCTTTCTTATAGTTGTATACAATGTTCTACTTCCATTAGTCTCTTTCTTATAGTTGTATATAATGTTCTACTTCCATTAATCTCTTTCTTATAGTTGTATATAATGTTCTAGTTTCATTAGTCTCTTTCTTATAGTTGTATATAATGTTCTAGTTTCATTAGTCTCTTTCTTATAGTTGTATACAATGTTCTACTTCCATTAGTCTCTTTCTTATAATTGTATATAATGTTCTAGTTTCATTAGTCTCTTTCTTATAGTTGTATATAATGTTCTAGTTTCATTAGTCTCTTTCTTATAGTTGTATATAATGTTCTAGTTTCATTAGTCTCTTTCTTATAGTTGTATATAATGTTCTAGTTTCATTAGTCTCTGTCAGACAATCGTTGTTAGTTACTCTGGCAGTCCATGGTATTCCCTACATTCGTCTCAGGAACCACAACTCCGTTGCTTCCCAGCTTTTCCTAATCTGCTCAACAACATTCCATGATTCACCACCATAAAACAAACAGGTTCTATATAACGCTTCAGCACTCTCTTTCTTACATTCAGTGACAGCAACTTATAGCATAAGATACGTTTTATTTTCTGGAATGCATATTTTGCTTGACCTATTCCGCTCTTTCGTAATCCCGCATACTGCATTTGAAACACAGCTGTGGGCAATTTGGCAGCAGACCGCCTTGTGTTGGGTATTTTATCAAATGGTAAGGGTGCCGGTCATTCAGAAAGCAATGGCAAACAACTGAATGTAAACTTGCCAAGAGATCACAAACAGCCAAAAGAGGCTGGAGTTGACTGCCACGTCCTGTAAAGGATATGCAACTAACTTAACTTTATTCTGCACTCGTGCATCTCCCATCTGATGCTACGACTGCACCTAGGTCACAAAGGAGAACTCAACATATTTCCCATTAAAATTTAAGTCACTTACCAAACATAGTATGGCCATGCCAGCAGCACTCTTCGCAGCTTCTTCTTTTGTCCGACACTGCGACCCTTCATAACGTTGTCCGTTTGGTAGAATCACATTAGCAATGTAGGCATTCTAATAGGAAAACAGTAGAGATTGTCAACTGTGGTATGTTAAGGTCATTCGACAGCCCGTGATACAAACTGATACCACAGTAATTTTAAACTATCAGGTTTCTTTGTTTATACAACAATGGTTGAGCTATTCAGATTGCAGCTGCTTCAGCATATTTTAACATTAATCCATTTTGTGGTTAAACATGTGAAAAGAGCTGTCTCTGTGGTGCTGACAAGATAGTTTAAAATTACTGTGGTAGTCAGTTTAAGTGACCGCGGCAATATGTATGGCGTATATTTCAGCTTTCATTGTTTGCTTTGTTTTATGTTGAGTGGCGTCTGCTGTAGGCACCTGACAACAAGAAAGTGTCCTGAAGAAGCTTTCCTATTATAGGACTGTGATGTGATAGGGACAGCACACTGTGTAGGCCTGGATGCATGGAGGAATTGGTGGCCAATCGTTTCCTCACTTAGCAGGCGACAAAACCAGGTGTCGAACGCTCAACCGACCATGCTTATGACATTACCACCATTCCCTATCAACTTCGCTAACGAGCCCGCTGCACCTCAGCAGATGCAGCGAAATATGTCAGGCATTAAACTGTGCAACCTTTGGTTTGTGCAACGGACATTCACCAAAAACAGCACACGAATGTAATCAGCATTCACTAGCCATGTGGTCAGCAAGGCCGAATGAATAAAAACACTCACTTTTACTCTTCTGGTGTAGAGACCCTGAAACAGACAAGACGGTTCAAGCCAACAATCCCACCATGGGAACTAACAGTCCCATTCACTGACTGTAGTCTAGCAAAGTACATCACCAAGGACACGGAGGACACAGATGCAAGAGTAACGGCCGAGGAATACATACAAGAATTCAGTAAGGACAACCTCATAATATACACAGACGGGTCCAAAAACGAACAGGGAGAGGTAGGAGCAGGGGTAGTGGTCCCAGACTGGAAGCTGAAGAGACAGTTCAAGCTAACAGACCAGACAGCAGTATGCACGGCCAAACTAGTTGCCATAATGAAAGGTCTAGAGATCGCAGCCGAAAACCCACCACTGAGACTGTGTATATTAACAGACTCCCTGTCATCAGTACAAACGCTCGGGAACTTCAATAGAGGCAACAGACCCGACATAAAAGAGGAGATACTAGTGACAGCCACTAACCTCAGGTACATGGGTTGCCAAGTCACCATCGGATGGATACCAGCACACAGGGGTATCCCGGGAAACGAACAGGCAGACAGAGCGGCGAAACGGGGAATAACCAGCACTAATCAAATCTGCACAGGCCTAGGTAAAGTAGAAGGGAAGAATATAGTCAAAAACTATATTCTCAAGGAATGGAGGCAACAGTGGCGATAAAGGCCGTCATGCCTTCCGAGTGTTGGGTGAACCCAGATTCAAGCCACAAGTCAAGACCAACATGAAAGCACCGGCAAACAGACAGCTCTGGAGAATCAGATTAGGCAATTGGAAAGACACAAGAGAAAACCCAAACTGCAGAGTATACCGAGAAAACAACACCATCGAACACTACTTACTAGTATGCGACAAGTACAATAGAGAGCGAAGGGACCTGAGAGATCACTTCGTCAAAACTGGGAACCCAATGACAATGACGGAGTGCCTGCACATAAACAGCAACCCGGAAACACAGCGACTGGTCAGACAGTTCCTATGCAGAACAGGGAAGACCGTATAACCTCCCTGCACTGTATATATGTATATATGTATTTGTTTGTATCTGTGCATGTTTATATATGTTGTTAAAAAAAAAAAAAAAAAAAAAAAAAAAAAAAAAATGGCGGGGTGAAGGGCAGGAAGGTGGGTTGGATCTTCCGGTAGAGCACCTGAATTAGGAAGACAGAGAGACCTGGTCATCTTGTTGCCACACCACACCCACACGCGATGAAGAAAACCGCCGAAACTCACAAGCGTAAAGGAGTTTGTAACGCTGAACGGGGGGACAACATGAGACTTGCAATTAAATGCTCCGCCCTTGCCTACATCAAGTCCTTATGAGGACTGGACATGACCGGGACTAGCCCCGATGAGAATAACAATAGAAACGACAAGCAGTTAGCAGGGCTAACAGAGAAAAGAAGCCAAAAAACGAGAGAATGCGGGCCCAACCACGGACCGCTCTTTACCAGGACCAGCACAAAACAAACATATCCGACGAACAGAGCGGAACCAATAAAACTAGTAGGAATTAGGACTAACAATCCACACAACTACGGCTCTCAACAATAACCACAGCGATGAAGCAGGTTAGACGAGGCCGAATTTTGAATTTTTTTGGGGGAAAATTGGAATTGGAATCTTCTGGTGTGCTGATGGCAAGATAGCGGGTTCAACTCCCTACACCAGTCAGTTGGACTGAAATGTTCACTTCCCGTCCTTGACTTGGGGATGTAAATTACAAGTACCTCTGAAGTCAAAGGTGAGGGACACTGGTAATATGGGAAGCTGAACCACAAGCAAATATCAGTCCAGCGTGGACTACACTGAAGTTCAAGATGAGCGAATGAAGATAAAAAAACAATGGGCAATGTCGTGAGATGAGAAAAATGAACATAATTTGATACAAGTTTGGTGTAAGGTTAGAGTGAGGGCTACAGTTAAGTTTTCATAAGAGGTTAGCTTAGAGTTTGAGTTAAGAGTGAGTGTTTAGGTTTTCACCAGGGTTTGGCTTAAGGATAGAGTGTGTGTTTACGTGTAGACATGGGTTTCACTTAAATGTTGAGGTAGGCTAGTTAGGTCTGGGTGTAAAGTCAGACTAGGGTTAGGGTTATATTTAAAGTTAGGTGTGGGTGTAAAGTCAGACTAGGATTATGGTTATATATTTAAAGTTAGGTGTGGGTGTAAAGTCAGACTAGGATTATGGTTATATTTAAAGTTAGGTGTGGGTGTAAAGTCAGACTAGGATTATGGTTATATATTTAAAGTTAGGTGTGGGTGTAAAGTCAGATTAGGATTATGGTTATATATTTAAAGTTAGGTGTGGGTGTAAAGTCAGACTAGGATTATGGTTATATTTAAAGTTAGGTGTGGGTGTAAAGTCAGACTAGGATTATGGTTATATATTTAAAGTTAGGTGTGGGTGTAAAGTCAGATTAGAGTAAGGGTTATATTTAAAGTTAGGTGTGGGTGTAAAGTCAGATTAGAGTAAGGGTTATATTTAAAGTTAGGTGTGGGTGTAAAGTCAGATTAGAGTAAGGGTTATATTTAAAGTTAGGTGTGGGTGTAAAGTCAGACTAGGGTTAGGGTTATATTTAAAGTTAGGTGTGGGTGTAAAGTCAGACTAGGATTATGGTTATATAGTTAAAGTTAGGTGTGGGTGTACAGTCAGACTAGGGTTATGGTTATATTTACCGTTAGGTTTGAGCCTAAGGTATCACTTGGTTTAGTGTTTAGATTTAAAGCCAGGCTCGGGCTAATGTTAGCACTTTGAGCACAGTCAGACAAGAGATGGACGTCAGCTTTCCATGTTTGCCGCGGGAGGCAAAGACTGGTCATCTATCCCTCCATGCAACAAAGCCTACAAAATATAATGGATCTAACACTTCACATACCCATAACTGGCTCCTGTTACTGGACATTTAACAAAAATTAGCACCAGGGTTAGTGTCACAGACAAGCAAAAAAGGAATTTCATGGAATGGGCCTCAATTAGCACTAGGGTTAGTGTCCGTGAGACACAGAAAAGGAATTTCATGGAATGGGCCTCAATTAGCACTAGGGTTAGTGTCAGGAAGATGCAAATAAGGAATTTCATGGAATGGGCCTCATTTAGCACTAGGGTTAGTGTCAGTGAGACACAGAGAAGAAATTTCATGGAATGGGCCTCAATTAGCACTAGGGTTAGTGTCAGTGAGACACAGAGAAGGAATTTCATGGAATGGGCCTCAATTAGCACTAGGGTTAGTGTCGGGGACAAGCAAAGAAGGGATTTCATGGAATGGGCCTCAATTAGCTCTAGGGTTAGTGTCAGGAAGATGCAAATAAGGAATTTCATGGAATGGGCCTCATTTAGCACTAGGGTTAGTGTCAGTGAGACACAAAAAAGGAATTTCATGGAATGGGCCTCAATTAGCACTAGGGTTAGTGTCGGGGAGACACAAAAAAGGAATTTCATGGAATGGGCCTCAATTAG
The DNA here is from genome assembly GCA_963921405.1 of Cepaea hortensis. Lineage (NCBI taxonomy): Eukaryota > Metazoa > Mollusca > Gastropoda > Stylommatophora > Helicidae > Cepaea > Cepaea hortensis. The sequence goes on from OY992896.1 coordinate 11,058,246, forward strand.
CACTAGGGTTAGTGTCGGGGAGACACAGAAAAGGAATTTCATGGAATGGGCCTTAATTAGCACTAGGGTTAGTGTCGGGGACAAGCAAAGAAGGGATTTCACGTAATGGGCCTAAATTCGTCCATGCCATGAAATGAGTAATTGTATGATGAAGGTGTAGCACATTTACCCTTTATGTATGACAAGTACCCACCTGCTTGGGCTGGAGCTTGTAATCATACTGTGGAGGGCCAACGTTCAAGGTATTCTTGCAGTATGCCTCCAACTCCATAGTTGTGTCTCTACAAAGATTGCAAACACTGACAATTAATGGTGACATATGATTACTATTGTCACAGTCTCAGGATCTTGAATTGGAAACAAATAGGTATATTAAGCTCCTGCGAGAAGAAACATACTAAACACAAACACGTAGCACATACCTTACAAGGAGATCCATCGTATACCGGTATACAGGTGAAAATACAAAATCAGAAGTAATCAATAAATATATAAAATGAATAATAAAATAAAATACACTCAAAAGCGTACAGCATCCTGTGTGTCGTATTATACGCTTTTGAGTGTATTTTATTTTATTATTCATTTTATATATTTATTGATTACTTCTGATTTTGTATTTTCACCTGTATTCCGGTATACGATGGATCTCCTTGTAAGGTATGTGCTACGTGTTTGTGTTTAGTATGTTTCTTCTCGCAGGAGCTTAATATACCTATTTGTTTCCAATTCATATCGTTATATCCTACTGCAGCCGCTGCTTTTTCTTCTATTCCTCAGGATCTTGGAGCAGTTCTTTGTGGTACGGCCTGTGCAGTTTGGCCAGCGTTCAAAGTATCATCACGCCTTTCCACAGATGTTTAGTTTCAGTACCAGTTTTGCAAAATCCCACTGGTTTCTGAGCTCTGAGAGGGGAATGAAGGTTCCACAACACATTCTTGGTGCGGATGGTACTGGTTCAGTATTGGGTTGGGAGGAAACCCTATACACCAACCTCACTCCGATAGCTGCACTCCATCCAGCTAACCAACCAAACAGCCAGCCAGCTAACTAACCAACCAAACAGCCAGCCAGCTAACTAACCAACCAAACAGCCAGCCAGCTAACTAACCAACCAAACAGCCAGCCAGCTAACTAACCAAGGAACGAACGAACAAATTTTTTATTTTAAAAAGTAACAAATTGGGCGCGCAGGCCCGTCTTACATTCAGCCCTTTCAATCACTCATCTTTCATTCATCAAATGTGCATGTTACATTTACATAGGGAAAAAAACATTATCAAATGGATTTTGTAAGCATAAACAATGCACATTACGAATGATGCATTCACATGGGGAAAAAAAATATTGTCAAATGAAAGTTGTAAACACAAACAGTGCATATTGCAATGTGTACCAGCCAGCCAGCTAACTAACCAATCGCCAGCCAGCTAACTAACCAATCAAACAGCCATCCAGCTAACTAACCAACCAACAGCCAGCCAGCTAACTAACCAACCAAACAGCCAGCCAGCTAGCTAACTAACCAACCAAACAGCCAGCCAGCCAGCCAGCTAACTAACCAATCGCCAGCCAGCCAGCTAACTAACCAATCAAACAGCCATCCAGCTAACTAACCAACCAAACAGCCAGCCAGCTAACTAACCAACCAAACAGCTAGCCAGCTAACTAACCAACCAAACAGCCAGCCAGCCAACTAACCAACCAAACAGCCAGCCAGCTAACTAACCAACCAAACAGCCAGCCATCTAACTAACCAACAAAACAGCCAGACAGCTAACTAACCAACCAAACAGCCAGTCAGCCAGCTAACTAACCAACCAAACAGCCAGCCAGCTAACTAACCAACCAAACAGCCAGCCAGCTAACTAACCAACAAAACAGCCAGACAGCTAACTAACCAACCAAACAGCCAGCCAGCTAACTAACCAACCAAACAGCCAGACAGCTAATTAACCAACCAAACAGCCAGTCAGCTAACTAACCAACCAAACAGCCAGCTAACAAACCAACCATAAGTAAATGTCATGGTAATTCCATATCAGATACTACTGTAGGGAAAGTGTGAGGCTTTAACATAATACTAGTTTAGTTAATTTATTTTAGTCGGTAGATCAACATCATGGCACATAGGTAACCCATAAGCGCTCCATTCTACTCCTAACTCACACCTGAGTCCGGAGAATCTCAGCTCAGTGCACAAACTCTGTAGCACCGGCGAGGATCCTGAAATACTTTGGGTAGATTTTTAACTCAAAATTGTAGCCTATACTAGGCCATGTAATATAAAGCTGAATGACCTGCTCCCTTCCTCACCACCTGTAATATAAGGCTGAATGACCTGCTCCCTTCCTCACCACCTTTAATATAAGGCTGAATGACCTGCTCCCTTCCTCACCACTTTTAATATAAGGCTGAATGACCTGCCCCCTTCCTCATCACCTTTAATATAAGGCTGAATGACCTGCTCCCTTCCTCACCACCTTTAATATAAGGCTGAATGACCTGCTCCCTTCCTCACCACCTTTAATATAAGGCTGAATGACCTGCTCTCTTCCTCACCACCTTTAATATAAGGCTGAATGACCTGCTCCCTTCCTCACCACCTTTAACATAAGGCTGAATGACCTGCTCCCTTCCTCACCACCTTTAACATAAGGCTGAATGACCTGCACCCTTCCTCACCACCTTTAATATAAGGCTGAATGACCTGCTCCCTTCCTCACCACCTTTAATATAAGGCTGAATGACCTGCTCCCTTCCTCACCACCTTTAATATAAGGCTGAATGACCTGCTCCCTTCCTCACCACCTTTAATATAAGGCTGAATGACCTGCTCCCTTCCTCACCAACTTTAATATAAGGCTGAATGACCTGCCCCCTTCCTCACCACCTTTAATATAAGGCTGAATGACCTGCCCCCTTCCTCACCACCTTTAACATAAGGCTGAATGACCTGTTCCCTTCCTCACCACCTGTAATGCCCAGAAAAACCTCGGGTACCAATTTATGATGGCAAGCTGAATCCTGAATGCAGTAATATTCTGACCCACTTAATACAGTGCCACTCTGAATAGGAACAAATATCCAGCAAATGTTGGAGATTGAATTGTGTTCATAGACGGGTGCACTTACCGTGACATCACTATAGTTCTTCATTCAATAGTGCTCATCATCATCTAGTGCCATATCAGCAGTGAAAGTTGGCAATAATTGGAAGGGGGAGGGGAGGGGGGGGGGGAGATAAAAAAAAGAGAGAGGAGGAGGAGGAGGAGGAGGAGGAGGAGGAGGAGGAGGAGGAGGAGGAGGAGAAAAGAAGAAGTTACAGCTGAGTAAGATCCAGTGGTTCTCGCCGCATCTGTATGTGAAGCGGTTGAAAGCAATGGCAAACTACTGAGCGTAATCTTGCCTAGTACATCAACAGCAGCTGAAAAATGCTGATTTTGAATGCAACAACCTGTAAGGGATATGAAAAAAAAAAAAAAGATCCAGCAACTTTTATTCCAAGAGCAGCTACTAACTATATCTATTTCTCCTGCCTGTTACCAAGCTAGGTCCAAAAAGTCCTGCATGTTATTATCAATGTCTTTCAATTTCAATAACTTCTGTGCCGCCATCTTTAATTTCCTGTAGTATTATCTTTCTTGTATTTGGCCTACCTGTTCTCATTAGACCTGACAGCACCAGAAAGTGTTTGCTGCTGTTGCTGTTGCTGCTGCTGCTGTTGTTGAATCTTCGCTCCCTGTTTCTGCTGATGTTTGTTGGCTGAAAACCAAAAAAAAAAGACATGTTATCTTTTTAACCATAACCAAATTGTGTTGTTTGTCTTTGGTTTGCAAACAGTTTTAACCACAGCCAAATGATGTTGTTTATCTTTGCTTTGAAAACAGTTTTAACTATAACCAAATGGTGTTTGTCTTTTGTCTGCAAACAGTTTTAACCATAACCAAATGGTGGTGTTTGTCTTTTGTCTGCAAACAGTTTTAACCATAACCAAATGGTGGTGTTTGTCTTTGGTTTGCAAAGTTTTAACCATGTTTCGTTTACATATTGTTTTGCTATCTTCATTTCCTCTCTATCTTTTAATATGCAAACACAAGTATGAAACATTATTTTCTAAGTTAAAAGCTCAGAATAATATTTCTAATATTCCTAACCAGGTGTTTTTAAAAATTACAAAACAACCATTTTCTTATTCTTATTGGTTTCTTCTGTGTTCAATATATTTTTTAATCATAGGGCGGTATTTGCATTGTGTTTGCTTACAGCACATGTATGATCTTGCAGATTTCGGTCGACACATCATATTTCTTCCCGGTATTTGTTATCTGGGTTAGCCTTCCGAGGTTAATTCATCAGATATTCTATGATCTCAGTGTGGTAAATGAGGTCGGCGTAGATGATAGTTTAGTGCACTGATAACTTTCTCTGATTACCAGAGCATGGTGAGTTCATTTCACATATTGATCAGTTGGACTAAAATGTTGATTTCTCATCCTTGATTTGGGGACGTAAATTACAAGAACCTCAGAAGTCAGAGTTGGTTCGCCTGATAGCGAGGGACACTGGTATTAGTGAAAGTTAACCCTCAGGCAAAATCAATCCAGTGTACTTACCACATGTAGCTAGTTTGAGCATTATGATTGAATTCAAAAGCAAGTAAATGCACACACACGTGCGTGCATGCACACACACACGCACACATATACACACACACACACACATGCACACTCACACACGCAAACTCACACACGCAAAAACAAGTGTGGTAATGTCATCTGCATCTGTTTCATCCACAGGGGATGCATTCAACAAGCCCACTCAGAACTAGAACTACCACCAGCTGGCCATCCAGCCTGCAAGGGAAGGCAGAGGATGCATCCAACAAGCCCACCCACAACTACCACCAGCTGGCCATATAGCCTGCAAGGGAAGGCAGGGGATGACGCCTGGGCATTGACCACCATTCCAGAAGGCATACATTAGTACAGAGTTAACACATGACACTCTGGTACTGGGCTCACGCAAGGAATCTTCACACCCTGAACATGCCTTCTTACCATAATTTCTGTATATTGTTCCTCCTCTCCATCATGGGCTGTGACTAAAGAGACCACTCGGATGCAGTCGGTGGACACTCTAGGACTTTGATGGCTTCCCAGCAAAGAGCCAAGAGATCTCAGATTTTATGGTACCAATTTTAGGGGTTGGAATGACCTGGTACCCAGGTCAAATTTAAGAATCCGCCTCGAGGAGGATTCAAACACGTGATCACAAGACAAGTATGCTAGCTACTGCACTACTCGAGGGGGGTTCAAACACGTGATCACCAGACAAGTATGCTAGCTACTGCATTATTGTGAGACCCTAATGCTATCTGATCATCGTTAATAGCAATCGGGAGTCACTGTATATAGCGGCTAGATCAGTGGTTCTCATCCTTTTTTGGCCCATGCCTCCCCTTTACCATATGTTCAGAATGTCATTTCCCACCCCCCCCCCCTCCTTCGAATTTCCTCCCTATAAATCCCCCCCCCCTCACACAGTATACATAAAATGGAAGCTAAATTTAATAACACATACTAGAACAAGTCTAGACGTCTACACAAAACGTGATTTACGGGTCTACTTACGTAATAAAACGAATTTCATTACCGCGAGAAGTACAGAACCGTAAAATTTAGGGGGAAAAACAATATCAAGTAACTGGTTCTTGTATTAATGCGAATCCTAAAATTCCCCACCGGTTGAGAACCACTGGTAGTCTAGGGCTCGATCTGCATCAGGGTGGTTTCAAATAAAATAAAATTTGACCCAGACTCCCAGCCTAAACTGGGTACCAGGAAATGGCTTGGGAAGAAAAGGCGGCCAGCGTGACACCCACCACAGCATCCACCGAATGTCGTTTGGTCTATACAATTATGAGTATTTCTCCATATGCCCAGTTATAAGCATGAAAAGCTACCTTCTTTTATCACCAATATCTCATAAAAGAAATACAACTTTACAGTCACATAAGAGAGATATACCTTTACTATCAGATACACCTTTACTATCACATAAAAGGCAATGAATGAATCACCCAAATAAACGAGAAGTAGATTGTGAGCTTTACTAAAACACGACTACAAGAGACAAATTGGACGTTGCGGCCAAAGCCTTCGTCAGCACAGGACAAATAAATACAAACCAACACAAAACTACATGAAACACACTATGACAATATTAAACTATTAAACTAATTAAAATTAAATGTACTCATCTGAATACCGTGTCCTAGCTTGGAAGGTCTGACACACGTAGGGCGCCAGTGGATCAAAAGACCGGATGTATGGTACACGGGTCAAAGGTCAAGCGGGAAGGGAGTGGGGTGGAGACGCGCCCATGTGTGCGGAAAAGTGAAATTAGAGACCGGCAAAGAAGTTACGGACGCAGATGACAATTAGCAATTATCGTTAAGCGCTCGAAACACCGCTGTGGAAACCTATATAGTGTTAGTACACACAGAGAGGCATGAGTGGCGGTCGTTCAGAAAATGATGGCAAAACACCGAACGTAAATCCGCCAAGAGAGTTGACTGTGATGTCATACAAAGGATCTGCACGTACCCAGATGGTGGACTGTATGCTAGGGGTGGGAGGGTGGGGTGGGAAGTTAAATGAAGCTGTGTTGGACATTAAGGCCGTGAGGGGAGAGTGTGCCCAACTGGAAGATGAGACGGTGTTCCAATGTCTTCCGATCCCGTTCGTGGGATGCGCATGATTTGATGGCCGTGACCTGTATGTCGGCTACGCCATGGTGGTCAGGACTGTTGAAATGTATGGATACTGGTTTCTGGGCGCCGCTGGTGATGTCAGAAAGATGTTGTCGAAATCTGTCCCCAAGACGTAATCCTGTCTCACCGACATATCTCATGTCGCAACGTGTGCAGGTAATCGCATAGATGACGTTGCGACTGATGCATGAGAAACCCTCACGGATGTAGAAGGTCGTCTTAGGGAATGTCAGACTCTGGGTTTGAAGTACGTATGGACAGGTCTTGCAAACCGATCGAAGACAAGCCACCGTGCCAGGAAGAGACTGGTGAGGTTGGGGTAGCCTGCTATGGACCAGCACATCTCTGAGGTTACGATCCCGCTTATATGCCACTAGAGGAGCCTCTGAGAAGACATCACGAGTGGTCGATTCCGCCCGGAGAATGGATAGATGTTTAAAAAGGATATTCTTGGCAGCAATGTTGTGGGGATGATAAGTAAGTGAGAGGACAGGTCTATTGTTTCGTGGTTTCGGCCTGGAGGAGAGAGCCTCAGTGCGACTGATAGACTGGCAGCGGTGAAGAGCTGTAGATAGAACATTATCAGGATAGCCACGAAGGCGAAAGAAATCAAGCATCTCGTGGGCTTTTTGATGGAAGTCGTTGTTATCCTGGCAAAGTCGTCGGAGACGTAACAGTTGGGAGAAAGGAATAGAACGTTTGCACGAGGGAGGGTGGGAGGAGGTATAGAGAAGGAATGAGTGCGAGTCAGTTGGTTTATAATAAACCGTCGTGCATAGACCAGCGGAACCTAAAGAGACTGTGAGGTCTAAGAAATTGACAGCCGACGAAGAAATGGTGGAGGTAAGTTTGATGCTGGGATGGAAGTCTGAAAAAAAGGCAATGAAATTCTGTAGGTCAGGCAAGGGCATGTCCGAGACACCAAAGCAGTCGTCAATGTACCTCCTGTAGAGCTCCGGGAGCCTACCGGTGTACTGACTCCATACCTGGTGCTCCAGATAGCCCATGAAGAGGCAGGCATAACTGGGACCCATCTTAGTACCCATGGCCACACCGCTGATCTGGTCGAAGTAGTCCCCATTGAACTCAAACGAGTTGAGGTTGAGGACTAACTCCGCAAGACGCAGTAATGGTCCAGTGGCTATCGAGGGATTAAGCCTTTTCTCCAAGAAAAATTCTAAGGCTTTAAGGCCGTCAGAGTGAGGAATGGAAGTGTAGAGTGAAGTCACATCTAAAGTGAAGATGTGATACTGAGAAGGGTTAGTGAAACTGATGGAATCGAAGATGGAGATAGCGTGGTTGGTGTCTTTGATATACGAAGGGAGGCTGGCAACCAACGGCTGAAACATGCTGTCTAGAAACTCTGAAATCCGTTCTGTGGGGCAAGAGCAGGCCGAGACGATAGGTCTGCCTGGGTTACCAGGTTTGTGTGTCTTAGGCAGCATATTAAAGGCGGGTTTGCCCAAGCAGCTATCGTGGATGATCAACGAGGTGGCGGAGCTGGGTAAAAGACCTTGCTGGATAATGGCGTTAGTCACGCTTTTGACCTGAGTGTTGTTTCTGACTGTCCCATCTTGTATCCTTGGTCTGTAGAAGGTGGCATCGCCCAGTTGCTTGTTGCCTTCCTGTATATATAAGTCTTTCCTCCAAACCACTAGCGCCCCTCCCTTATCGGCAGGTTTGATAACTATGTCATCACGGCGTTTCAACTGTGTAAGTGCCCGTTGTTCATCCGCGGTGAGGTTGGAATATCGTAGTGGCTTAAATTTGAGTTTTTGGATGTCGTAAAGTGTTTTGTCGATGTATAAATCGAGGGCCTTAGATGCCCCTGGATTGGGAACCCAAGCAGACCTGCGTTTGGAGAGGTGAGAGAAATGGTCGGTAGGATCCGAAGAGTTATCGTTATGAGGTTGATTTCTGAAGTGATATTGTAGCCTGAGAGTGCGATGGAACCGATGGACGTCCTGCAGTAATGCGTATCTATCACCACAGGGACGTAGCGGTATGAACCTGAGCCCTTTGCTGAGGACCGATTTCTCAGATGCCGATAGTGGAAGGTCGGGAGGTATGCACACAACTAGGTTATCGGAGCCAGTGGTAAGTTGGGGTGGGAGAGGGGGCGAGGAGGGAGTGGAGGTAGGGGCACGGAGTTTGGCTAGCTTGGCGTTTTTGGCCGCGGAAAGACACTTGTATAGATGGTGGTTAGTGCTATTGATGATACACCGTATAACACAATACAAGAAATAATTACTCGAGGTAAGTTGTCTAAGACGCTGATCGAGGATAGTTATATTCGAGCTGAAGTCAGACAGTTGTCGCGCGTGGTTGTCGGCAATGCATCACATGCGAAGAGTAGCACATTTAAACTCAACTTTAGATAGACGTCTACTACAACTGTCATCGAGAGTGCCTGCCGATGGGTGAAATCTAGAGATGAAGCCACGTGGGGTGATATGAAGCCGTAGGCAGTTCTTGAGGAAATTAAAATGGCATGTGGTGCGGGTCTTTTTGTAGATGTTAAGAGCCAAGTCAGTGGCTGTGATTTTGATATCTGTTGGTAAGAGACTAAAGCAGAAAATGACATATAATCTCAATTGTTGAAATAACTGAGGTGGATGAGTGGGAGGCATAGCGGTGGAGATTTAACGGACGTGGGGATGAAGGGCTGGTGTGCAAAAGTAAGGTGTAGCCTAGCGGGGGGAAAAACAACACGTGTGTGGGGCGGTAAGGGTAGCACGCCGCTTAGAAAACACACTGACACGCGCGCACAGAATGGACTACAAATCGACAACAATCTTACTGACAACGAAGACGAAACGTGAAATATATAGTAGCAGTTCAAGGGAGCGGACAATGGTAAACAAGAATGAGGTGAACTGCAGTAAAGCTTAAAAAGGCAATGAATGAATCACCCAAATAAACGAGAAGTAGATTGTGAGCTTTACTAAAACACGACTACAAGAGACAAATTGGACGTTGCGGCCAAAGCCTTCGTCAGCACAGGACAAATAAATACAAACCAACACAAAACTACATGAAACACACTATGACAATATTAAACTATTAAACTAATTAAAATTAAATGTACTCATCTGAATACCGTGTCCTAGCTTGGAAGGTCTGACACACGTAGGGCGCCAGTGGATCAAAAGACCGGATGTATGGTACACGGGTCAAAGGTCAAGCGGGAAGGGAGTGGGGTGGAGACGCGCCCATGTGTGCGGAAAAGTGAAATTAGAGACCGGCAAAGAAGTTACGGACGCAGATGACAATTAGCAATTATCGTTAAGCGCTCGAAACACCGCTGTGGAAACCTATATAGTGTTAGTACACACAGAGAGGCATGAGTGGCGGTCGTTCAGAAAATGATGGCAAAACACCGAACGTAAATCCGCCAAGAGAGTTGACTGTGATGTCATACAAAGGATCTGCACGTACCCAGATGGTGGACTGTATGCTAGGGGTGGGAGGGTGGGGTGGGAAGTTAAATGAAGCTGTGTTGGACATTAAGGCCGTGAGGGGAGAGTGTGCCCAACTGGAAGATGAGACGGTGTTCCAATGTCTTCCGATCCCGTTCGTGGGATGCGCATGATTTGATGGCCGTGACCTGTATGTCGGCTACGCCATGGTGGTCAGGACTGTTGAAATGTATGGATACTGGTTTCTGGGCGCCGCTGGTGATGTCAGAAAGATGTTGTCGAAATCTGTCCCCAAGACGTAATCCTGTCTCACCGACATATCTCATGTCGCAACGTGTGCAGGTAATCGCATAGATGACGTTGCGACTGATGCATGAGAAACCCTCACGGATGTAGAAGGTCGTCTTAGGGAATGTCAGACTCTGGGTTTGAAGTACGTATGGACAGGTCTTGCAAACCGATCGAAGACAAGCCACCGTGCCAGGAAGAGACTGGTGAGGTTGGGGTAGCCTGCTATGGACCAGCACATCTTTGAGGTTACGATCCCGCTTATATGCCACTAGAGGAGCCTCTGAGAAGACATCACGAGTGGTCGATTCCGCCCGGAGAATGGATAGATGTTTAAAAAGGATATTCTTGGCAGCAATGTTGTGGGGATGATAAGTAAGTGAGAGGACAGGTCTATTGTTTCGTGGTTTCGGCCTGGAGGAGAGAGCCTCAGTGCGACTGATAGACTGGCAGCGGTGAAGAGCTGTAGATAGAACATTATCAGGATAGCCACGAAGGCGAAAGAAATCAAGCATCTCGTGGGCTTTTTGATGGAAGTCGTTGTTATCCTGGCAAAGTCGTCGGAGACGTAACATAAAAGAGATACAACTTTACCATCACATACGAGAAATACAACTTTACTATCATATAAGAGAGATACAACTGTACTATCACATAAGAGAAATACAACTTTACCATCACATAAGAGATAGACAACTTTACTATCATATAAGGGAGATGCAATGTTACTATCACATAAGATAGATACAACTGTACTATCATATAAGGGAGATAGAACTTTATTATCACATAAGAGAGATACAACTTTACTATCATATAAGAGAGATACAACTTTACTATCACATAAGAGAGATATAACTTTACTATCACATAAGAAAGATACAACTTTACTATCACATAAGAGAGATACAGTTTTACTATCACATAAGCGAGATACAACTTTACTATAACATAAGAAAGATACAACTTTACTCTCCCTGAGACAGATAACTGTAACTTAAAAGCAACCTGCTGCTGAGATGAAAGGTGTCAAGAATTCCGTTTCTAATTTCCAGTGACAAGGATGGCAGTGTTTACCTTCTTCAAACAGCTCTTGCAATGATAGCTGTCGCCCATATGCAGGTACTGGGGATCTTCCTGTCTGTGACCCAGTTCCACCATCACCATGATCTCGGGTTTCCTCAATGTGTGAAACCGGGACTGCACCCATGAGAAGTGGTGCTGCAGGAGACATGGCTGTTGGCGAAGCAGACATGAGACTGGCTCCTGCAGGGGACTCTACTCCTATCTTTAACAACTGCTTCAGAGCTGCATCAGCCTGAGTTAGAAACAAGAAATCTGTCAACATTTAACTTCTCAATTTCTATTTGCTTCTATGTGAAATTTACTGTCCTTTTTTAAATTAAACTTTTCACTTGCTTATGGTATTGAAAAAAATTTCTTTTTAGCATTAAAGCTCAGAATTCAAAAGCAATGCCATGACTTAAACTTGTACAACAACACATGCTAGATTTTTTAAAAGTCGCTTAAAAGTCGACAGGGTTGACTTCATTGCACCGGGTTTTATCCCATAGGGCTCGGTCTCTTTCCGCAGCTTGGAAAGCATCGCACAAAGCACGAACTCTGTAGCTCTAGCGATGACCCACAGGAGTCTCAGAAAAATTTCACTCGTGAACCAAAGGACGCAGCCCGGAATCGAACCCACAACCTTCGGAGCCCGAGTCAAATGGCTTGACCACTTCACCTCGGAGACTCCCTGCATCACATGCTAGATGACCAAGTTTTACAAGCAAATAGAATTATACAAGTAATACAGGATGGCCGAGTTATACAGATATGGTGACCAAACTAAATACAAGGAGGCAGAGTTATTCAAGGTAGCAAATTATACAAGGTTTCCGAATTATACAAGGTTTCTGAATTATATATGGTAGCTGAACTATACAAGGTTTTGAGTTATACATGGTAGTTGAATTATACAAGGTTTCGAGTTATACATGGTAGTTGAATTATACAAGGTTTCGAGTTATACATGGTAGCTGAATTAATCAAGGCATTGAGTTATACATGGTAGTTGAATAATACAAGGTTTTGAGTTATACATGGTAGCTGAACTATACAAGGTTTTGAGTTATACATGGTAGTTGAATTATACAAGGTTTCGAGTTATACATGGTAGCTGAATTAATCAAGGCATTGAGTTATACATGGTAGTTGAATAATACAAGGTTTTGAGTTATACATGGTAGCTGAACTATACAAGGTTTCCGAGTTATACATGGTAGTTGAATTATACAAGGTTTCCGAGTTATACATGGTAGCTGAACTATACAAGGTTTTGAGTTATACATGGTAGCTGAACTATACAAGGTTTTGAGTTATTATACATGGTAGCTGAACTATACAAGGTTTCTGAATTATACATGGTAGCTGAACTATAGAAGGTTCTGAATTATACATGGTAGCTGAACTATACAAGGTTTTGAGTTATACATGGTAGCTGAACTATACAAGGTTTCTGAATTATACATGGTAGCTGAACTATACAAGGTTTCTGAGTTATTATACATGGTAGCTGAACTATACAAGGTTTCTGAGTTATTATACATGGTAGCTGAACTATAGAAGGTTTCTGAATTATACATGGTAGCTGAACTATAGAAGGTTTCTGAATTATACATGGTAGCTGAACTATACAAGGTTTTGAGTTATACATGGTAGCTGAACTATACAAGGTTTTGAGTTATACATGGTAACTGAACTATACAAGGTTTCTGAATTATACATGGTAGCTGAACTATAGAAGGTTTCTGAATTATACATGGTAGCTGAACTATAGAAGGTTTCTGAATTATACATGGTAGCTGAACTATAGAAGGTTTCTGAATTATACATGGTAGCTGAACTATAGAAGGTTTCGGAATTATACAAGGTTTCCGATATATACAAGGTAGCCGAATTATACTTGGTTTTTGGAATTATACTTGGTATCTGAATTATACAAGGTTTCTGAGTTATACATGGTAGCTGAACTATACAAGGTTTCGGAATTATACAAGGTTTCCGATATATACAAGGTAGTCGAATTATACTTGGTTTTGGAATTATACTTGGTTTTTGGAATTGTACTTGGTATCTGAATTATATAAGGTTTCTGAGTTATACATGGTAGCCAAACCAAGCAAGGTGACTTGAGTTACGCATGGCAAATGAGCTAGAAGATGTTGAGAGATACAGAAACTCTATAAGCATACTCAAGAAACAACCACTGACCTGAGATTTGATGTCTGAGGATGCTGGGGCAGCAGATAAAGTTGATGCCTGAGCAGTTCTGTCCAAGGCTCCTCCCCCGGCTCCTCGCGCAACTTCTTCATTCTGTTGGAGCTGGCAATACCATGTGAAATATCAGCAGTAATAACCACCACCTTGTGTGTGTGAGTGTATCTGAGTGTGTGTATGTATGCATGTATGTGAGTGAGTGTGTGTGAGTGTGTGTAAGTGTGAGAGTGTGTGTATTTAAAATATATATATAAATGGGAGGGAGGGAGGGAGAGGAGGAAGGGGGAGGGAGGGAGAGGAGGAAGGGGAAGGGAGGGAGGGAGAGGAGGAAGGGGAAGGGAGGGAGGGAGAGAAAAAAGAGAGCAAGAGAGACACACACACAGAGAGAGAGAGAGAGAGAGAGAGAGAGAGAGAGAGAGAGAGAGAGAGAGAGAGAGAGAGAGAGAGAGAGAGAGAGAGAGAGAGAGAGAGAGAGAGAGGTCATTTCACATATTTCCACTTCCTCGTACACCCTCATGCCCAAGATGTTGGTCAGCCGTCACATCTCCCAGAAACCCACACCTTCCATCATCATTCTGTCCACGCCACTGTGACATTTAATGTCATAATCATCATATATTCTGCCAACGGCACAGGTGTTCATGTCCCTCCACAGTTCTCCTTCCTTGGTGCCCCAGATTAATTCTCTAAATGATATTCCTACATGCCACCATCTTAAGCAATCATGCATAATTTCTCAGTCCGTCTCTGCCTCTTCTACTGATATCTCCAGTCATCACAATGTTTTCCCGATGTCTCTCTTCTCATCACGTTGGCCAAAGAGCACTGTTTATCGCTTTCTTATAATTATACATAAAGTTATAGTTTCATTAGCCTCTTTCAAAACATCATTGTTACTTTGGCAGCCGAAGGTATTCGCTATATTTGTCCCAGGAACCACACCTCTGTTGTTTCCAAGCAATTCTTAATTTGTTCATTCACATTCCGTGATTGACTGCCACACAGCAAAACTGGTTCTATATGACGTTTCAGTACCCTCTTGATACAATCGATTAAAGTCGCTTAAAAGTCAACAGGATTGACTCAATTGCACCTGGTTTTATCCCATATGGCTCAGTCTCTTTCCGCAGCACAGAAAGCGTCACAAAAAGCACAAACTCTGTAGCTTCAGCGATGACCCTCAGGAGTCTCCGAAAAAATGCACTCGTGAACAGAAGGACGCTGCCCGGAATCGAACCCACAACCTTCGGAGCTCGAGACATATGGCTTGACCACTTCACCACGGAGATTCATGAGTGTTTCAGTTTCTGAGACAAGATACTATTTATAAGCCAGTTTTTTTATGTTTAGATCTTCTAGAATATCAGTAATTTTCTTCTTTTTAATACATATTCTAAGAACTTTTGCTTGCAACAAACTTTGTTTAATAAGTACTATTGTCACTGATATCTTGTCATCTTGTCAGACGATAGTTTCATTCATTGTGGATAAAAAAAGACATAATAATTACAACCCATGGCAGAGACCAGGGATGGAGTTATACCTCTCCATAGCACAAAGCCTGGGCTGAATTGTAGAGACCATGTGTTGCCCATGCAACATGATCCATCTCTCAGCCTGCCTAGTTTACACCAGAGATCAGTAACACCAATACGTCTGGAACATGACAAGCTGCAGAAGCTGCCCAATCAGCAAAGCAATAATCTCTCTGCCTGTCAGAGCTTTGAATCTAGACCAGTTGCCGACCAAGGCTTAGGACCTGGTCTGCCCTGCTTTGACATTTAGTCTTTAGGTTGCATTTCATTGCACCAGGATAAGGCATGTACCCTCTCATTTGAACTCCTCTGCCAAAACCAGTTGGTACAATGTGGGGTGGCGAATTTGGCAAGCACCGCCCATTTGGCGGGAACAGAAAGCAGGTAGTTTGTCTACTGTCATGCGGTAGCTCAGTCATATATGACTAAGACCTGATATCCTTGCAACAAGTAGCAAACATTAAAAACAACTTGCCAGATTGGAAAACAAAAACACACAAAACACATAACAAACCTGCAATGAATGGAAGAGTGCCAAAAATTCAGCATTTTCTCCACCTGCTGGTAGGGCTTGTGAGTTGGAGGCGCTCTGAAACAAGTTCTGCACTACAGACTTCATTCCTTCCACTCCTTGAGAAGCTTCCTGGTGATTGCTGGATGCTTTAGGCTGAGAAAGAACATGTCTTGGTTGTTTCGGCAATAACCCACCTAACTGTGGCTCCAGCTGACCTCTAAGGGCCTGATCCTGTTGATCTGCTGATGTGAAGAGTGAATCAAGAGGATGTGAAGATGCAGACTGAGACAAATATAACTGCTGCTGCTGCTGCAGGTTAGGCCGAGGCATGGCCGATGTCGACTGACCCTGAGCTATGTTCTGGTTTGGTTTTGGACTCTGAGAGTTCAGACCAAGCACAGTTCCTGAAGTTTCCTTAGATGACGATTCTGGTGTCTTGGTGACTTGTGTGGCATTCTGGGAATAATTTGGAATGACAATGAAGATATAAATGAAGTAAATAAAAGGTTCTCATTGCAACAAGAAACAAAGTGTTAAAGTGCTATATAAAACCTATACTGTTATATGTGTGTGACACATGGACATTTAGCAAGACAAGCTGAGAAACATCTATTGCTGTGTAAATGTGGTTTCTGAGGGAAATGCAAATAATATCATGGACTAACAGAAAAATGAATAAGACAGTGATGCAGACAGAAGATCACATACTATCCAAAATACGACATATCTAGGCAAATCTTCTGGCTATAGAGAAACAACAGAGGAAGATAAACTCTAAGGACCACTGAGTGAACTAATTAAAGACTGAAATTCTACAAAAGGCAACATTGCAGATATAAACAAATTTCATACAAGAGACAACATTGCAGATATAGACAAATTTCATAGAAGAGACACAGGGAAATACAGGGACAATGGGAATATAAAATACATAGTAATGTGGAACATAAAGTATACAGAATAGTGGAACATAAAAGAGAGGGAACACTGGAATATAGAAGATAGGGAATGATGGAGCATAAATATAGGGAACACTGGCACATAACATATAGGGAACAGTGGAACATAAATAGGGAATTGTGGAACATATATAGGGAACACAGGAACATAAAATATAGGGAACAGTGGAACATAAATAGGGAACAATGGAACATAAATAGGGAATGACGGAACATAAATAGGGAACAGTGGAACATAAAAGGCAGGAAACAGGGTAACATAAACATACCTGGTGTGTCAGTAGGTTCCTCCACATGTTGTTGAACTCTGAGTTTTCAGTGTCTCTGTTTTCTGGTGCAAAGGTCCTCTGCTGAACAGACATTTCCAACAGTCAAATTAGACTCTAGTACAGACATATAACCAGGACAATGATGTATAACCAGGACAGACATATAACCAGGACAATGATGTATAACCAGGGCACAGACATATAACCAGGACAATGATGTATAACCAGAGCACAGACGTATAACCAGGGCACAGACATATAACCAGGACAATGATGTATAACCAGGGCACAGACATATAACCAGGACAATGATGTATAACCAGGACAATGATGTATAACCAGGACAATGATGTATAACCAGGGCACAGACATATAACCAGGACAATGATATATAACCAGGACAATGATGTATAACCAGGACAATGATGTATAACCAGGGCACAGACATATAACCAGGACAATGATATATAACCAGGGCACAGACGTATAACCAGGACAATGATGTATAACCAGGACAATGATGTATAACCAGGACACAGACATATAACCAGGACACAGACATATAACCAGGACAATGATGTATAACCAGGGCACAGACGTATAACCAGGACAATGACTATAACCAGGACAATGATGTATAACCAGGACACAGACATATAACCAGGACAATGATGTATAACCAGAACACAGACATATAACCAGGACAATGATGTATAACCAGGACAATGATGTATAACCAGGGCACAGACGTATAACCAGGGCACAGACTTATAACCAGGACAATGATATATAACCAGGGCACAGACATATAACCAGGACAATGATGTATAACCAGGACAATGATGTATAACCAGGGCACAGACATATAACCAGGACAATGATGTATAACCAGGGCACAGACGTATAACCAGGGCAATGATGTATAACCAGGGCACAGACGTATAACCAGGACAATGATGTATAACCAGGACAATGATGTATAACCAGGGCACAGACATATAACCAGGACAATGATATATAACCAGGGCACAGACGTATAACCAGGACAATGATATATAACCAGGGCACAGACATATAACCAGGACAATGATGTATAACCAGGACAATGATGTATAACCAGGGCACAGACATATAACCAGGACAATGATATATAACCAGGGCACAGACATATAACCAGGACAATGATGTATAACCAGGACACAGACATATAACCAGGACAATGATGTATAACCAGGGCACAGACGTATAACCAGGACACTGACTATAACCAGGACAATGATGTATAACCAGGACACAGACATATAACAAGGACAATGATGTATAACCAGGACAATGATGTATAACCAGGGCACAGACGTATAACCAGGACAATGATATATAACCAGGGCACAGACGTATAACCAGGACAATGATATATAACCAGGGCACAGACATATAACCAGGACAATGATGTATAACCAGGACAATGATGTATAACCAGGGCACAGACATATAACCAGGACAATGATGTATAACCAGGGCACAGACGTATAACCAGGGCAATGATGTATAACCAGGGCAGACGTATAACCAGGACAATGATGTATAACCAGGACAATGATGTATAACCAGGGCACAGACATATAACCAGGACAATGATATATAACCAGGGCACAGACGTATAACCAGGACAATGATATATAACCAGGGCACAGACATATAACCAGGACAATGATGTATAACCAGGACAATGATGTATAACCAGGACAATGATGTATAACCAGGGCACAGACATATAACCAGGACAATGATATATAACCAGGGCACAGACATATAACCAGGACAATGATGTATAACCAGGACACAGACATATAACCAGGACAATGATGTATAACCAGGGCACAGACATATAACCAGGACACTGACTATAACCAGGACAATGATGTATAACCAGGACACAGACATATAACCAGGACAATGATGTATAACCAGGACAATGATGTATAACCAGGGCACAGACGTATAACCAGGACAATGATATATAACCAGGGCACAGATGTATAACCAGGACAATGATATATAACCAGGGCACAGACATATAACCAGGACAATGATGTATAACCAGGGCACAGACGTATAACCAGGACAATGATGTATAACCAGGGCACAGACATATAACCAGGACAATGATGTATAACCAGGGCACAGACATATAACCAGGACAATGATGTATAACCAGGACGATGATGTATAACCAGGGCACAGACATATAACCAGGACAATGATGTATAACCAGGACAATGATGTATAACCAGGGCACAGACGTATAACCAGGACAATGATGTATAACCAGGGCACAGACATATAACCAGGACAATGATGTATAACCAGGACACAAATATATAACCAGGGCACAGACATATAACCAGGACAATGATGTATAACCAGGACACAGACATATAACCAGGACAATGATGTATAACCAGGGCACAGACGTATAACCAGGACAATGATGTATAACCAGGACAATGATGTATAACCAGGAAACAGACATATAACCAGGACAATGATGTATAACCAGGAAACAGACATATAACCAGGACAATGATGTATAACCAGGGCACAGACATATAACCAGGACAATGATGTATAACCAGGACAATGATGTATAACCAGGGCACAGACGCATAACCAGGACAATGATGTATAACCAGGGCACAGACATATAACCAGGACAATGATGTATAACCAGGGCACAGACATATAACCAGGACACAGATATATAACCAGGACTATGATGTATAACCAGGGCACAGACGTATAACCAGGACAATGATGTATAACCAGGACACAAATATATAACCAGGACAAAGATGTATAATCAGGATAGAAACATTTAACCAGGACACAAATTTATAACCAGGACACAGATGTATAACCAGGACAATGATGTATAACCAGGACACAAATGTATAACCGGGACAATGATGTATAACCAGGACAATGATGTATAACCAGGACACAAATATATAACCAGGACACAGATGTATAATCAGGATAGAGACATATAACCAGGACACAAATGTATAACCGGGACAATGATGTATAACCAGGACAATGATGTATAACCAGGACACAAATATATAACCAGGACACATGTATAATCAGGATAGAGACATATAACCAGGACAATGGTGTATAACCAGGACAATGATGTATAACCAGGACACAAATAAATAACCAGGACACAGATGTATAATCAGGATAGAGACATATAAGCAGGACACAAATGTATAACCAGGACAATGATGTATAACCAGGACACAGATGTATAATCAGGATTTTTTGTGTGCATATCCTTTACAGGACATCGCTGTCAACACCAGCATCTTTCAGGATAGAGACAATGCATAAATGCCTTTGAATATAAATGTTATAGATGAGTTCTAAGAATATCTTGGGTAAAGAAAAGAACAAATGCATCCATACTTCAAGAGCTGAATATTGAAGAAGGTTGGCTATTGAAGACGATAAAACAAAGAAAATTGAAATATTTTGGTCACTTGAAACGTCATAAAAGTTTGGAGAGAACAATCATGGAGGGGTATATGCCCAGGAAGGGGAAGGCCAAAGAGAAGATGGGTGCAGGATGTGGCGGATGATCTCCAGATGGGTGTATCGGATGCGGGAAATCTTGTTTATGATCGAGAGGTTTTCCGGAAGGTTGTTATGGGAGCGAGGTTCTGCAAAGGACATGCTACTGAATGAATGAATGAATGAATGCATAGACACAAAATATATAACTACATTCATACAAACAGAAGAATACACTGGCATTGACCAGCATGAAGATGGACACCGGACATTGCAGACACCTTGGGCACGAGGATGTATGATGGGGGAGACATGGCAGGAGATGGAGAGGCTTTTAGCTATGCTGTGATGAGAGGAGCATTTTGCCAACGATCTGTTACATGATGACTGACTGGCACCTGGCCGTCGTGACAGACAATAGTTTATAAAATGAAGTTACACCTCTCCATAACACAAAGCCTGGGCTGAATTTAGAGACCATGTGCTGCCCATGCAGTATGATCCCTCTCTCAGCAGGACACAAATGTATAACCAGGACAATGATGTATAACCAGGACACAAATGTATAACCAGGACAATGATGTATAACTAGGACAATGATGTATAACCAGGACACAAATATATAACCAGGACAATGATGTATAACCAGGACACAAATGTATAACCAGGACAATGATGTATAACCAGGACACAAATATATAACCAGGACAATGATGTATAACCAGGACACAAATGTATAACTAGGACAATGATGTATAACCAGGACACAAATGTATAACCAGGACACAAATGCATAACCAGGACAATGATGTATAACCAGGACACAAATGTATAACTAGGACAATGATGTATAACTAGGACACCAGGACACAAATGCATAACCAGGACAATGATGTATAACCAGGACACAAATGTATAACTAGGACAATGATGTATAACCAGGACACAAATATATAACCAGGACACAGATGTATAATCAGGATAGAGACATATAATCAGGACACAGAAGTATATCCAGGACAATGATGTATAACCAGGACACAAACGTATAACTAGGACAATGATATATAACCAGGACACAAATATATAACCAGTACACAGATGTATAATCAGGATAGAGACATATAATCAGGACACAGAAGTATATCCAGGACAATGATGTATAACCAGGACACAAACGTATAATCAGGACACAAACGTATAACCAGGACACAGATGTATAATCAGGATAGAGACATATAATCAAGGCATAGATGTATAACCAGGACACAAGCATATAACCCAATCTGACTTCAGAGCTACCAAAGTATTTCAGTTTCCAAGACACAACGCTGTTTATGATCCCCCAGTTTTCTTCCATGTTAAGGTCTTGTAGACTCTCTTTCTTGTAGAATTATGTTTATTCTTAGACTGTCTTTCTTGTAGAATTATGTTTATTCTTCTTGTTCCACTGCACTCTTAGAACTATTCTGTAACATTTCAGCTCACAAGCCCCAGCTGTAGTTACTGTGATATGGTCTATGACTCACATCCTCATGTTGCCACAGGAAAGACACAACAAGTAACAAATAGACCTGTGTGTTATCAAGGCCCATAAGGGAAGCAAAGAATAGTAACACTGAAGCCTACTATGCATGCCATAAGAGACAACTAAGGAGGGTTGGTATGTGACTGGCTATCTTATCCTGTAGAAAACTTCAGTTGCAAAATCTAACCAATCACATGAACAGGTCGACCAAGGGCTTCAGATGCAAAATCTAACCAATCACATGAACAGGTCGACCAAGGGCTTCAGATGCAAAATCTAACCAATCACATGAACAGGTCGACCAAGGGCTTCAGATGCAAAATCTAACCAGTCACATGAACAGGTCGACCAAGGGCTTCAGTTGCAAAATCTAACCAATCATGTGCAAGTCTATCAAGGACTTAGCATGAGTCGGCTTAGGGCTTATGCTCCACTGTAAGATAAAAAAAGTTAGTTGCATATCCTTTATAGGACATAGCAGTCAACCCCAGGATGTTTCGGCAGTTTGAGATTTCTTAGCATTTTTACATTTAATAGTTTGCTGTTGATTTCTGAGCGACTGGCACTAATACCATTGTATGAAAAACATCACAAGGTGGTCTGCTGCCAAGCTGCCCACAATTGTGCTTCGAATGCGGTGCGCAGGATTATGAATTGTGTCTGTAACCCCTTCGCCACAGAACTGGAATATGAAAGGCAAGAGAAGAAGTGGCAGACAAACCTGGTTCAAACTTCTGTTGGATATCCCTGCTGCAGGTGCTTGAACTTTTGGAGTTACGAACTTGGGCTGGGCTGTAGCCCCACCTCTTCCAAAGCCCTGACAGAAAGATAATTTATGGCTATTACTGCACACTGGCACTTTGCCATCTTGACAGACGATAATTTGTTACATTGTGCTTCAAAAAAGGCATAATAACCTCTCCATAGTACAAAGCCTGGGCTGAATTGTAGAGACCATGATACCTCTCTCAGCCTGCCTAGTTTACTCCAGAGGAAAGCTAACACCATTACATCAGGAACAAGACATGATGCGTAACTTACCGGATCAACAAAGCAATGCTCCTAGCCTGTTGCAGCTTCGATCTTAAATTAGTTAGTGATCAAAGCTCATGAGGCTTGCCGTGCCATGACATTTAGTCTTTAAGTTGCACCAAGGATAAGGTTTGCACTCTGCCAATTGCACTCCTCCTCTTGAAGCCACTGGCACAAGGTGAGTGTCGGGTTTGGTGAGCGCTGTGCAACATTCAGCGCTAACAGAAAGCAGGTAGTATCGTCTACTGTTGTACGATAGTTCAGTCATATCTGACTGAGACCTGACTTGCTTATGGCTACTAGTTTATTGTAAATAAGCACTCAGAAGCAGTATAAAAAACAGGCTACTTCTGTGGCAGATACAGTTGTAAGTCTAAAGTGACAGGCCTTCACATATACTAGGTTAATCATCATGTAAGTCTCAGTCAGATATGACTGAGCTACCGTATAACAGTAGACGGTACTACATGCTTTCTGTCAGCGCCGAATGTTGGGTCTTAGTCAGATATGGCTGAGCTACCGTATAACAGTAGACAGTACTACCTGCTTTCTGCCAGCGCCGAATGTTGAGCGGCGCTCATCAAACCTGACACCCCACATTGTGTCAACAGCTTCGGGCGGGGGAGTGCAATTGGGATGGTACAAGCCTTACCCTAGTGCAAGGAAATTCAACCTAAAGACAAAATGCCATGGTAGGACAGACCAGGCCCTAAGCCTTGGTCTGCAACTGGTCAAGGATGAAAGCTCCGGCAGGTGGACAGAGTATTGCTTTGCTGATCCGGCAGCTTGTCTTGTTCCAGACTTATTGGTATTACCTTTCCTCTGGAGTAAACTAGACGTGCTGAGAGAGGGATCATACTGCATGGGCAACACATGGTCTCTAAATTCAGCCCAGGCTTTGTGTTATGGAGAGGTATAACTTATTTTATAAACTACTAGCTGACCCTGCCCGGCTTCGCCCAGACCCTGGTGGGGAGCATCTCATTTAATTCATATAAGTAGTCATATAAGTTCTCGTTCCCGTTACCGACTGTCTGTCTGTCTGTCTGTCTGTCTGACCCGGCCCGGCATTTCCTAGCTCCTGATGTGGAGCATCTCATTTAATTCATATAAGTAGTCATATAAGTTCCCGTTCCCGACTGTCTATCTGTCTGTCTATCTGTCTGCCTGACCCTGTCCGGCTTCATTAAATTCATACAACAAAAAAAGTAACTTAAAAGAACGTTCTTCTACACACCATCCATTATTTTTAATGAAAACTCTTTCTAATCACCTGCATGACTACAGTAACTTCTTAAGCAAAAAAAGATGAGTTACAATGTTATGCATTGTGCATCATTTTTATGAAAACTTTGAAAATGCCTTACAGATTGTATCATTATTTATTATAACTCATATGCCGGTACATAACTATGGACAAAGAGTTTATAAATCTTTGAAAACGATGCCACAATATGACTATAAGTTATACAGAAAAGTTATGCCCCTTGAAATAACTTTTACAGAGTTAGGTCCCCTGAAATATATGAAATTATGATGAAAAATGAAAAATGAAATAATACTGAGTAAGCAGGCGATTTCACACTAACAAAATATCACAGTTGGCATCTCTGGAATGAAAGGAAGGCGTGTAGAAAATTTCATCTCAATCGGATGGGCCGTTCGCGAACAAATAAAGGCCATACGGACAGAGATACATAAATACATACAGAGATACATACGCACAAGTCTTTTTTATATATAAGATTGTCTGTCACGACGGCAAGGTGCCAGTCAGTCATCATGTAACAGATCGTTGGCAGAATGCTTCTCTCATCACAGCATAGCTAAAAGCCTCTCCATCTCCTGCCATCTCTCCCCCATCATACATCCTCATGCCCAAGGTGTCTGCAATGTCCGGTGTCCATCTTCATGCTGGTCAATGCCAGTGTATTCTTCTGTTTGTATGAATGTAGTTATATATTTTGTGTCTATGCATTCATTCATTCATTCATTCAGTAGCATGTCCTTTGCAGAACCTCGCTCCCATAACAACCTTCCGGAAAACCTCTCGATCATAAGCAAGATGTCCCGCGTCCGATACACCCATCTAGAGATCATCCGCCACATCCTGCACCCAACTTCTCTTTGACCCTCTTCCTCTCTTCCTAGGCATATACCCCTCCATTATTGTTTTCGCCAAACTTTCGTGACGCTTCAAGTGACCAAAATATTTCAATTTTCTTTGTTTTATCGTCTTCAATAGCCAACCTTCTTCAATATTCAGCTCTTGAAGTATGGATGCATTTGTTCTTTTCTTTACCCAAGATATTCTTAGAACTCATCTATAACATTTATATTCAAAGGCATTTATGCGCTGTTCAGCTTGTTTAGTAAGTGTCCAGGTCTCACTGGCGTATGTTGCAAGGGAAAGATGCATGCTCTTAAAAATCTAATTTTTGTAGTTCTGTCTGTCCCATTCCATAATTTATTCAATTGTTTTAGTCTTTGAAGAGCAACTGATAGTCGTCGTTTAATTTCTTTCATTGCGTCACCGTTATTGGTAATAAATGACCCAAGATATTCAAAATTGTCCACCACCTCCAATTTTTCCTCATTAACATATATTTCTTTCTCCATAGTGGTTTTTATCTATATGCATTATCTTTGTTTTTGCTATGTTAAGATATAAGTTGTGATTTTCACTATTCAATTGGGTTGAGGCTATTAGATTTTCTATGTCTATGCATGTGCGAGATAAAAACCTGACAGCAGCCGAGGTGTACGCAATGAATTGAGAGAAAAATGGAATACCAACAACTATTTATTACACTTAGATTGTCGACAGTTAACATATTTTGGGCATGTTATGAGGAGTAGCAAACTTGAAAATGTTGTGATAAATGGCATACCTGATGAGAAAAGAGCAAAATGAAAAAATAGATAAATACTTGGCTGGCTTGGCCAAGTGGCAAAAATAGAAAAGGAAAAACCCTGATTGGAGACTGCAGAATTATGTGAAATGGCAAATCATGACTGGTAGACCGGAGATGATGTGAGGCAGCAAGCCATATCTCTGATTGGTTAAAAGAAGATCATGTGAGATGGCAAACCATGATTGGGGACAAGAGATCAGTGAGGTGGCAAACGATTATTGGAGACTGGAAATCATGCAAGATGGCAAACAAAGGTTGTGAGGCTGGATATTATATGAGGTGGAAAACCGTACATATCAGCACGGCACATAATACTGATTAATAATCAACAATAAAAAATTTGAATTAAATCAAATTCAAGAACTCACATACCTGCCCATACTGGTTCTGCCCCACAAAAACCTGGCCAAATAATGGCTGTCCCTTGTCCCATTTTACCGGCTGTTGTTGGAACTGCTGAGGGAACTGCTGCTGTTGCTGCTGCCACAGGGCCGCCCTGTCGACCTGCATGTATGGCCCCACACGGTCGTTGTAGCTGTGCCTGGCACCAGCGATGTTGCTGTTGTTGTGACCGGCACCAAACTGGCCACTCCCATTTGCATGGTAGGCTGAGTTCTGCAACGCCCTGCAGCGACAACAGCAATACGCGCATGAAAATATACACAGGCAATATATACATGAAAATATACATTGGCAATATACACATAAAAATATTCAATGCCAATATATGCATGAAAATATATGCTGATAATGCATTCACTTAAATATACATTGTAAATATATATTATACATGAAAATATATACTGACAATATATGCATGAAATATACACTTGCAATATATACATTAAAATATATGTTGGCAATACATACATTTACAAATAAATTGTCAATATATGTATGAAATATACACTGGCAATATATACATGAAAATATACTCTGACAACATATGCATGAAATATACGCTTGCAATATATACATTAAAATATATGTTGGCAATACATACATCTACAAATAAATTGTCAATATATGTATGAAATATACACTAGCAATATATACATGAAAATATACACTGACAATATATGTATGAAATATACACTGCAATATATACATGAAAATATACTCTGACAATATATGTATGAAATATACACTAGCAATATATACATGAAAATATACTCTGATAATTATGTATGAAATATACACTAGCAATATATACATGAAAATATACACTGACAATATATGTATGAAATATACACTAGCAATATATACATGAAAATATACACTGACAATATATGTATGAAATATACACTAGCAATATATACATGAAAATATACTCTGACAAAATATGCATGAAAATTACACTAGCAATATATACATGAAAATATACACTGACAATATATGTATGAAATATACACTAGCAATATATACATGAAAATATACTCTGACAATTATGTATGAAATATACACTAGCAACAAATTCATGAAAATATTAAACAAGGTTCCATGACTTTTACAGAATGTGGACACTAACCTTCCTGCAGCCCTGGCGCCCGGTTGACCTTTCCTGAACTCTCCGTAGGTGAGATTTAACATGGCAGAACCTGGCACTCTATACCCTTTCCCAGGCGAACACCTGAAAACACAAAAACCAAGCAACACTTCAAATTAAGATCACAAGTGGGGTCTTTGTGACAAAAAGGTTAAGCCTTCTGCTTTGTACTCTGAAGGTTGTGGTTTGTTTCTAATTTGCATCATTCAGACTATGAGTGCAATCTTTCCAGAAACCCCTGGGGACCACTGCTCGAGCTATAAGAGAGGAATCATGTTGCGTGGACAACATGAAGTCTATAAATTCAGCCCAGGCTTTGTCCTATTGAGGGGTATAACTCAATTTTACAAACTATCGTCTGTCAAGACGGCAAGGTGCCAATCATGACAAAATGTACTGCAGAAGTATTGCAAAAAGTGAGTTAGTTGCATATCCTTTACAGGACATTGCAGTCAACCCCAGCATTGTTTGGCTGTTTGTGATTTCTTGGCAAGTTTACATTCAGTAGTTTGCCATTGCTTTCTGAAAGTCCAGCACTCATACCATTCTATAAAAACCAATGCAAGGCAGCCTGCTTCCAAATCGCCCGCAGCTGTGTTTCGAACTTGGTATGCAGGATTATGAACTACGTCCATAAGACCTTCGCCACAGAGATGGATTATGCAAAAGATTCCATAGAACCAGCAGTACTAACTGGGAGAGTACAGGGCATACATTTATACTCAACACTGCAGTCCTTACTTCACCCTATGCTGGTGAAAGAAATCACCACTCACCTCAGTTATCCCTCCACCACACTCACCTCAGTTATCCCTCCACCACACTCACCTCAGTTATCCCTCCACCACACTCACCTCAGTTATCCCTCCACCACACTCACCTCAGTTATCCCTCCACCACACTCACCTCAGTTATCCCTCTACCACACTCACCTCAGTTATCCCTCCACCACACTCACCTCAGTTATCCCTCTACCACACTCACCTCAGTTATCCCTCCACCACACTCACCTCAGTTATCCCTCCACCACACTCACCTCAGTTATCCCTCCACCACACTCACCTCAGTTATCCCTCTACCACACTCACCTCAGTTATCCCTCTACCACACTCACCTCAGTTATCCCTCCACCACACTCACCTCAGTTATCCCTCCACCACTCACCTCAGTTATCCCTCCACCACACTCACCTCAGTTATCCCTCTACCACACTCACCTCAGTTATCCCTCTACCACACTCACCTCAGTTATCCCTCTACCACACTCACCTCAGTTATCCCTCTACCACACTCACCTCAGTTATCCCTCCACCACACTCACCTCAGTTATCCCTCCACCACTCACCTCAGTTATCCCTCCACCACACTCACCTCAGTTATCCCTCTACCACACTCACCTCAGTTATCCCTCCACCACACTCACCTCAGTTATCCCTCCACCACTCACCTCAGTTATCCCTCCACCACACTCACCTCAGTTATCCCTCCACCACTCACCTCAGTTATCCCTCCACCACACTCACCTCAGTTATCCCTCCACCACTCACCTCAGTTATCCCTCCACCACACTCACCTCAGTTATCCCTCCACCACTCACCTCAGTTATCCCTCCACCACACTCACCTCAGTTATCCCTCCACCACACTCACCTCAGTTATCCCTCTACCACACTACCCTCAGTTATCCCTCTACCACACTCACCTCAGTTATCCCTCCACCACACTCACCTCAGTTATCCCTCCACCACTCACCTCAGTTATCCCTCCACCACACTCACCTCAGTTATCCCTCCACCACTCACCTCAGTTATCCCTCCACCACACTCACCTCAGTTATCCCTCCACCACTCACCTCAGTTATCCCTCCACCACACTCACCTCAGTTATCCCTCCACCACACTCACCTCAGTTATCCCTCCACCACTCACCTCAGTTATCCCTCCACCACACTCACCTCAGTTATCTATACACCACTCACCTCAGTTATCCCTCCACCACACTCACCTCAGATATCCCTCCACCACACTCACCTCAGTTATCCCTCTACCACACTCACCTCAGTTATCCCTCTACCACACTCACCTCAGTTATCCCTCTACCACCACTCACCTCAGTTATCCCTCTACCACACTCACCTCAGTTATCCCTCTACCACACTCACCTCAGTTATCCCTCTACCACACT
This sequence comes from Cepaea hortensis, assembly GCA_963921405.1. Lineage (NCBI taxonomy): Eukaryota > Metazoa > Mollusca > Gastropoda > Stylommatophora > Helicidae > Cepaea > Cepaea hortensis. The sequence continues at coordinate 11,088,060 of OY992896.1, forward strand.
CACCTCAGTTATCCCTCTACCACACTCACCTCAGTTATCCCTCTACCACACTCACCTCAGTTATCCCTCCACCACTCACCTCAGTTATCCCTCCACCACTCACCTCAGTTATCCCTCTACCACACTCACCTCAGTTATCCCTCTACCACACTCACCTCAGTTATCCCTCTACCACACTCACCTCAGTTATCCCTCTACCACACTCACCTCAGTTATCCCTCTACCACACTCACCTCAGTTATCCCTCTACCACACTCACCTCAGTTATCCCTCTACAATACTCACCTCAGTTATCCCTCCACCACTCACCTCAGTTATCCCTCTACAATACTCACCTCAGTTATCCCTCCACGACTCACCTCAGTTATCCCTCCACCACACTCACCTCAGTTATCCCTCTACCACACTCACCTCAGTTATCCCTCTACAATACTCACCTCAGTTATCCCTCCACGACTCACCTCAGTTATCCCTCCACCACTCACCTCAGTTATCCCTCTACAATACTCACCTCAGTTATCCCTCCACCACACTCACCTCAGTTATCCCTCCACCACACTCACCTCAGTTATCCCTCCACCACTCACCTCAGTTATCCCTCCACCACACTCACCTCAGTTATCCCTCTACAATACTCACCTCAGTTATCCCTCCACCACACTCACCTCAGTTATCCCTCCACCACACTCACCTCAGTTATCCCTCCACCACTCGCCTCAGTTATCCCTCCACCACTTACCTCAGTTATCCCTCCACCACTCACCTCAGTTATCCCTCCACCACACTCACCTCAGTTATCCTTCTACCACACTCACCTCAGTTATCCCTCTACCACACTCACCTCAGTTATCCCTCCACCACACTCACCTCAGTTATCCCTCCACCACTCACCTCAGTTATCCCTCTACCACACTCACCTCAGTTATCCCTCCACCACACTCACCTCAGTTATCCCTCCACCACTCACCTCAGTTATCCCTCCACCACACTCACCTCAGTTATCCCTCCACCACTCACCTCAGTTATCCCTCCACGACTCACCTCAGTTATCCCTCCACCACTCACCTCAGTTATCCCTCTACCACACTCACCTCAGTTATCCCTCCACCACTCACCTCAGTTATCCCTCCACCACTCACCTCAGTTATCCCTCTACCACACTCACCTCAGTTATCCCTCCACCACACTCACCTCAGTTATCCCTCCACCACACTCACCTCAGTTATCCCTCCACCACACTCACCTCAGTTATCCCTCCACCACACTCACCTCAGTTATCCCTATACCACACTCACTTCAGTTATCCCTCCACCACACTCACCTCAGTTATCCCTCCACCACACTCACCTCAGTTATCCCTCCACCACACTCACCTCAGTTATCCCTCCACCACACTCACCTCAGTTATCCCTCTACCACACTCACCTCAGTTATCCCTCTACCACACTCACCTCAGTTATCCCTCTACCACACTCACCTCAGTTATCCCTCCACCACTCACCTCAGTTATCCCTCCACCACACTCACCTCAGTTATCCCTCCACCACACTCACCTCAGTTATCCCTCCACCACTCACCTCAGAGTCATCCCTCTACCACTCACCTCAGTTATCCCTCCACCACACTCACCTCAGTTATCCCTCTACCACTCACCTCAGTTATCCCTCTACCACACTCACCTCAGTTATCCCTCTACCACTCACCTCAGTTATCCCTCCACCACACTCACCTCAGTTATCCCTCCACCACACTCACCTCAGTTATCCCTCCACCACACTCACCTCAGTTATCCCTCTACCACTCACCTCAGTTATCCCTCCACCACACTCACCTCAGTTATCCCTCCACCACACTCACCTCAGTTATCCCTCTACCACTCACCTCAGTTATCCCTCCACCACACTCACCTCAGTTATCCCTCTACCACTCACCTCAGTTATCCCTCCACCACACTCACCTCAGTTATCCCTCCACCACTCACCTCAGAGTCATCCCTCTACCACACTCACCTCAGTTATCCCTCCACCACTCACCTCAGTTATCCCTCCACCACTCACCTCAGAGTTATCCCTCCACCACACTCACCTCAGTTATCCCTCCACCACACTCACCTCAGTTATCCCTCTACCACACTCGCCTCAGTTATCCCTCCACCACTCACCTCAGTTATCCCTCCACCACACTCACCTCAGTTATCCCTCCACCACTCACCTCAGTTATCCCTCCACCACACTCACCTCAGTTATCCCTCCACCACACTCACCTCAGTTATCCCTCCACCACACTCACCTCAGTTATCCCTCCACCACTCACCTCAGTTATCCCTCCACCACACTCACCTCAGTTATCCCTCCACCACTCACCTCAGTTATCCCTCTACCACACTCGCCTCAGTTATCCCTCCACCACACTCACCTCAGTTATCCCTCCACCACACTCACCTCAGTTATCCCTCTACCACACTCACCTCAGTTATCCCTCCACCACTCACCTCAGTTATCCCTCCACCACTCACCTCAGTTATCCCTCCACCACACTCACCTCAGTTATCCCTCCACCACACTCACCTCAGTTATCCCTCTACCACACTCACCTCAGTTATCCCTCTACCACACTCACCTCAGTTATCCCTCTACCACACTCACCTCAGTTATCCCTCTACCACACTCACCTCAGTTATCCCTCTACCACACTCACCTCAGTTATCCCTCCACCACACTCACCTCAGTTATCCCTCCACCACACTCACCTCAGTTATCCCTCTACCACACTCACCTCAGTTATCCCTCTACCACACTCACCTCAGTTATCCCTCCACCACACTCACCTCAGTTATCCCTCCACCACACTCACCTCAGTTATCCCTCTACCACACTCACCTCAGTTATCCCTCCACCACACTCACCTCAGTTATCCCTCCACCACTCACCTCAGTTATCCCTCCACCACACTCACCTCAGTTATCCCTCTACCACACTCACCTCAGTTATCCCTCCACCACTCACCTCAGTTATCCCTCTACCACACTCACCTCAGTTATCCCTCCACCACTCACCTCAGTCATCCCTCTACCACACTCACCTCAGTTATCCCTCTACCACTCACCTCAGTTATCCCTCCACCACACTCACCTCAGTTATCCCTCTACCACACTCACCTCAGTTATCCCTCTACCACACTCACCTCAGTTATCCCTCCACCACTCACCTCAGTTATCCCTCCACCACACTCACCTCAGTTATCCCTCCACCACACTCACCTCAGTTATCCCTCTACCACACTCACCTCAGTTATCCCTCTACCACTCACCTCAGTTATCCCTCCACCACACTCACCTCAGTTATCCCTCTACCACACTCACCTCAGTTATCCCTCCACCACACTCACCTCAGTTATCCCTCTACCACACTCACCTCAGTTATCCCTCCACCACACTCACCTCAGTTATCCCTCCACCACACTCACCTCAGTTATCCCTCTACCACTCACCTCAGTTATCCCTCCACCACTCACCTCAGTTATCCCTCTACCACACTCACCTCAGTTATCCCTCTACCACACTCACCTCAGTTATCCCTCCACCACTCACCTCAGTTATCCCTCCACCACTCACCTCAGTCATCCCTCTACCACACTCACCTCAGTTATCCCTCTACCACTCACCTCAGTTATCCCTCCACCACACTCACCTCAGTTATCCCTCTACCACACTCACCTCAGTTATCCCTCCACCACTCACCTCAGTTATCCCTCTACCACACTCACCTCAGTTATCCCTCTACCACTCACCTCAGTTATCCCTCCACCACACTCACCTCAGTTATCCCTCCACCACACTCACCTCAGTTATCCCTCCACCACACTCACCTCAGTTATCCCTCTACCACACTCACCTCAGTTATCCCTCCACCACTCACCTCAGTTATCCCTCCACCACACTCACCTCAGTTATCCCTCTACCACACTCACCTCAGTTATCCCTCCACCACTCGCCTCAGTTATCCCTCCACCACTCGCCTCAGTTATCCCTCCACCACTCGCCTCAGTTATCCCTCCACCACTCACCTCAGTTATCCCTCCACCACACTCACCTCAGTTATCCCTCTACCACACTCACCTCAGTTATCCCTCTACCACACTCACCTCAGTTATCCCTCCACCACTCACCTCAGTTATCCCTCCACCACACTCACCTCAGTTATCCCTCCACCACACTCACCTCAGTTATCCCTCTACCACACTCACCTCAGTTATCCCTCTACCACTCACCTCAGTTATCCCTCCACCACACTCACCTCAGTTATCCCTCTACCACACTCACCTCAGTTATCCCTCCACCACACTCACCTCAGTTATCCCTCTACCACACTCACCTCAGTTATCCCTCCACCACACTCACCTCAGTTATCCCTCCACCACACTCACCTCAGTTATCCCTCTACCACTCACCTGTTATCCCTCCACCACTCACCTCAGTTATCCCTCTACCACACTCACCTCAGTTATCCCTCTACCACACTCACCTCAGTTATCCCTCCACCACTCACCTCAGTTATCCCTCCACCACTCACCTCAGTCATCCCTCTACCACACTCACCTCAGTTATCCCTCTACCACTCACCTCAGTTATCCCTCCACCACACTCACCTCAGTTATCCCTCTACCACACTCACCTCAGTTATCCCTCCACCACTCACCTCAGTTATCCCTCTACCACACTCACCTCAGTTATCCCTCTACCACTCACCTCAGTTATCCCTCCACCACACTCACCTCAGTTATCCCTCCAACACACTCACCTCAGTTATCCCTCTACCACACTCACCTCAGTTATCCCTCCACCACTCACCTCAGTTATCCCTCCACCACACTCACCTCAGTTATCCCTCCACCACACTCACCTCAGTTATCCCTCTACCACACTCACCTCAGTTATCCCTCCACCACACTCACCTCAGTTATCCCTCTACCACACTCACCTCAGTTATCCCTCTACCACACTCACCTCAGTTATCCCTCTACCACACTCACCTCAGTTATCCCTCCACCACACTCACCTCAGTTATCCCTCTACCACACTCACCTCAGTTATCCCTCTACCACACTCACCTCAGTTATCCCTCCACCACACTCACCTCAGTTATCCCTCTACCACACTCACCTCAGTTATCCCTCCACCACACTCACCTCAGTTATCCCTCTACCACACTCACCTCAGTTATCCCTCCACCACACTCACCTCAGTTATCCCTCTACCACTCACCTCAGTTATCCCTCTACCACACTCACCTCAGTTATCCCTCCACCACACTCACCTCAGTTATCCCTCTACCACACTCACCTCAGTTATCCCTCTACCACACTCACCTCAGTTATCCCTCTACCACTCACCTCAGTTATCCCTCCACCACACTCACCTCAGTTATCCCTCTACCACACTCACCTCAGTTATCCCTCTACCACTCACCTCAGTTATCCCTCCACCACACTCACCTCAGTTATCCCTCTACCACTCACCTCAGTTATCCCTCCACCACACTCACCTCAGTTATCCCTCTACCACACTCACCTCAGTTATCCCTCTACCACACTCACCTCAGTTATCCCTCCACCACACTCGCCTCAGTTATCCCTCTACCACACTACCCTCAGTTATCCCTCCACCACACTCGCCTCAGTTATCCCTCCACCACACTCACCTCAGTTATCCCTCCACCACACTCGCCTCAGTTATCCCTCCACCACACTCACCTCAGTTATCCCTCCACCACTCACCTCAGTTATCCCTCCACCACACTCGCCTCAGTTATCCCTCCACCACTCGCCTCAGTTATCCCTCCACCACTCACCTCAGTTATCCCTCCACCACACTCACCTCAGTTATCCCTCCACCACACTCGCCTCAGTTATCCCTCCACCACGCTCACCTCAGTTATCCCTCCACCACACTCATCTCAGTTATCCCTCCACCACACTCACCTCAGTTATCCCTCTACCACACTCGCCTCAGTTATCCCTCTACCACACTCGCCTCAGTTATCCCTCTACCACACTCACCTCAGTTATCCCTCCACCACACTCACCTCAGTTATCCCTCCACCACACTCGCCTCAGTTATCCCTCCACCACACTCACCTCAGTTATCCCTCCACCACACTCGCCTCAGTTATCCCTCCACCACACTCACCTCAGTTATCCCTCCACCACACTCACCTCAGTTATCCCTCCACCACTCACCTCAGTTATCCCTCTACCACACTCGCCTCAGTTATCCCTCCACCACTCACCTCAGTTATCCCTCTACCACACTCACCTCAGTTATCCCTCCACCACTCACCTCAGTTATCCCTCCACCACTCACCTCAGTTATCCCTCCACCACTCACCTCAGTTATCCCTCCACCACTCACCTCAGTTATCCCTCCACCACTCACCTCAGTTATCCCTCCACCACACTCACCTCAGTTATCCCTCCACCACACTCACCTCAGTTATCCCTCCACCACACTCACCTCAGTTATCCCTCCACCACACTCACCTCAGTTATCCCTCCACCACACTCACCTAAGAGTCATCCCTCCACCACACTCACCTCAGTTATCCCTCCACCACACTCACCTCAGTTATCCCTCTACCACACTCGCCTCAGTTATCCCTCTACCACACTCGCCTCAGTTATCCCTCCACCACTCACCTCAGTTATCCCTCTACCACACTCACCTCAGTTATCCCTCCACCACTCACCTCAGTTATCCCTCCACCACTCACCTCAGTTATCCCTCCACCACTCACCTCAGTTATCCCTCCACCACTCACCTCAGTTATCCCTCCACCACTCACCTCAGTTATCCCTCCACCACTCACCTCAGTTATCCCTCCACCACACTCGCCTCAGTTATCCCTCTACCACACTCACCTCAGTTATCCCTCCACCACTCACCTCAGTTATCCCTCCACCACTCACCTCAGTTATCCCTCTACCACACTCACCTCAGTTATCCCTCCACCACTCACCTCAGTTATCCCTCTACCACACTCACCTCAGTTATCCCTCCACCACTCACCTCAGTTATCCCTCCACCACTCACCTCAGTTATCCCTCCACCACTCACCTCAGTTATCCTTCCACCACTCACCTCAGTTATCCCTCCACCACGCACCTCAGTTATCCCTCCACCACACTCACCTCAGTTATTCCTCCACCACACTCACCTCAGTTATCCCTCCACCACACTCACCTCAGTTATTCCTCCACCACACTCACCTCAGTTATCCCTCTACCACACTCACCTCAGTTATCCCTCTACCACACTCACCTCAGTTATCCCTCTACCACACTCACCTCAGTTATCCCTCTACCACTCACCTCAGTTATCCCTCCACCACACTCACCTCAGTTATCCCTCCACCACACTCACCTCAGTTATCCCTCCACCACACTCACCTCAGTTATCCCTCTACCACTCACCTCAGTTATCCCTCCACCACACTCACCTCAGTTATCCCTCCACCACACTCACCTCAGTTATCCCTCTACCACTCACCTCAGTTATCCCTCCACCACACTCACCTCAGTTATCCCTCTACCACTCACCTCAGTTATCCCTCCACCACTCACCTCAGAGTCATCCCTCTACCACACTCACCTCAGTTATCCCTCCACCACTCACCTCAGTTATCCCTCCACCACACTCACCTCAGTTATCCCTCCACCACACTCACCTCAGTTATCCCTCTACCACTCACCTCAGTTATCCCTCTACCACACTCACCTCAGTTATCCCTCCACCACTCACCTCAGTTATCCCTCCACCACTCACCTCAGTTATCCCTCTACCACACTCGCCTCAGTTATCCCTCCACCACTCACCTCAGTTATCCCTCCACCACACTCACCTCAGTTATCCCTCCACCACTCACCTCAGTTATCCCTCCACCACACTCACCTCAGTTATCCCTCCACCACACTCACCTCAGTTATCCCTCCACCACACTCACCTCAGTTATCCCTCCACCACTCACCTCAGTTATCCCTCCACCACACTCACCTCAGTTATCCCTCCACCACACTCACCTCAGTTATCCCTCCACCACACTCACCTCAGTTATCCCTCCACCACACTCGCCTCAGTTATCCCTCCACCACACTCACCTCAGTTATCCCTCCACCACACTCACCTCAGTTATCCCTCCACCACTCACCTCAGTTATCCCTCCACCACTCACCTCAGTTATCCCTCCACCACACTCACCTCAGTTATCCCTCCACCACACTCACCTCAGTTATCCCTCTACCACACTCACCTCAGTTATCCCTCTACCACACTCACCTCAGTTATCCCTCTACCACACTCACCTCAGTTATCCCTCTACCACACTCACCTCAGTTATCCCTCTACCACACTCACCTCAGTTATCCCTCCACCACACTCACCTCAGTTATCCCTCTACCACACTCACCTCAGTTATCCCTCCACCACACTCACCTCAGTTATCCCTCCACCACTCACCTCAGTTATCCCTCCACCACACTCACCTCAGTTATCCCTCTACCACACTCACCTCAGTTATCCCTCCACCACTCACCTCAGTTATCCCTCTACCACACTCACCTCAGTTATCCCTCCACCACTCACCTCAGTCATCCCTCTACCACACTCACCTCAGTTATCCCTCTACCACTCACCTCAGTTATCCCTCCACCACACTCACCTCAGTTATCCCTCTACCACACTCACCTCAGTTATCCCTCTACCACACTCACCTCAGTTATCCCTCCACCACTCACCTCAGTTATCCCTCCACCACACTCACCTCAGTTATCCCTCCACCACACTCACCTCAGTTATCCCTCTACCACACTCACCTCAGTTATCCCTCTACCACTCACCTCAGTTATCCCTCCACCACTCACCTCAGTTATCCCTCCACCACTCACCTCAGTTATCCCTCTACCACACTCACCTCAGTTATCCCTCCACCACTCACCTCAGTTATCCCTCTACCACACTCACCTCAGTTATCCCTCCACCACTCACCTCAGTTATCCCTCCACCACTCACCTCAGTTATCCCTCCACCACTCACCTCAGTTATCCTTCCACCACTCACCTCAGTTATCCCTCCACCACGCACCTCAGTTATCCCTCCACCACACTCACCTCAGTTATTCCTCCACCACACTCACCTCAGTTATCCCTCCACCACGCTCACCTCAGTTATTCCTCCACCACACTCACCTCAGTTATCCCTCTACCACACTCACCTCAGTTATCCCTCTACCACACTCACCTCAGTTATCCCTCTACCACACTCACCTCAGTTATCCCTCTACCACACTCACCTCAGTTATCCCTCCACCACACTCACCTCAGTTATCCCTCTACCACACTCACCTCAGTTATCCCTCCACCACACTCACCTCAGTTATCCCTCCACCACTCACCTCAGTTATCCCTCCACCACACTCACCTCAGTTATCCCTCTACCACACTCACCTCAGTTATCCCTCCACCACTCACCTCAGTTATCCCTCTACCACACTCACCTCAGTTATCCCTCCACCACTCACCTCAGTCATCCCTCTACCACACTCACCTCAGTTATCCCTCTACCACTCACCTCAGTTATCCCTCCACCACACTCACCTCAGTTATCCCTCTACCACACTCACCTCAGTTATCCCTCTACCACACTCACCTCAGTTATCCCTCCACCACTCACCTCAGTTATCCCTCCACCACACTCACCTCAGTTATCCCTCCACCACACTCACCTCAGTTATCCCTCTACCACACTCACCTCAGTTATCCCTCTACCACTCACCTCAGTTATCCCTCCACCACTCACCTCAGTTATCCCTCCACCACTCACCTCAGTTATCCCTCTACCACACTCACCTCAGTTATCCCTCCACCACTCACCTCAGTTATCCCTCTACCACACTCACCTCAGTTATCCCTCCACCACTCACCTCAGTTATCCCTCCACCACTCACCTCAGTTATCCCTCCACCACTCACCTCAGTTATCCTTCCACCACTCACCTCAGTTATCCCTCCACCACGCACCTCAGTTATCCCTCCACCACACTCACCTCAGTTATTCCTCCACCACACTCACCTCAGTTATCCCTCCACCACACTCACCTCAGTTATTCCTCCACCACACTCACCTCAGTTATCCCTCCACCACACTCACCTCAGTTATTCCTCCACCACACTCACCTCAGTTATCCCTCTACCACACTCACCTCAGTTATCCCTCTACCACACTCACCTCAGTTATCCCTCTACCACACTCACCTCAGTTATCCCTCTACCACTCACCTCAGTTATCCCTCCACCACACTCACCTCAGTTATCCCTCCACCACACTCACCTCAGTTATCCCTCCACCACACTCACCTCAGTTATCCCTCTACCACTCACCTCAGTTATCCCTCCACCACACTCACCTCAGTTATCCCTCCACCACACTCACCTCAGTTATCCCTCTACCACTCACCTCAGTTATCCCTCCACCACACTCACCTCAGTTATCCCTCTACCACTCACCTCAGTTATCCCTCTACCACACTCACCTCAGTTATCCCTCCACCACTCACCTCAGTTATCCCTCCACCACTCACCTCAGTTATCCCTCTACCACACTCGCCTCAGTTATCCCTCCACCACTCACCTCAGTTATCCCTCCACCACACTCACCTCAGTTATCCCTCCACCACTCACCTCAGTTATCCCTCCACCACACTCACCTCAGTTATCCCTCCACCACACTCACCTCAGTTATCCCTCCACCACTCACCTCAGTTATCCCTCCACCACTCACCTCAGTTATCCCTCTACCACACTCGCCTCAGTTATCCCTCCACCACTCACCTCAGTTATCCCTCCACCACACTCACCTCAGTTATCCCTCCACCACTCACCTCAGTTATCCCTCCACCACACTCACCTCAGTTATCCCTCCACCACACTCACCTCAGTTATCCCTCCACCACACTCACCTCAGTTATCCCTCCACCACACTCACCTCAGTTATCCCTCCACCACTCACCTCAGTTATCCCTCCACCACACTCACCTCAGTTATCCCTCCACCACACTCACCTCAGTTATCCCTCTACCACACTCGCCTCAGTTATCCCTCCACCACACTCACCTCAGTTATCCCTCCACCACACTCACCTCAGTTATCCCTCTACCACACTCACCTCAGTTATCCCTCCACCACTCACCTCAGTTATCCCTCCACCACTCACCTCAGTTATCCCTCCACCACACTCACCTCAGTTATCCCTCCACCACACTCACCTCAGTTATCCCTCTACCACACTCACCTCAGTTATCCCTCTACCACACTCACCTCAGTTATCCCTCTACCACACTCACCTCAGTTATCCCTCTACCACACTCACCTCAGTTATCCCTCTACCACACTCACCTCAGTTATCCCTCCACCACACTCACCTCAGTTATCCCTCTACCACACTCACCTCAGTTATCCCTCCACCACACTCACCTCAGTTATCCCTCCACCACTCACCTCAGTTATCCCTCCACCACACTCACCTCAGTTATCCCTCTACCACACTCACCTCAGTTATCCCTCCACCACTCACCTCAGTTATCCCTCTACCACACTCACCTCAGTTATCCCTCCACCACTCACCTCAGTCATCCCTCTACCACACTCACCTCAGTTATCCCTCTACCACTCACCTCAGTTATCCCTCCACCACACTCACCTCAGTTATCCCTCTACCACACTCACCTCAGTTATCCCTCTACCACACTCACCTCAGTTATCCCTCCACCACTCACCTCAGTTATCCCTCCACCACACTCACCTCAGTTATCCCTCCACCACACTCACCTCAGTTATCCCTCTACCACACTCACCTCAGTTATCCCTCTACCACTCACCTCAGTTATCCCTCCACCACACTCACCTCAGTTATCCCTCTACCACACTCACCTCAGTTATCCCTCCACCACACTCACCTCAGTTATCCCTCTACCACACTCACCTCAGTTATCCCTCCACCACACTCACCTCAGTTATCCCTCTACCACTCACCTCAGTTATTCCTCCACCACTCACCTCAGTTATCCCTCTACCACACTCACCTCAGTTATCCCTCTACCACACTCACCTCAGTTATCCCTCCACCACTCACCTCAGTTATCCCTCCACCACTCACCTCAGTCATCCCTCTACCACACTCACCTCAGTTATCCCTCTACCACTCACCTCAGTTATCCCTCCACCACACTCACCTCAGTTATCCCTCTACCACACTCACCTCAGTTATCCCTCCACCACTCACCTCAGTTATCCCTCTACCACACTCACCTCAGTTATCCCTCTACCACTCACCTCAGTTATCCCTCCACCACACTCACCTCAGTTATCCCTCCACCACACTCACCTCAGTTATCCCTCCACCACACTCACCTCAGTTATCCCTCCACCACACTCACCTCAGTTATCCCTCTACCACTCACCTCAGTTATCCCTCTACCACTCACCTCAGTTATCCCTCCACCACACTCACCTCAGTTATCCCTCCACCACACTCACCTCAGTTATCCCTCCACCACACTCACCTCAGTTATCCCTCTACCACTCACCTCAGTTATCCCTCCACCACACTCACCTCAGTTATCCCTCCACCACACTCACCTCAGTTATCCCTCTACCACTCACCTCAGTTATCCCTCCACCACACTCACCTCAGTTATCCCTCTACCACTCACCTCAGTTATCCCTCCACCACTCACCTCAGAGTCATCCCTCTACCACACTCACCTCAGTTATCCCTCCACCACTCACCTCAGTTATCCCTCCACCACTCACCTCAGAGTTATCCCTCCACCACACTCACCTCAGTTATCCCTCCACCACACTCACCTCAGTTATCCCTCTACCACTCACCTCAGTTATCCCTCTACCACACTCACCTCAGTTATCCCTCCACCACTCACCTCAGTTATCCCTCCACCACACTCACCTCAGTTATCCCTCTACCACACTCGCCTCAGTTATCCCTCCACCACTCACCTCAGTTATCCCTCCACCACACTCACCTCAGTTATCCCTCCACCACTCACCTCAGTTATCCCTCCACCACACTCACCTCAGTTATCCCTCTACCACACTCACCTCAGTTATCCCTCCACCACTCACCTCAGTTATCCCTCTACCACACTCACCTCAGTTATCCCTCCACCACTCACCTCAGTCATCCCTCTACCACACTCACCTCAGTTATCCCTCTACCACTCACCTCAGTTATCCCTCCACCACACTCACCTCAGTTATCCCTCTACCACACTCACCTCAGTTATCCCTCTACCACACTCACCTCAGTTATCCCTCCACCACACTCACCTCAGTTATCCCTCTACCACACTCACCTCAGTTATCCCTCTACCACACTCACCTCAGTTATCCCTCCACCACACTCACCTCAGTTATCCCTCTACCACACTCACCTCAGTTATCCCTCCACCACACTCACCTCAGTTATCCCTCTACCACACTCACCTCAGTTATCCCTCTACCACACTCACCTCAGTTATCCCTCCACCACACTCACCTCAGTTATCCCTCTACCACACTCACCTCAGTTATCCCTCCACCACACTCACCTCAGTTATCCCTCTACCACACTCACCTCAGTTATCCCTCCACCACACTCACCTCAGTTATCCCTCTACCACACTCACCTCAGTTATCCCTCCACCACACTCACCTCAGTTATCCCTCTACCACACTCACCTCAGTTATCCCTCCACCACACTCACCTCAGTTATCCCTCTACCACTCACCTCAGTTATCCCTCTACCACACTCACCTTAGTTATCCCTCCACCACACTCACCTCAGTTATCCCTCTACCACACTCACCTCAGTTATCCCTCTACCACACTCACCTCAGTTATCCCTCTACCACTCACCTCAGTTATCCCTCCACCACACTCACCTCAGTTATCCCTCTACCACACTCACCTCAGTTATCCCTCTACCACTCACCTCAGTTATCCCTCCACCACACTCACCTCAGTTATCCCTCTACCACTCACCTCAGTTATCCCTCCACCACACTCACCTCAGTTATCCCTCTACCACACTCACCTCAGTTATCCCTCTACCACACTCACCTCAGTTATCCCTCCACCACAATCACATCAGTTATCCCTCCACCACACTCACCTCAGTTATCCCTCCACCACACTCGCCTCAGTTATCCCTCCACCACACTCACCTCAGTTATCCCTCCACCACACTCACCTCAGTTATCCCTCCACCACTCACCTCAGTTATCCCTCTACCACACTCGCCTCAGTTATCCCTCCACCACTCACCTCAGTTATCCCTCTACCACACTCACCTCAGTTATCCCTCCACCACTCACCTCAGTTATCCCTCCACCACTCACCTCAGTTATCCCTCCACCACTCACCTCAGTTATCCCTCCACCACTCACCTCAGTTATCCCTCCACCACACTCACCTCAGTTATCCCTCCACCACTCACCTCAGTTATCCCTCCACCACACTCACCTCAGTTATCCCTCCACCACACTCACCTCAGTTATCCCTCCACCACACTCACCTCAGAGTCATCCCTCCACCACACTCACCTCAGTTATCCCTCCACCACACTCACCTCAGTTATCCCTCCACCACTCACCTCAGTTATCCCTCCACCACTCACCTCAGTTATCCCTCCACCACTCACCTCAGTTATCCCTCCACCACTCACCTCAGTTATCCCTCCACCACACTCACCTCAGTTATCCCTCTACCACACTCACCTCAGTTATCCCTCCACCACTCACCTCAGTTATCCCTCCACCACTCACCTCAGTTATCCCTCTACCACACTCACCTCAGTTATCCCTCCACCACTCACCTCAGTTATCCCTCTACCACACTCACCTCAGTTATCCCTCCACCACTCACCTCAGTTATCCCTCCACCACTCACCTCAGTTATCCCTCCACCACTCACCTCAGTTATCCCTCCACCACTCACCTCAGTTATCCCTCCACCACACTCACCTCAGTTATTCCTCCACCACACTCACCTCAGTTATCCCTCCACCACACTCACCTCAGTTATTCCTCCACCACACTCACCTCAGTTATCCCTCTACCACACTCACCTCAGTTATCCCTCCACCACACTCACCTCAGTTATCCCTCCACCACACTCACCTCAGTTATCCCTCTACCACACTCACCTCAGTTATCCCTCTACCACACTCACCTCAGTTATCCCTCCACCACTCACCTCAGTTATCCCTCTACCACACTCGCCTCAGTTATCCCTCCACCACTCACCTCAGAGTCATCCCTCTACCACACTCACCTCAGTTATCCCTCCACCACTCACCTCAGTTATCCCTCCACCACACTCACCTCAGTTATCCCTCTACCACACTCGCCTCAGTTATCCCTCCACCACTCACCTCAGTTATCCCTCCACCACACTCACCTCAGTTATCCCTCTACCACACTCACCTCAGAGTTATCCCTCCACCACTCACCTCACAGTTATCCCTCCACCACTCACCTCAGAATTATCCCTCCACGACACTCACTTCAGAGTTATCCCTCCACCACCACTCACCTCAGAGTTATCCCTCCAGCAAAAGCTTCGTCAAACACAACATCATACAAGCTGTTGGGAGTGATTCCCCCATCCTCTTCACTGGGAATGCCAATGATGGTCCCCCTTCTGCCAAAGGGAACAGAATACCCAGACTTTACCACTACAACGCGGTCGTATAGACGGAAGTCGGTGCCTGGATCAGGAATCAAACAACCTTGGTTGGGCAATGGCTGAAAAACACAAATGTGGATTAAATTATTCTTGGGTCAAATGATTCAACATGAGGCAGGTATAACATTCTATTACCATGCTACCAAGCCTAGGATTCTGAGATAAGTAGCACATATTTTTCATTTTATTTTCTTTGTTCTATTTTTTTTCATCTTTTTATTCTCCTCATCCTTTTCTTATGCCTAAATGTAGTCATTATAGTGTCTCCCCCATGTTTTTATAAGTTGTGTTTTGTGCATTTGTTTGCTGATGAAGGCTAGTCGCCACAACATCCTATGTTTTCCATAACTGTGTTCTGTAAAGCTGCATTACTTTGTGCTATTATACACTGTTTACATTTCCACATCTTTACCGCAGTTCCGCTAATTTTACCCACTCCAACATAAACCTAGCAAAGTACTTCTCCTCGAACTTTTGCCTCTCAATGGAGCACAGACCCTCCCTCCAGCAACTGATGACAAGCCCTCCTATCCTGTGCAACTACTTCCATGCCCCCTCCCCCATATTATTCACTCCAATCTCTGCTTCTCTTCTCCATGTGTTTTATAGCTCCCTCTTCTTTTACCCCATGGGTTTCAGAGGAAGGAATTTCTAGTTATGCTCTTAACCCTTTAGCGGGCAAAGTGTCTGGGAACATTTCTACCCCCAAACGGGCAATCCGTCCGAAACCGCCTGTGACTATTATGCATTGTAAAAATGCAATCTCTCTGCTTTCCGAGGCTTCTGATTGTCTAATTTCGGTTTCGCTGATAGCTTGACAACGTGGCCGCCATTAGCAAGCGTGTACTTTGAATTTGAACGGATTTTTAAAATAGTTTTTGTGGGTTTTACGCTTTGTATTTCAAAATGAACTTTGACAATTCTTCAAGTGATAGCGGAGATTTCGCTAGGTTCAATTTAAGTGACATTGAAAGGCACGAAGTTGACTATTAATCGGAGCTAGATATCAGTGATCAGCGTTACTTTGCGTTAGCAGTCGTGACTCGGACTTTAAAGAAAGTGATTATGATTTGGAAAATGTGTTTGTAAATTGCCGTATAGATGACTGACAATCACAAACAATATATTGTATTTTGTAAATATTTGTGTTCATGTGTGGTTTAGCGGCAACATTCACGTGAGTAAAATATTCTGCATGCTTTTCCCTTCATTTTGCTGTTTATTTGACTAAAATCTGTTGACTAACAACTTATATGTGATATTTTTACTAACGTAACCCAAAATTTTATAGAACCTCAAAATTTTTCGCTACAAAACAGACAAACGTCTGCCCGGCAAAGGGTTAATTCATTCACTCATTCAGTAGCATGTCCTTTGCAGAACCTCACTCCCATAACAACCTTCTGGAAAACTTCTCGATCACAAGTAAGATGTCCCGCGTTTGATACACCCATCTGGAGATCATCCGCCACATCCTGCACCCATCTTCTCTTTGGCTTTCCTCTTCCTCTCTTCCCAGGCATATACCCCTCCATTATTGTTCTCTCCAAACTCTCATGACGTTTCAAGTGACCAAAATATTTCAATTTTCTTTGTTTTATCGTCTTTAATAGCCAACCCTCTTAAATATTCAGCTCTTGAAGTATGGATGCATTAGTTCTTTCCTTTACCCAAGATATTCTTAGAACCTGTCTATAACATTTATATTCAAAAGGCATTTATGCGCTGCTCAGCTTGTTTAGTAAGTGTCCAAGTCTCACAGGCTCATAATAGGTTTTTTTAAAATGTGTTCTATCCAGTGCCAACATTATTGTCTCACCCCTTGATTCACTAGGATATCTACTTCTTTCGTTAGCTAATCACTAGGATATCTTCTTCCTTCGTTGGCTAATCACTAGGATATCTTCTTCTTTCGATGGCTATTCACTAGGCTATCTTCTTCCTTCGTTGGCTAATCACTAGGATATCTTCTTCTTTCGATGGCTATTACTTCACACAGCACAAAACATAATTACTTCTTTCGTTGGATATTCACTAGGATATCTTCTTTCGTTGGATATTCACTAGGATATCTTTTTCTGTTGGCTATTCGCTAGGATATCTTCTTCTTTCGTTGACTATTCACTAGGATATCTTCTTCTTCTGTTCGCTATTCACTAGGATATCTTCTTCTTCTGTTCGCTATTCACTAGGATATCTTCTTTCATTGGCTTTTCACTAGGATATCCTCTTCTTCCGAGGGCTAATTACTAGGATATCTTTTTCTTTTGTTGGCTATTCACTAGGATATCATCTTCTTTTGTTGGCTATTCACTAGGATATCGTCTTCTTTTGTTGGCTATTCACTAGGACATCTTCTTTCTTTGGCTATTCACTAGGATATCGTCTTCTTTCGTTGACTATTCACTAGGATATCTCCTTCTTTCGTTGACTATTCACTATGATAACTCCTTCTTTTGTTGACTATTCACTAGGATATCTTCTTCTTTCGTCGACTATTCACTAGGATAACTCCTTCTTTTGTTGGCTATTCACTAGGATAACTCCTTCTTTTGTTGGCTATTCACTAGGATAACTCCTTCTTTCGCTGAATATTCACTAGGATATCGTCTTCTTTCGTTGACTATTCACTAGGATATCTCCTTCTTTCGTTGACTATTCACTAGGATAACTCCTTCTTTTTTTGACTATTCACTAGGATATCTCCTTCTTTCGTTGACTATTCACTAGGATATCTCCTTCTTTTGCTGACTATTCACTAGGATAACTCCTTCTTTTGTTGACTATTCACTAGGATAACTCCTTCTTTTGATTATTCACTAGGATAACTCCTTCTTTTGTTGACTATTCACTAGGATATCTCCTTCTTTTGTTGACTATTCACTAGGATATCTCCTTCTTTCGCTGACTATTCACTAGGATATCGTCTTCTTTCGTTGACTATTTACTAGGATAACTCCTTCTTTCGTTGACTATTCACTAGGATAACTCCTTCTTTTGTTGACTATTCACTAGGATATCTCCTTCTTTCGTTGACTATTCACTAGGATATCTCCTTCTTTTGTTGACTATTCACTAGGATATCGTCTTCTTTTGTTGACTATTCACTAGGATAACTCCTTCTTTCGTTGACTATTCACTAGGATATCGTCTTCTTTCGTTGACTATTCACTAGGATAACTCCTTCTTTCGTTGACTATTCACTAGGATAACTCCTTCTGTTGTTGACTATTCACTAGGATATCTCCTTCTTTCGTTGACTATTCACTAGGATATCTCCTTCTTTCGCTGACTATTCACTAGGAT
Organism: Cepaea hortensis; assembly: GCA_963921405.1. Lineage (NCBI taxonomy): Eukaryota > Metazoa > Mollusca > Gastropoda > Stylommatophora > Helicidae > Cepaea > Cepaea hortensis. The sequence continues at coordinate 11,107,155 of OY992896.1, forward strand.
ATCTTCTTCTTTCGTTGGATATTCACTAAGATATCTCCTTCTTTTGTTGACTATTCACTAGGATATAATTTAACTCATGAGTTCCACAGGAGTCTCTGTGGCGAAGTGGTCAAGCCGTTTGGCTCATGATCCGAAGGTTGTGGGTTTGATTCCCGGCCGCGCCGGTTTACGAGTTAAATATTTCGGAGACTCCTGTGGGTCGTCGCTAAAAGCTACGGAGTTCGTACTTTGTGCGACGCTTTCCGCGCTGCGGAAAGAGACCGAGCCATATGGGATAAAACCCGGTGCAATGAAGTTGACCCTGTCGACTTTTAAGCGACTTTTTTAAAATATTATATTATATTAGTCGTAATATGAGCAGGCACCAGTTAATGAAGGTTTGTAGTTTATTAGTATTCATTTTTGTCATTCTCCATGATCTATACAACAGTTTTAGTCATTCTCCATGATCTACACAACAGTTTTAGTCATTCTCCATGATCTATACAACAGTTTTAGTCATTCTCCATGATCTACACAACAGTTTTAGTCATTCTCCATATCTACAACAGTTTTTATCATTCTCTATTATCTAAACAGCAGTGTTTGTCATTCTCCAGGATCTAAACAGCAGTTTTTGTCATTCTCCATGATCTACACAACAGTTTTAGTCATTCTCCATGATCTACACAACAGTTTTAGTCATTCTCCATATCTACAACAGTTTTTATCATTCTCTATTATCTAAACAGCAGTGTTTGTCATTCTCCAGGATCTAAACAGCAGTTTTAGTCATTCTCCATGATCTACACAACAGTTTTAGTCATTCTCCATGATCTATACAACAGTTTTAGTCATTCTCCATGATCTATACAACAGTTTTAGTCATTCTCCATATCTACAACAGTTTTTATCATTCTCTATTATCTAAACAGCAGTGTTTGTCATTCTCCAGGATCTAAACAGCAGTTTTTGTCATTCTCCATGATCTATACAACAGTTTTAGTCATTCTCCATGATCTACACAACAGTTTTAGTCATTCTCCATGATCTACACAACAGTTTTAGTCATTCTCCATGATCTACACAACAGTTTTAGTCATTCTCCATGATCTACACAACAGTTTTAGTCATTCTCCATGATCTATACAGCAGGTTTTGTCATTCTCTATGATCTATACAGCAGTTTTTGTCATTCTCTATGATCTACACAACAGTTTTAGTCATTCTCCATGATCTACACAACAGTTTTAGTCATTCTCCATATCTACAACAGTTTTTATCATTCTCTATTATCTATACAGCAGTGTTTGTCATTCTCCAGGATCTAAACAGCAGTTTTTGTCATTCTTCATTATCTATACAGCAGTTTTTGTCATTCTCCAGGATTTATGCAGCAGGTTTTGTCATTCTCTATGATCTATACAGCAGTTTTTGTCATTCTTTATGATCTATACAACAGGTTTTGTCATTCATTAAACAGTGACCAAATATATCATGTTCTTGGTATTTTCTACTACTCCAGCAGTACTAATAACTAAATAACCTTGACCTTTTCACTTCTGCATAAGATAATCTCACAACTTACCCTGAACAGAAGTCGTGGCTTTACCTTGACTTTGACTATATCAGGCTTTGGGTTTAGAGCAGCCTAAATTTCAAAAGAAGACATTCATTTCAGTTTAAAACAACACATTCGTTACATCTGTAAAAACATCAGCCCAATTTCTAGCATAATCATAATTACTGTCAATCTTTTCATCTATTCAGTTTCTCTCTCATCACACAACAATTCAACATATGTACAGTCAATATTTTCATCTGCTTAACTTGTCACACAATAATAAAACATAATAACTCTCTATTTTTTCATCTGTACAACTCATTACACATCATAAAACATAATTACTGTCAATCTTTTCATCTATTCAACTTGTCCCTCATGATACAACAATTAAACATGTGTACTGTCAATATTTTCATCTGTTCAACTTGTCACACAACAATAAAACATAATTACTGTCTAACTTTTTATCTGTTCAAATCATCACACAGCATAAAACATAATTACTGTCAATCTTATCATCTATTCAACTTGTCCCTCATCACACAACAATTAAACATGTGTATTTTCAATATGTTCATCTATTCAACTTGCCCTTCATCACACAATTAAATATGTGTACTGTCAATATTTTCATCTATTCAACTTGTCACACAACAATAAAACATAATTAGTGTCTAATTTTTCATTTGTTCAACTCATCACACAGCACAAAACAATATTACTGTCAATCTGTTTATCTTAACCCTCGTCACACAGTTATAACTTCCTTACTGTCATTTTTTCTATGCGCTCAACATTCTCCTCATCGAGAATTTCTGATCCGGTTTTCATCCTCGGCACTTTGCTACATGGTAGCTCCTCTAGATACTTCACCACGTCTGCCAGCTTTGTCTTGCTGTAGAGAAAACATTGACCAACAGATAAAATCTTCAAGTTGCATTCTTGGTCAGATCAATTATTTACTTACATAAACAGAAGAGCAAAATGATGTAGCAAGCAAGAAAAGGGAAATCACTCTGAAAGGAAATATGCTACAGCAGACGACTTAAGGTGAACAAGAAAAATGTCGGATGAAAAAATGTATCGTAACATTGGTAAGTGATCATTTAGAATTTAGCGTGAGTGTGGGTAGATGTGATAGATTTAAAATTTAGCTTGATTGTTTGTGAAGCTGACAGTTGGCAGATATTCAAGTAATGATGCTGTACTGATTAAATCAAGTTAAAGGCATTTACTTATTGCATTGTGTAATACTGGTTGGTTTGTTGCATGGTTGGTTGGTTGGTTGGTTAGCTGGACAGTTGGTTGGAAGGCCTCTGGAAGAACTGAGTTCTAACTCACGAGTCTCCTGAGTTCATGTTCAGGTTGACAAGGATTCACTTCTATCAGGGTGTGATTGATGTAAAGACTTTCTTCCCGACATGTTACTATTGTTCCATCTCCACAGGGTCTGTGTTGAAGAGTTATCCTTCCCCTCTACAAGCACAGGAACCTCACAAATTTTCAAAGCTGGTACTTGAGTTTCAAATATGTAGATCCATGGTGGTCATTTGTACAGCCAGGCTGCGAAGCTAATCTGTGTACAGGTCCCGCTACATAGAGATTTCTCAAGGACTTGGCCAGTGTAGCTCCCGGGCCTGTGACCTCTGTGGCACAAAGTGTCAAACTGAAAGTGTGAAATAAATGCTTCCGTGCACAATGAAAAGACTAACGAAAGGTTCAACATTATACACATCTATAGGAGAGAAATAGTGTTATTCGGCCATGTAATGTGAAGAGAGCCACTGGAAAATATTTTGACGACTGGAAAGATCAGTGAAAGAAGAGGCAGAAGCAGACCGAGAGCAATGATACTGGATGAACTAAGACTGTGGCGCGGAGGAATAGATCAATAGAATGTATCCAAGACAGCAAGGACTGAGATCTGTGGAAAGACATAAATGTCAAGACTATTCTGCAAGGCACATGAATATGATTATGGTGTGCAATGAAAATGGTCCTTGAGAACTGGCTTAAACCTGGGACACGCATGGCATGTCATCAACTTAGCAGATGACATCAACTTACCAGCCTTCACATGACATCAACTTACCAGCCTTCACATGACATCAACTTACCAGCCATCGGGGAAGAGAGCTTCCTCCATGAAATTGTCAGTGCTGCTGTTTTGTTTCTGCACAACCAACCACAGGTCCGGGAACCTAGACAGGAAGACAGAGCAGAGCAACGTTACAGTCACTCTTCCGATATGGGTGGAACAAAGGGGAAAATTAATCCCATGGCAGATTCTCTGAGTGTAATAAAGGATAAAATTAATCCCACAGCAGATTCTCTGAGTGTACTGAAGGATAAAATTAATCTCATGGTAGATTCTCTATAAAGGATAACATTAATCCAATGACAGATTCTCTGGGTGTAATAAAGGATAAAATTAGTCCAATGGCAGATTCTCTGAGTGTAATAAAGGATAAAATTAATCCCATGGCAGAATCTCTATGTGGGCAAAGAATAAAATTATCCCATTAAATATTTTATGGGTGGAATAAAGAAGAATATTAATCCCATGAAATATTTGATTCGAATAAAGGATAAAATTAATAGCACGGCAGAAACTCTGAGTGTAATAAAGGATAAAATTAATGACATGGAAGATTCTCTGAGTGTAATAACAGATAAAATTAATCACATGGCAGATTCTCTGAGTGTAACAAAAGATGAAATTAATAACATAGCAGATTCTCTAGATGTAACAAACAGTTGAATGAATGCTATTGCTAAGTCTTAAATTAGGTTGATTCATCCATTATCCACCTACTATCAGGAACTTGTAAATAAATACATTCAAGGGTATTGAAATGCACTCATTCAATTATAGGCAAGAAGTACAGATTAGAGGACAAACTAGACAACATAAACATTGAAAACCACACCGGCATTCAAACCGGCCGGTTCCAAATGATGACAGTACCTCGCTGCAGGAACAAGTGTACTTCAACATATGGCCAACATGACACTTTTCAAACAGGTTTCGATGTGCGTCGAATTGGGCATGCACCAAAATACACTTGTTGCTACTGGGGTTGGGGTGTTTCTGTGGGAAAGTATCGGATTGCCTTCCTTAAGCTAACTTCCTTAAGTGAATTCATTTCCAGGCTCCATCATTTCTTCAGTGAGTGCAGTTTTCTCCAGAGGCTCTCTTGGGGTTGCTGTTCGAGCTACTGAGTTTAAGCTCTGTATGGTGCTTTTGGCTCTGCAGAAACAGACCTGGCCATTTTGGGTAGAACCCGGTGCAATGAAGTGGATCTTCTGGCCTTTAATAAAATGAACACTAGTTTCTACAGTGAAGCGCTGTCATCATTTACAATCCTGGTATGGTAAGTATAGCTTTCACTGTGTATGCTGCCTAGCCTGTCCTATAATCTCTACTTCTTTCCTCTACTTTTATGAGTGCCAATCAATACATGAATTTATGTATATGATGGAGGTCAACATGGCTGAGTTAATAAGAGTGCTTGCTTTTAAACTTCCGGTGTGCTGATGCCGAGGTAGCGGATTCAACCCTTACGCTGGTCAGCTGGACTGAAATATTGAATTCTTGTCCTTTACTTCTTCTCCTTCTTCAGCGTTCCGAGCCATTGAGGTTCTTTGCTGCAGATACAATCCGTCTCCATTTGTCTCTCTGGTTGACCTTCTCTTGCCAGTCGTTGATTCCAGGTGCTTGTAGGTCTGTATATATATTATCTCTCCACCGCCTTCTTGGTCTACCTCAGGGTCTACGGTCATTTATTTCCTGAGTGTAAGCGAGTTTTGTTTCCCTATTATCTTCCATTCTTTCTATATGTCCCAGCCATTGTAGTCTATTAGCCTTCATGATACCAGTGATTAGCGGGGACTTAAACAGATCATAAATGTCTTTGTTACTTCTTCTTTTCCACTATCCACTTTGTGTATCCCTAATGGGTTTCGGTCTCTTGAAATTACCATATATTCTGTCTTATCTTGGTTGATAACCAGCCCCATCTGTTGGGCTTTTTCCTTTAAGTGAGTCAATATTTCCAATGTCTTTTGTTCACTTTGCCCTATAATATCTATATCATCTGCATAACCAAGCAGCTTGGATGTCCTTTACTTGGGGATGTAAATTGCAAGTACCTTAGAAGTCAGAGTGGATTTGCTTGATGGTGGGGGCACTGATAATAGGGAAACCTAATTCACACTTAAACAGAAATCCAGTGCACTCCCCTGTGGTGGCAACAGCTGCAGGCGGTAGCACGTGAATGGGCTACACCTGAGTTCAATGGAGCAAAAGCAAAAAAAAAATGTATCTGCTGTTTCAATGGCCTCTGTTTTCCCAACAATTGATATTTCTGAAGTTGATCTTGTGAAAGTTGGGAGTTTCTAAGAGTACCTACCAAAGCTTGTGAATTTATTTATCTGCTGTTTCCCCAACAATTAATATTTCTAAAGTTCATCTTGTGAAAGTTGGGGAGCCTCTCAGAGTGCCTACCAAAGCTTGTGAATTTATTTATCTGCTGTTTCCCCAACAATTGATATTTCTGAAGTTCATCTTGTGAAAGTTGGGGAGCCTCTCAGAGTGCCTACCAATGTCTGTGAATTTATTTATCTAATGTTTCAATGGCCTCTATGTTTCCCCAACAATTGATATTTCTGAAGTTGATCTTGTGAAAGCTGGGGTAGTCTCTACAAGTACCTACTAAAGCCTGTACATTTATTTATGAAACAACCAGCTAGTCCACTCACCTGGTGATGTAATCAACAACCAGCTAGTCCACTCACCTGGTGATGTAAGCAACAATCATCTAGTCCACTCACCTAGTGATGTAATCAACGACCAGCTAGTCCACTCACCTGGTGATGTAATCAACGACCAGCTAGTCCACTCACCTGGTGATGTAATCAGCGACAAGCTAATCCACTCACCTGGTAATGTAATCAATGACCAGCTAGTCCACTCGCCTGGTGATGTAATCAACGACCAGCTAGTCCACTCACCTGGTGATGTAATCAACGACAAGCTAATCCACTCACCTGGTGATGTAATCAACGACCAGCTAGTCCACTCACCTGGTGATGTAATCAACGACCAGCTAGTCCACTCACCTGGTGATGTAATCAACGACCAGCTAGTCCACTCACCTGGTGATGTAATCAACGACCAGCTAGTCCACTCACCTGGTGATGTAATCAACGACCAGCTAGTCCACTCACCTGGTGATGTAATCAACGACCAGCTAGTCCACTCACCTGGTGATGTAATCAACGACCAGCTAGTCCACTCACCTGGTGATGTAATCAACAACCAGCTAATCCACTCACCTGGTGATGTAATCAACAACCAGCTAGTCCACTCATCTGGTGATGTAATCAACGACCAGCTAGTCCACTCACCTGGTGATGTAATCAATGACCAGCTAGTCCACTCACCTGGTAATGTAATCTTCCACAGTCTTCACACACTTGTAGCTGTAGCACCATCCATTCTCCTCCTTCTTGGTGTACCCTGGCACCTCCTCCCCCTTCTTGGTGAACTTCAGGTTCAGCCCAATGTTGACCCTGTTGCCATTGGTGCCTGACTTCTCTACAAACACTGACCCGGTGATGCGTGACATAATGTGGGAATCAATGCCAATCTGCTGGGCAGCCTGGTAGCTGTTGAGGTACTTTCCTCTCAGACCCTGCAGATTCATTCACCATTGAACACCATTTTCATTTCAATATATTGAAAGCATCATCTTCATTTCAGACTATAGATTCAAAAATAGATTCAATTGCTGAAGATCTTCTGACATAGTCCAAGGAATGTTGCTCTTAGGTTGGATCTTTCTTATTAGTTAAATATAAAGATAGCAGAAGCAGATAAAGCTTTTGGGGCATAAAGAGTTTGTTTTGTTTATTTTTAAACATTGCATATCTTTTACAGGATATTGCAGTCAACACCAGCATTTTACTGCCGCCGTTGATGTCTTGGCAAGTGTTATGTTCAGTAGTTTGGCATAGCTTTCTGAATGACCGGCTCCCATACCAACACGTTAAAACCAGTGAGACACGGTTTGCTGCCAAATCGGTCACCACTGTGTTTCGAACCCAGGTAAGCGGCATTACGAATCGCGTCCGCAACGCCATCACCACGGAGATCGGCATAAAGAGTTAGGCCTTCACATATTCTATGAGGTGTCGCAGCTAGTTTCTCATTGCCCATCCTTCCCAGACAATTCCTGGATATTTCTGACATTGTCTAGTAACCCCACAGTCATTCCGGCCAAAATAAAATAATCCTAAATAAATAATAAATCCTTATTCATTACTCCAACAAAATGATATAATCACAAAAATGTCAGAATTACACACTCCTTGATAAACACTAGCACACCTTTATGCTGTCTTGTGGTGGCACATGCATATTATATAATTACAGAGAAACAATTCTTCTTCTTCTTCTTCTTCTGCATTCATCCGGAGTTTTTTTTCCGGATGTGATTGTGTTGTGCCTATTTACAGTAGAGCTGCGTTCTTACGCCGTTATGCCGACACATCTGACTTCTGCGGGAATTTGTTGACTGGGTTTACCTTCCCAAGGAAACAATTCTAATTGTAGCAACTTTAGTGATTGTCATGAATAGACCGTTAGTTACCTGTGCTAGGCACATTAGAGAAACTAAAATATGGAATGTACTGTAACCACTGGGGAAAAACTGCACAGGGGCACTTAGGTGTGAAAGACAACATGGTAATGATTGAGGAAGGAAGAGCAATGGACGGGCTAGACATCATCAGCGCTATAATAGTTTAAATATTGAGCACAATCCACTACTGGCAACGCCGATCGCATTCTGGTATGAACCTAAGGCCTATCCACGTCAATATGGAAGCACTATACTCGAGTTTCGCCCTCGTTTGAGCTCGTCAGTAGTGCATATCCCTGACCGGATCCAGAAACAGTCCCGGATCACTCGTGTGAAGCGGGTGTGTAACCACGCGGCACACACTGGACACATAAATTATCACAACAGAACATCACAACGCTACCCATCGTAGGCTATGCTCAAGATTGCCCAATCGCCGCGACCGACGTCCGTCAATCGATGGGACCCGAACGATCAGGACTTCTCACTGGCAAGGAACACCAGGCCTCCTAAATCCAGTGAGCAATAATAAATTGATTATGTGGTTGTTTCGGGATTTGAAATTTAAATATTGAGCACAACCCACTACTGGCAACGCCGATCGCATTCTGGTATGAACCTAAGGCCTATCCACGTCAATATGGAAGCACTATACTCGAGTTTCGCCCTCGTTTGAGCTCGTCAGTAGTGCATATCCCTGACCGGATCCAGAAACAGTCCCGGATCACGCGTGTGAAGCGGGTGTGTAACCACGCGGCACACACTGGACACACCAAATTATCACAACAGAACATCACAACGCTACCCATCGTAGGCTATGCTCAAGATTGCCCAATCGCCGCGACCGACGTCCGTCAATCGATGGGACCCGAACGATCAGGACTTCTCACTGGCAAGGAACACCAGGCCTCCTAAATCCAGTGAGCAATAATAAATTGATTATGTGGTTGTTTCGGGATTTGAAATTTAAATATTATTATAGCTATAATAGTTGCTGAATGAACAGATGATTTTAAGTAAACCTGGGAATCTGCTTCCTTGTCCAGAGTGAAGGATATGGGAGTGAAGGGGTAGTCACCAGACAGGAACATTTTGTCAAGATCATAAGACATCTGATTAACCAACACAGAACTGGTGCGATAGTTGATATACATGGGCAGAAATGTTAAGGATAAGATCGCAGCACCTATGGACCTGTCCAGAGTAAGATAATGAACCTCACAAATCACAAACTGGAAAGATTTATAAAAGAGAGATAGAGGAAGGCAGATAGAAGGACCTTTTATCATGGCATAAAAAGAACTATCAGCCAACGAACTGATACATTCTGCTGAAAATTGTTGAATCATGACCACCCATGCCAGACAGAAGGCACATAATACTGATGAAGATGTCATCTCTGTCACAGTCTGTGTAATGTCAGCTCAATGATCAGAACCCCAGGTTGTACTCACTGACTGTTCTATATTCCTAAAGTCTGGTTCCTGTGTGACATGCAAGGCAATTCTCACTCTGACTTCATCAGGCAGGACCTCCAGCACCTGTCAAAAAACAAGAAATTAACAATGATACCAAAACACAAACAATGATACCAAAAACACAAACAATGACACCCACACAAAATGACACCAAAAATGCAATGACACCAAAAACAAACAATGACACCAAAAACACAAACAATGACGAAAACAAAACAAACCACAAAAAAATACAATGACACGAAAAACATCAACAATGACATCAAAAAACACACAAGGACACCAAAACACAAACAATGACACCAAAAACACAAACGAAAACCAAAAACCCAAACAACAAAACATAAATCCTGTAGCAGAAACCTACTGTGGGTATACAACATCATTTTATGAATTGCACTGCACTGTTTCCTCGAGCCTGTGACTCAGCACATCGACTTCCATGAGCATTTTTTATTGGGTTAGTTCTCCCTAGTTTATGGATTGTCCCCTGTCTACCTACAAGGCAGCAGGTTTGTGTCTCACCACTTCTAGTTAATATCCCTGAACCTGTCCAACATGTACCAGCAGCAGTTGCACTAATGTCGGCTTAGTTCTTGGGCTCATTGGAACACGCAAAGCCCTCAACAAGATGGATACATATCAGAGCGGCTGTGAGACTGTAAATTGTTAAACCATCATAACCGTGAGTGCGTGGAGGAATAAATGGCCAGCCTTTCCCTCCTGTATCAAACGTTGAGAGCTGGCATCGAAACCTTGTCCGACCACACTAATGTCACTGTTCGCAAAGTCCTAACCACTACCACAACTTGCCTGCTAACAATAACACAACCATATTGAAATGTTGGTATAATGTTGGCTATGTCTCATGTTCACAGAGATAGGTTTTGTTGTATGAACACCATCTTTCTCGTTGTTTACTCTTATATGCTATGAAAGGTTTGAGGAGTGATGATGCCTTTGTTTCCTTCCTGGTGACCAAGCAGCACTCTCACTTCCATCAAGCTTGTGAGATCTCCAAGGCAGAGTGCAGTGCCTGAGTGCTGAATATCTACCATCATCATGAGGATTGATTGATTGATTGATTGATTGATTGAGGAATCGACATCACAGCATTCGGGGCATTCCTATAAGCGCTCCGTCCCCATCCTCAGCAGCCAGCGAAGAGTTCCAACACCAATAGTACCAGTAGCAATCTGATTATATGTCCGTCTCGCCTTTCCTCTGAGCGTGTTGAGTGTCGGCCAGATCCCCTCGTCACTCCTCACTGTCTCATTCTTGCCAGACCATGGTAATCCATTTGCTCCTCCGAGATGTACATGTGCTCCCACAAGGCCGCAACCACGTCTATCATGAGGATTTACTATCCTTCCATCTCAAATAGTGCAATCAAATGTAAATCAACCAATAATTCCATAAATCCTCCAACCATTCACTCAATCAACCAATCACTCCATAAATCATCCAACCATTCACTCAATCAATCATTCAAACCATCATCCAACCAATCAACGAAATCAAACAGCCAAATAATCTGAGAACAAACACATGTACAGATAAAACAAACACGCCATGTGTACCTTGCCCTGAGCTCCGTAATGTGGATTGCCCACCATGAAGACTGTACTGTCCACAGGGAACACCTCATCCAGTGTCCTGAACGTGGTGTGACCCGACTCCTCCACTTGCAGGTCCTGGAAAGCACAAATAATCCAAGTAGAGTCATAATTATGTACTTTTTCATTAACTAAAGTGCTCCACAATTAGTCGCGCTAGAGCCACATTAATGTACTATTTCATTAACTAAAGTGCTCCACATATAGTCCCGCTACAGTCACAATGATGTACATTTTCATTAACTAAAGTGCTCCACAAACAGTCCTAGTAGAGTCACAATAATGTACTATTTCATTCACTAAAGTGCTCCGCAAACAGTCCCACTAGAGTCACAATTATGTATTTTTTCATTAACTAACGTACTCCACAAACAGCCATCACCACCATTTCTGAAAGGAAACCTCAATCACACAAAGGGGCAGCATTCGTGTATTAAAGTGAGTAACGAGTTACCCACCCACCCACACACCCCTAACCATCCAGCCAAACACACATCCCCCAACCACACATTCTCCCACCCAGGCACACATCCCCCACCAATCCACACCTACCCAAACACACATCCTGCACCCATCCACACATACCCCCACCCACACCATCTCCCCCCATCCACCCACACATCCCCCAACTTACACATTCACTCACCCACACATCCACCACCCCCATCCATTCCCCACCCACACACACAGCCCCACCCATACACACATCCTCACGCACATCCCCCACCCACACACACATCCCCCACAGTCATACAAGGTGGCTACAGTCATATGAGGTGGGCTACATGCGAGGGTGCTATAATCATACGGGAGGGCTACAGAATCTACTGACATTAACATACACACAAACCTGTATGGTCATTTGGTGCACAAATGAAGTCCGATCTGCAGCAAACTGCTTCTCCAGGGTGAGAGTGCCATGGACTCCATATGCATACCTGCAAACACAGAAACAGAGATTATTATTATTATTATTATTATTATTTCTTCTTTTACTTTTTTCATGTCATCTTCTTCCTTCTCCAACTCCTGTTTCTTCTTTCCACCTTTCTCCTCCTGTTTCTTTTTATCCAATGGTGCTACAGTCATAGGAGGATGCTACAGTCATAGGAAGGTCCTGCAATCATACAAGAGGGTTACAGTGATTGAAGGGAGTACTACAGTCATACAAGAGGGCTACAGTCATAAAATGGGGCTACAGGCTTGCAAGAGAACTCTAGTCATACAAGAGAAATAGTCATACAAGAGTACTACAGTCATACAAGAGGGCTACAGTCATAAAATGGGGCTACAGGCTCGCAAGAGAACTACAGTCATGCAATTACAGTCATACAAGAGGGCTACAGTCATAAAATGGGGCTACAGGCTCGCAAGAGAACTACAGTCATGCAATTACAGTCATGCAAGAGGGCTACAGTCATAAAATGGGGCTACAGGCTCGCAAGAGAACTACAGTCATGCAATTACAGTCATGCAAGAGAAGTACAGTCATATAAGATGGCTACAGTCATACAAGAGTACTACAGTCATACAAGAGTACTACAGTCATACAAGAGGGCTACAGTCATACAAGAGGGCTACAGTCATAAAATGGGGCTACAGGCTCGCAAGAGAACTAGTCATGCAATTACAGTCATGCAAGAGAAGTACAGTCATATAAGATGGCTACAGTCATACAAGAGAAATACAGCCATACAAGAGAACTAGAGCCATACAAGAGAACTAGAGCTATACAAGAGAAATACAGCCATACAAGAGAAATACAGCCATACAAGAGAAATACAGCCATACAAGAGAACTAAAGCCATACAAGAGAAATACAGCCATACAAGAGAAATACAGCCATACAAGAGAACTAGAGCCATACAAGAGAACTAGAGCTATACAAGAGAAATACAGCCATACAAGAGAAATACAGCCATACAAGAGAAATACAGCCATACAAGAGAACTAAAGCCATACAAGAGAAATACAGCCATACAAGAGAAATACAGCCATACAAGAGAAATACAGCCATACAAGAGAACTAAAGCCATACAAGAGAAATACAGCCATACAAGAGAACTACAGCCATACAAGAGAAATACAGCCATACAAGAGAAATACAGCCATACAAGAGAACTAAAGCCATACAAGAGAAATACAGCCATACAAGAGAAATACAGCCATACAAGAGAAATACAGCCATACAAGAGAACTAAAGCCATACAAGAGAAATACAGCCATACAAGAGAACTAGAGCTATACAAGAGAACTAAAGTCATACAAGAGAACTAGAGCTATACAAGAGAACTAAAGTCATACAAGAGAACTACAGTCATACAAGAGAACTAAAGTCATACAAGAGAACTACAGCCATACAAGAGAACTAGAGCCATACAAGAGAACTACAGCCATACAAGAGAACTACAGCCATACAAGAGAACTACAGCCATACAAGAGAACTACAGCCATACAAGAGAACTACAGCCATACAAGAGAACTACAGCCATACAAGAGAACTACAGTCATACAAGAGAAATACAGTCATACAAGAGAACTACAGCCATACAAGAGAACTACAGCCATACAAGAGAACTAGAGCCATACAAGAGAACTAGAGCCATACAAGAGAACTAGAGCTATACAAGAGAACTACAGCCATACAAGAGAACTAGAGCTATACAAGAGAACTACAGCCATACAAGAGAACTACAGCCATACAAGAGAACTACAGCCATACAAGAGAAATACAGTCATACAAGAGAAATACAGTCATACAAGAGAACTACAGCCATACAAGAGAACTAGAGCTATACAAGAGAACTAGAGCCATACAAGAGAACTAGAGCCATACAAGAGAACTACAGCCATACAAGAGAACTACAGTCATACAAGAGAACTAGAGCTATACAAGAGAACTAGAGCCATACAAGAGAACTAGAGCCATACAAGAGAACTAGAGCCATACAAGAGAACTAGAGCCATACAAGAGAACTACAGCCATACAAGAGAACTAGAGCCATACAAGAGAACTACAGCCATACAAGAGAACTAGAGCCATACAAGAGAACTAGAGCCATACAAGAGAACTACAGCCATACAAGAGAACTAGAGCCATACAAGAGAACTACAGCCATACAAGAGAACTACAGCCATACAAGAGAACTAGAGCCATACAAGAGAACTAGAGCCATACAAGAGAACTAGAGCCATACAAGAGAACTAGAGCCATACAAGAGAACTAGAGCCATACAAGAGAACTACAGCCATACAAGAGAACTAGAGCCATACAAGAGAACTACAGCCATACAAGAGAACTAGAGCCATACAAGAGAACTAGAGCTATACAAGAGAACTAGAGCCATACAAGAGAACTAGAGCCATACAAGAGAACTACAGCCATACAAGAGAACTAGAGCTATACAAGAGAACTAGAGCCATACAAGAGAACTACAGCCATACAAGAGAACTACAGCCATACAAGAGAACTAGAGCCATACAAGAGAACTAGAGCCATACAAGAGAACTAGAGCTATACAAGAGAACTAGAGCCATACAAGAGAACTAGAGCCATACAAGAGAACTACAGCCATACAAGAGAACTAGAGCTATACAAGAGAACTAGAGCCATACAAGAGAACTAGAGCCATACAAGAGAACTACAGCCATACAAGAGAACTACAGCCATACAAGAGAACTACAGCCATACAAGAGAACTACAGCCATACAAGAGAACTACAGCCATACAAGAGAACTAGAGCTATACAAGAGAACTAGAGCCATACAAGAGAACTAGAGCCATACAAGAGAACTACAGCCATACAAGAGAACTACAGCCATACAAGAGAACTACAGCCATACAAGAGAACTACAGCCATACAAGAGAACTAGAGCTATACAAGAGAACTAGAGCTATACAAGAGAACTAGAGCCATACAAGAGAACTACAGCCATACAAGAGAACTACAGCCATACAAGAGAACTACAGCCATACAAGAGAACTACAGCCATACAAGAGAACTACAGCCATACAAGAGAACTACAGCCATACAAGAGAACTAGAGCCATACAAGAGAACTACAGCCATACAAGAGAACTACAGCCATACAAGAGAACTAGAGCTATACAAGAGAACTACAGCCATACAAGAGAACTACAGCCATACAAGAGAACTAGAGCTATACAAGAGAACTAGAGCCATACAAGAGAACTAGAGCCATACAAGAGAACTACAGCCATACAAGAGAACTAGAGCTATACAAGAGAACTAGAGCCATACAAGAGAACTAGAGCCATACAAGAGAACTACAGCCATACAAGAGAACTACAGCCATACAAGAGAACTACAGCCATACAAGAGAACTACAGCCATACAAGAGAACTAGAGCTATACAAGAGAACTAGAGCCATACAAGAGAACTAGAGCCATACAAGAGAACTACAGCCATACAAGAGAACTAGAGCTATACAAGAGAACTAGAGCCATACAAGAGAACTAGAGCCATACAAGAGAACTACAGCCATACAAGAGAACTACAGCCATACAAGAGAACTACAGCCATACAAGAGAACTACAGCCATACAAGAGAACTACAGCCATACAAGAGAACTAGAGCTATACAAGAGAACTAGAGCCATACAAGAGAACTAGAGCCATACAAGAGAACTACAGCCATACAAGAGAACTACAGCCATACAAGAGAACTACAGCCATACAAGAGAACTAGAGCTATACAAGAGAACTAGAGCCATACAAGAGAACTAGAGCCATACAAGAGAACTAGAGCCATACAAGAGAACTAGAGCCATACAAGAGAACTAGAGCTATACAAGAGAACTAGAGCTATACAAGAGAACTAGAGCCATACAAGAGAACTAGAGCCATACAAGAGAACTAGAGCCATACAAGAGAACTAGAGCTATACAAGAGAACTAGAGCCATACAAGAGAAATACAGTCATACAAGAGAACTACAGTCATACAAGAGAACTACAGTCATACAAGAGAACTACAGCCATACAAGAGAACTACAGCCATACAAGAGAACTAGAGCCATACAAGAGAACTACAGCCATACAAGAGAACTAGAGCCATACAAGAGAACTACAGCCATACAAGAGAACTACAGCCATACAAGAGAACTAGAGCCATACAAGAGAACTAGAGCCATACAAGAGAACTAGAGCCATACAAGAGAACTACAGCCATACAAGAGAACTAGAGCCATACAAGAGAACTAGAGCCATACAAGAGAACTAGAGCCATACAAGAGAACTACAGCCATACAAGAGAACTACAGCCATACAAGAGAACTACAGCCATACAAGAGAACTACAGCCATACAAGAGAACTAGAGCCATACAAGAGAACTAGAGCCATACAAGAGAACTAGAGCCATACAAGAGAACTAGAGCCATACAAGAGAACTACAGCCATACAAGAGAACTAGAGCCATACAAGAGAACTACAGCCATACAAGAGAACTAGAGCCATACAAGAGAACTAGAGCCATACAAGAGAACTAGAGCCATACAAGAGAACTACAGCCATACAAGAGAACTAGAGCTATACAAGAGAACTACAGCCATACAAGAGAACTAGAGCCATACAAGAGAACTAGAGCTATACAAGAGAACTAGAGTCATACAAGAGAACTACAGCCATACAAGAGAACTAGAGCTATACAAGAGAACTAGAGCCATACAAGAGAAATACAGTCATACAAGAGAACTACAGTCATACAAGAGAACTACAGTCATACAAGAGAACTAGAGCTATACAAGAGAACTAAAGTCATACAAGAGAACTAGAGCCATACAAGAGAACTACAGCCATACAAGAGAACTAGAGCTATACAAGAGAACTAAAGTCATACAAGAGAACTAGAGCTATACAAGAGAACTACAGTCATACAAGAGAACTACAGCCATACAAGAGAACTACAGCCATACAAGAGAACTAGAGCTATACAAGAGAACTAAAGTCATACAAGAGAACTAGAGCCATACAAGAGAACTACAGCCATACAAGAGAACTACAGCCATACAAGAGAACTACAGCCATACAAGAGAACTACAGCCATACAAGAGAACTAGAGCCATACAAGAGAACTACAGCCATACAAGAGAACTAGAGCCATACAAGAGAACTACAGCCATACAAGAGAACTACAGCCATACAAGAGAACTAGAGCTATACAAGAGAACTAGAGCCATACAAGAGAACTAGAGCCATACAAGAGAACTACAGCCATACAAGAGAACTAGAGCCATACAAGAGAACTACAGCCATACAAGAGAACTAGAGCCATACAAGAGAACTACAGCCATACAAGAGAACTACAGCCATACAAGAGAACTAGAGCTATACAAGAGAACTAAAGTCATACAAGAGAACTAGAGCCATACAAGAGAACTACAGCCATACAAGAGAACTAGAGCCATACAAGAGAACTACAGCCATACAAGAGAACTACAGCCATACAAGAGAACTACAGCCATACAAGAGAACTACAGCCATACAAGAGAACTACAGCCATACAAGAGAACTACAGTCATACAAGAGAACTACAGTCATACAAGAGAACTACAGTCATACAAGAGAACTAGAGCTATACAAGAGAACTAAAGTCATACAAGAGAACTAGAGCCATACAAGAGAACTACAGCCATACAAGAGAACTACAGCCATACAAGAGAACTACAGCCATACAAGAGAACTACAGCCATACAAGAGAACTAGAGCTATACAAGAGAACTAAAGTCATACAAGAGAACTAGAGCCATACAAGAGAACTACAGCCATACAAGAGAACTAGAGCCATACAAGAGAACTACAGCCATACAAGAGAACTAGAGCCATACAAGAGAACTACAGCCATACAAGAGAACTAGAGCCATACAAGAGAACTAGAGCCATACAAGAGAACTACAGCCATACAAGAGAACTAGAGCCATACAAGAGAACTAGAGCCATACAAGAGAACTAGAGCCATACAAGAGAACTACAGCCATACAAGAGAACTACAGCCATACAAGAGAACTAGAGCCATACAAGAGAACTACAGCCATACAAGAGAACTAGAGCCATACAAGAGAACTAGAGCCATACAAGAGAACTAGAGCCATACAAGAGAACTAGAGCCATACAAGAGAACTACAGCCATACAAGAGAACTAGAGCCATACAAGAGAACTACAGCCATACAAGAGAACTAGAGCCATACAAGAGAACTAGAGCCATACAAGAGAACTAGAGCCATACAAGAGAACTACAGCCATACAAGAGAACTAGAGCTATACAAGAGAACTACAGCCATACAAGAGAACTAGAGCCATACAAGAGAACTAGAGCTATACAAGAGAACTAGAGTCATACAAGAGAACTACAGCCATACAAGAGAACTAGAGCTATACAAGAGAACTAGAGCCATACAAGAGAAATACAGTCATACAAGAGAACTACAGTCATACAAGAGAACTACAGTCATACAAGAGAACTAGAGCTATACAAGAGAACTAAAGTCATACAAGAGAACTAGAGCCATACAAGAGAACTACAGCCATACAAGAGAACTAGAGCTATACAAGAGAACTAAAGTCATACAAGAGAACTAGAGCTATACAAGAGAACTACAGTCATACAAGAGAACTACAGCCATACAAGAGAACTACAGCCATACAAGAGAACTAGAGCTATACAAGAGAACTAAAGTCATACAAGAGAACTAGAGCCATACAAGAGAACTACAGTCATACAAGAGAACTAAAGTCATACAAGAGAACTAGTCATACAAGAGAAATACAGCCATACAAGAGAAATACAGTCATACAAGAGAACTACAGTCATACAAGAGAACTACAGTCATACAAGAGAACTAAAGTCATACAAGAGAACTAGTCATACAAGAGAACTACAGCCATACAAGAGAACTAGAGCCATACAAGAGAACTACAGTCATACAAGAGAACTAGTCATACAAGAGAACTAGAGCTATACAAGAGAACTAGAGCCATACAAGAGAACTACAGCCATACAAGAGAACTACAGCCATAGAAGAGAACTACAGCCATACAAGAAAGCTACAGCCATACAAAAGAATTACAGGCATGCAAGAGAATAACAGCCATGCAAGAGAACTACAGTCATTCTTCTGATTGCTGTCTTTGATGATTACATAATGAGGTGAGTTCTCTTGATCAACACAAACATATGTTTGTTGGAGTTCCTCTTTAGCTCCATGCAGGCTGGAGTTTTTAGTCCTGAATCACTGGGCCAGTCTATCTTTGTTGGGCCTCTTCACTGGCTGTTGAAGATGAGGCAGGAGCACAGATGGGTATGTCCCGAGTGCTGTGACTCTCAAGGTACCAGGGTTCGATACCAGCACAGGGCTGGGAATTTGTACAAGAACCACTGATATCTAAAATGTCATGTGTCCCCAGTTTCTCTTGGGTAGTGAGATTCTATACCTAGTCTTCTCAGATAAGGGCAAAAAATTGGAGGTCCCATGTGCAAGCTGTGCATGTTAAACATCCCACCGCAGCCTGAATCACAACAAGTAGGCAGTAATGCCACCGGCCTGGTAAAAATGTCAGGAAAAGTAAACCTACCCTTTGGTAGACAATTTGTCAGTTGTCACGAAGTTTAAAGTGTATTTCTTCTCATAGAAGTGCCCCCAAAAGATCTTGCCTGTCTACACCTGATTTCTCTATTCAGTCAATATCTAATATCATATGTCCCCACGATACCTGTTCTCCTCATAACATGCCCCAAAAGAATCTGTCCTGTCTACACCTGATGTCTCTACTCAATTTACAGCAGTCATCTGTTTCTGGAAACATTATTCAGCAGACATTTTCTAGTACCTATTTTAGACAAGGTCCACCTGGGAACCCAGGTTTAATTTTAAAAATCTGCACCCATTGAGTTGAGTTGAGTTGAGTCAAGAACCGACATCACTGCACTCGGGGCATTCCCATAAGCACTCACTCCTAATCTTCAACAGCCAGTGAAGAGTTCCAATACTAATGGTACCCGTTTCAATCTGATTATATGTCCATCTTGCCTTACTTCTGAGTGACGACTGTCGACCAGATCCTTTGACCACCCCTCGCTGCCGCATTCTTTCTACACCATGATAGTCCATCTGTTCTGCATTATTCACATGCTCACAGAGGGCCTTCACCATATGTCTTTTCATGCATCAAATCACCCCTCAATGATGCGGACCAGTCAGTCTGTCTGCCTGTTCATTGACAACCACACCAGAGTGTCCTGGAGAAAAGATCCAGCGAATGCTCACAACCCGCGACACCTGAATCAATGCATGCCATTCTGTATGAAGCATGCCAGTCATCACCTTTGTCAGCATGCTTAATCCACACCCGTATGGATTTGAATTCATGACCATCCAGGAAGGTAACCCAGTCAACAAATGCCTGAAGAAGTCGGATACGTCAGCCGAAAGATGCAAATATCACAGCTTTGCTGTAAACAGGCACAATGCAATAATGTCTAAAACAACATTCTGGACAAATGCAGAAAAAGAATTCATGACAGCCAGGCTGGCAGGCAAGTATGGATACTGAAGATGAAGAAGTGATAATTAAGGAAAAAGCACAATACAAACAGGCACAGCATTTCAGGTTTTATGCAAAAGAAACTTGATGCACAATATCTAGGAAACTTGATGTCCAATATCTAGGAAACTTGATGTACAATATCTAGGAAACTTGATGTCCAATATCTAGGAAACTTGAAGTCCAATATCTAGGAAACTTGATGTATAATATCTAGGAAACTTGATTTATAATATCTAGGAAACTTGATGTCCAATATCTAGGAAACTTGATGTCCAATATCTAGGAAACTTGATGTCCAATATCTAGGAAACTTGATGTCCAATATCTAGGAAACTTGATGTACAATATCTAGGAAACTTGATGTATAATATCTAGGAAACTTGATGTCCAATATCTAGGAAACTTGATGTACAATATCTAGGAAACTTGATGTCCAATATCTAGGAAACTTGATGTATAATATCTAGGAAACTTGATGTCCAATATCTAGGAAACTTAGAGTCCAATATCTAAAAAAAACTTGATGTCCAAAATCTAGGAAACTTGATGTCCAATATCTAGGAAACTTGATGTCCAATATCTAGGAAACTTGATGTCCAATATCTAGGAAACTTGATGTATAATATCTAGGAAACTTGTACAATATCTAGGAAACTTGATGTACAATATCTAGGAAACTTGATGTACAATATCTAGGAAACTTGATGCACAATATCTAGGAAACTTGATGTACAATATCTAGGAAACGATGTATAATATCTGGGAAACTTGTACAATATCTAGGAAACTTGATGTATAATATTTAGGAAACTTGTTGTACAATATCTAGGAAACTTGATGTACAATATTTAGGAAACTTTATGTCCAATATCTAGGAAGCTTGATGTACAATATCTAGGAAACTTGATGTACAATATCTAGGAAACTTGATGTACAATATCTAGGAAACTTGTACAATATCTAGGAAACTTGATATCCAATATCTAGGAAACTTGATGTACAATATCTAGGAAACTTGTACAACACCTAGGAAACTTGATGTACAATATCTAGGAAACTTGATGTACAATATCTAGAAAACTTGATGTACAATATCTAGGAAACTTACGTTCTTCCTGTCATTGGACAAGCGTACACAATGATCTGTGTGTTCCCGACATCAATAGCAAAACGATTCATGAGTCTGCAATGAGAACATCGAAGATGGTGATTTATAATTTGTGGATGAAGCAGGTACAATCATAGATGGTGATTTATAATGTGTGAATGTTACAGCTACAACAGATGGTGATTTATAATGTGTGGATGAGGCAGGTGCAATCATATATGGTGTTTTTAAAATGTGTTACAATCATAGATGGCAATTTATAATGTGTGAAGGTTACAGCTACAACAGATGGTGATTTATAATGTGTGAATGTTGCAGTTACAATCATATATGGTGATTTATAATGTGTGGATGTTACAGCTATAACAGATGGTGATTTATAAAGTGTGGATGTTGCAGCTAAAATCATAGATGGTGATTTATAATGTGTGGATGTTACAATTACAACAAAAAAATTGTGATTTATAATGTGTGGATGTTACAGCTACAACCATAGATGTTGATTTATAATGTGTGGATGTTACAGCTACAACAGATGGTGATTTATAATGTGTGTTTGATGCAGATACAATCATAGATGGTGATTTATAATGTGTGGATGTTACAATTACAACAAAAAATTGTGATTTATGTGTGGATGTTACAGCTACAACCATAGATGTTGATTTATAATGTGTGGATGTTACAGCTACAACAGATGGTGATTTATAATGTGTGGATGAGGCAGGTGCAATCATAGATGGTGATTTAAAATGTGTGGCTGTTGAAGTCACAATCATAGATGGTGATTTATAATGTATAAAGGTTACAGCTACAATGGATGGTGATTTATAATGTGTGGATGTTGCAGTTACAATCATAGATGGTGATTTATAATGTGTGAAGGTTACAGCTACAACAGATGGTGATTTATAGTGTGGATGTTGCAGCTAAAATCATAGGTGGTGATTTATAATGTGTGTATGATGCAGATACAATCATAGATGGTGATTTATAATGTGTGGATATTACAACTACAACAAAAAGAATTGTGATTTATAATGTGTGGATGTTATAGCTACAACCATAGATGGTGATTTATAGTAAGTGGATGTTACAGCTATAACAGATGGTGATTTATAATGTGTGGATGGATGTTACAGCTATGACCATAGATGGTTAATGTGTGTGGATATTACAGTTATAACTATAGATGGTTATTTATTATGTGTCGATGCTAAAGTTATAACTATAGGTGATGATTTATATTGTGTGGAGGCTATTACTGCCGTCACAGACAACACATAGCGGCTGCTACAATCAACAGAAATTACGCAATGACGTGTGGAGATTTCAGCAACTATCACAGAATGTATTATCAAATCTCTTTTAGAAATGTGAACAAAATTCTAAAAGGATTACCTTTCCTTGATATCATTTGCCTCCCTTGCAACAATCGCACATTCAGTCTGGTCTAGTTTTTTTCTGTTGAAGGATGCAGCAGTTCCTCTGCTGGATTTCTTGCCCTCCTCCTCAATGAGCTCAATTCTGGACATAGATAATATTGTACAATGAATCTTTGCAAGATGCTGCAATCCTGATGGTTGACACAACATGCTAAAGGGGATTTAATCTGACTATGCCCACATGTGATGGTTGCCGTATTTTTGGCTCCAATTAAGGGAATCTGTGCGGAAAAGTGGTTATGCCACCTGCCGCATGCTATGAAGGTTGTGGGTTCGATTCCAAGCTATGACATTCAGTTCACGACTCCTGGAGGTTGTCGCTGGAGCTATGGAGTTTGCGCTTTATGTGGTGCTTTCAGCAGGCTGTCCTGCGGAAAGAGACCGAGCCAAGTGGGATAAAACTCTGTGTTATTAAGTGACCCTCTTGCCTGTTGAACCTTTTTTTGTAAACTTCAATTGAGTTACTTCTGCTACTTAAAGTGACACAGCTCTTAGTTAACAGATAAGTTAGAAGGAAAAATGAAGGAAAAGTCTGCTAGAGGAAAACGTTACATGAGAGAAAACAACATCAAGAGATAGGCTGGAAGATGCCTGTATGAGTGCACTTAGTAGACGCAGGATAGACTGTGATGAAGACTCACTACAGCTGACCTGCAATGTGGAGATGGCATTTGAAAGTGATGATGATTCATTGCTCTCATCTTGGAGATTCTTGGCAAGAGTTGAGTTGAGTCCAGAACTGACATTACGGCACTAGGGACATTCCTATATGTGTTCCATCCTCATCTGCAACAGCCAGCGAAGAGTCCCATACTAATGGTACCAGTAGCACTCTGATTATATGTCCGTCTGGTCTTTCCTTAGAGCTTTAGTGTCAGCCAGATCCTCTGGTCACTCCCTGCAGCACCATTCTCTCCAAGCCGTGATGATTTATTTATTCTTCTGTACTATACACAGAATTCAAAAGGGCCCCAACGTCTGCCTTATCAAGCACCAATACCCCATTAAGTGGTGCACCCCAGTGGTGCACACCCAGCCAATCTGTCCGCCTGCTTTTCAGCAAGAGCCAAGGGGAAGGTCGGTGCTGAGGTAAATGAAGGTCCACCGCCTCAAGAATGAGGATGGAGGTGGTTGAGATCACTGCAACTTTGAGGTGGGGAACAAGTATCTTAGTCATCAAAGCAATCGTAGTGTCTGATTCTCAGTCCGTATTACACAGAGTTCCTTGACTCAGGGAGGTACATTACAAGGTCTTCAGAATTCAGAAGATGGGGGACACTGGCAATAGGGAAAGCTAATCCCCAAGCAAACATCAGCCCAGTGTATTCCCTAGTAGTAGCAACTACTAGTAGTCATAGCACATGTGTGAACCACACTCGAGTTCAAAACGAACGAGGAAACAAAAATAGAGTTAAAAACGCACTGATGTTGCATGAGATGGAACCATCATCATGGATGTGGCAGAAACACCAGCAGACTGAAGTGGGATATCTGCTGGCCTAAGAATGGGGATCTGCAGGAGTGTGACCTTTATAGAGGAACATGCTTTTGTCAGTGCTTGGGGAAATATTAAGCAGGATATTAAGCAGAAAACCATCTATGAATGACTAAGAGTTAAAAGACACAGTAACGGAGGAAACAACACATTCAGGGATGCTCTAATTTGAAGTACAGAATGAGTCTGGAAGGAAAGGATGTCTGAGTGGATGAAGTCGAGGTGTTTACAAACAGTGTGACAGTGGAACGATTAGCATCTAAACCTTGTGACACTGACTGTGGGAGATGCGGCATCTATGGTTTACCATGAGTGTTATGATGTCGATTTCTGAATCAATCAATCAATCCTCTATTGTACGATAGATTGGTAACACACCCATGTAACATTGCAGATTTACAGGATTATTAAGTCTCTCTATGAGGCATGCTGAAGAAGACTGACCTGTCATGGATTTACCTGAAGTTCAATAAGCCTGTTGCACAGTTTCTCAAATAAACTGGAGAAAGTATAAAGTGTAAACGAAGATATTTCAAACTCACACTTTGCTTCTACTGATGCTAGTGGCAATCTTTATCAAGTTAGCCTGTTTAAAGCAAGTTGGATTACATGGTTGTCAACTATTTACAATGGTCGCATTTTTCATGCATGATCTTAGACGCTTAAAATCTCTGGGCTGTGGCTGCACCTAGATTCGGTGTGAGTGCGGAGGGTCATCTTTTAAACATTTCATTCACGAGTAACAATTTAGCATGACATGTTATTTCATAAGCAATATCAATTTAACGTGACATTTATTACATTTTCTTGGCAGCCACTAATAATTTCATGGAAATATTTTGCTGACTAGTAGTAATTAATTAAAATAGCATTCTACTGACAAGAATAATAATCTTACATAATTTATCAAAAAGCAACAACAATTTCACTAACATTGCTGACAAACAATAACAATTTCATATAATATGTTGTCAACAAGCAGTAAATATTTAGTAGGACATTTTGTCAGCAAGCAATGAAAATACTATGAAAATAGTATTTTGTAATGAAAATAATATTTTGTCACAGGAACGGAGCATAATGGAATGACTCTTTGCCGTAAAATTGGAGCCGTGACTAACGACTAAAATTAAATGAATATCAACTTGCCTGTAGGATTCGTTTGCAACAGCGACAACTTTTGCCTCATGAATATGTGGCCAGCCAACATACGTGATTTTTCCCAGAAGCCTGTCAGCCACTTCCTCAAGGCGCTGGAGAAAAATAACAAACAGGCAACTGTTTAACATCTCTTTCACACTGAAGGATGATTTAAGTTGTGTTATTCAGGTACCTCAGAAGACAGAGTGGGCTCGCCTGATGGTGAGGGACACTGAAGGTGATAGGGAAAGCTAATCCACACACAAAAATCAGTCCAGTGTAGTAGAATTTATATGGACTACGCTGGAGTTCACAGTGAGTGAATGAAAGAAAAGAAAAAAAAAAGAAAGAAAGAATGTTATTCAGGTTATTTAGTACCAAGATTGTTACATTTCTTCCTGGCACACCTTCAGACTCCAGAGAGTTTGTCTTTAAATGGAGCGGATGTAGGCCAAAATAATGTTACATTCTGCATACATTGGACCACGAGCAAAGAAGTTAAAATAACATTTATGAGGACATGTATCTTTCCTGCGGCAGCATGGATGTGAGTCATGGACAATTTTGTAATCATTAACGAAGAAACTTGAGGCTTTTGAGCTCAAATGCTACAGAAAAGTTCTTAGAATGTCGTGGACCAAGAAGGAGAAAGATACTGAAATTCTATAAGATACTGAAATTCTATAAGATACTGAAATTCTATAAGACCTGAACATGGAAGAAACCTGGCTCACAAATAGTATCATGTCTCAGAAACTAACATGCTTTAGCCATATTAAATAGCAAAGTGGCTTGGAGAGTACAGTGATGGGAGGTGTGGTTTCTGGTACCAGAGGCAACGGTTGACCAGCACGACGGACACAGAACATTGCACATAAGGGTGCATGAGAACTGGTCAGCGATGGAGAGGTTTTTCAATGCACCGTGATGAGAGCGACGTTCTACAAAGAACCAGCTACATGATTAACACACTTGCATTAAATGCATCTTACCAATCCCACAGTAACTTACACCAGCATCTCCTGTATTTAATTTACTGAACAAGTATTTCAGTATGTCTTGTGCGGAGTCTGAAGATGGCTACATCTTTACTTCGGTTGAGTTGATAATATGCATCGTCTCTTTGGAGTCCTGGATGATCTAATTCCCACTTGGTTCTTCTTCTTATTCTTGTTCTGCGTTTATCCGGAATGTTGTTTTAGATGTAATTGTGTTGTGCCTGCTTACGGCAGAGCATCGATATTTGCACCTTTCGGCTGACACATCCAACTTCTTCAAGCATTTGATGACCAGGTTACCTTCCCACTTGGCTCTATGAGTGCTTCATACAAACATAACAAGGTTATGTCTATATCAAACTGAGGTCATCTTCCACCTTCCTTTGCCAATTTGTCAGCCTATTTATTTTTACATGGTAAGGTGCAATGTGATAGGAGCAACTATAATACAATCCTTTTGAATTGAAAATCGCTCCGTAAGTGAGACACCTGGCACGCATGGCGTATACTGCCGACGCCTGTCTTAAAATGATGGCGTGGAGGAATTTTATCAACTGAACTGATCTAGAACACCAGGGACCAAGACCTGAGATTATTATATGTGAAAGTTACACACCCATCTTTCATCATTCTCTTTTTTTAATCTTTTATGTTTAATTGTTCAAGTTCTGGTACCATGCCGTCTTTACAAATTTTATATCAAAAATAGCACAAAGCCTGGGCTGAATTGAAGTCACAGTGTGCTACCCATGCAGTATGATCCTCTCTTGGTCTGCCTAGTTTACCAGAAGAAAGGCAACACCAATACATCTAGAACAAGTCCACCTTCAGAAGCTGCTGGGTCAGCAAAGCAATGCTCAACTGTCTGCCTGTCAGAGCTTCGATCCTAGACCAGTTACCAACCACGGCTTAGGGCCTGGTCTGCCCTGCTATGACATTTAGTCTTTAGTTTGCACCTCCTCGCACCAGGATATGGCTTGTACCCACCCAATTGTGCTTCTCTGCCCGAAGTCGTTGGCGCAAGGGGGATGTCGGGTTTGATGAGTGCAACCCAACATTCAGCACTTACAGAAAGCAGGTAGTACCGTCTACTGTTATACAGTAGCTCAGTAATATCTGACTAAAACCTGACTTACAATTGTTCATATGCTGTGTGTTATAATTTATAATAATATAAAGGAACAATGGCAAAACAAGATGCAAGGGTAGTAACTCTAGTAGAATGTTCCTAACATGAAACCAAAAGTCACTCACAAGTCCTTCTTTACTCTGAACTCTGAGGACCATGTTCTCTCCACGGCTGTTATGTTGAAACACTTTCACCCCAGCCTTGACTAACTCATGCTGAGGAAAATAAATGAACATAGTGTCTGAGATTAACAATTGCCAGACTGAACACAGAGCTGTAAATGCAAATATTAGGTTTGTACATGCTGTCATCTATTAAAATATTTGTAAATCCTCTGCACCTTTTCTATCCCAAGCAATGTTAACTCTGTGTGCTATTGGCAATAGTTCATGTGTACCAATCAATCCGTGTGTGACTGACTCGTATGGGTCATCGCTGGAGCTACAGAGTTTATGCTTTGTGGGATGCTTTCCGCCGGCCGGCTACTCTGTGAGAAGAGACTGGGCCTTGTGGGGGTAAAACCTGGTACAATGAAATTGATCCTCTCACAAAAACGTATCACTGTCAATGGCAGAAACCTGCATGTGTCAGAAACCATAGAAACAACAAATAAAATGAAACAACAAAGACGTAAAGCGAGTGGAAGAAACGTGATACAAGTTAAACCAGAGACAGAGTCAAAGAAAACAAGACTTTGTGTGCGTGTGGGCATGTCATAGAAGTTAGAAATATGAGTGAAACAAACCTGTACAAATATATGAGTAAGGAAAATAGAGATTTAGTCAGAAGGTAAAACCTTATCATGAGTCCCCTCTCTCTCTCTCTCTCTCTGAGTTCATGCACAAGTATTTGTGGGGAGGGGGGGGGGGGGGGGATGAAGAGACATTTAGAGAATGACAAAACAAAAAACAACAAAACTTACTGCGTGTAATGGAGAGACATGACATCAGAAAAAGAAAAAAAAAACTAAATATTAAAGAGCAGAAGTAACAAAGGTTAGCTGCATGTGTAGGAGAAACTGTTAGCGACATAAGGGATTGAGTCACATGACAAAGGTCTACACTGTGTGGGAGAAAAATGTGGGAAAGACTAAACAAAAACTTGTGGGAAAGACTAGATAAAAACATTTGTAGGTGAAACTGACATGTGCAGGCAATTGAAAACAATTAAAACTTAACTATGTTAGCTCAACAATAAATGCTATGTGTGGGAGAAATCAGCAGGCATGAACCAGAAAACCACTTACTGTGTGTGGGGAAAACCTGAACACAAGTATGACAGAAAACCACTTACTGTGTGTGGGGTAAAACCTGAACATAGAGATGACAGATAACTACTTACTGTGTATGGGAGAAATCAGTATACATGAACCAGAAAATCAGTTACAGTGTGTGGGAGAAACCTGAACATAGAGAGGACAGAAAACTACATAGTGTGTGGGAGAAACCTGAACATAGGGATGACAGAAAACTACTTACCATGTGTGGGAGAAACCTGAACATAGGGAGGACAGAAAACCACTTACCGTGTGTGGGAGAAACCTGAGTGTGGGAAATCCAGGGAAGTAGACGTCAAGCCTCACAGTGCTGAGCAAGCCTTTCCTCAGTCTGTTGGCATCGATGCGGAACAGATCTTTGTGCAGTTCTACAATTCTGTGTCAAAGGTACGAGAAATTATGTTAGTGATCAGGCCAATAACGACATATAGAGATTTATGTATAACAGTAGATGGTACTACCTGCTTTCTGTTAGCGCCGAATGTTGGGCTCATAAAACCTGACACCCCAAGTTGTGCTAGTGGCATCAGGTGGAGGAGTGCAATTGGGAGGGTGCAAGTAACCTAAAGACTAAATGTTTGCAGGACAGACAGGCCCTAAGCATTGGTCGGCAACTGGTCTAAGACCGAAGCTCTGACAGGCAGACAGTTAGAGCATTGTTTTTCTGATCCGGCAGCTTTTGCAGGTGATCTTGCTGCAGATGTATTGGTGTTTCCTTTCCTCTGGAGTAAACTAGGCAGGCCGAGAAAGGGATCATGCTGCAAGGGCAACATGTCTCTACAATTCAGCCCAGGCTTTGTGCTATGGAGAGGTATAACCCCACCCCTGGCCTTTCCGCCATGGGTTGTAGTTAAGCCTTTGTGTGTATGTGTGTAGCACAATGTAACAAACCAAGTGCCAGTGAGTGAGATTTATACCCAGTGGCTACATTACACACTAGTTCTTCGTACACCATCAGACAACTTGAATATATTTAAAGAAAGCAGCGGTCAACTTGAGGCTGTTGACATCCCCATAGAGTTTGTCCTCAAGCGGGGCAGGTGAAGGCCAAAATAATTTTCTAGTCTGCATATGTTGGACATTGTAGTTGCAAATTTGCAGCTGTCATTTTCCCAATCCCACAATTCCATTCATCAGTATCTCCCATCTTTAGTTTATTGAACATGTGGTATCTCAGAATGTTGTGTCCTGTGAGGAGACTGTAGTCTGCTACTCGTTCACTTCAATCAAGTTGGTAACATGCATCATCTTTCTGGTGGTCTGGATACTCTAATTCCCACCTGGTTCTTTAAGAGCTTCTTATAAGCCTCTTGGCCTCATCAAAGGTTATGCCTATATCAGGCTATGGTAGTCTTCAAACTACCTTTGACAGTTTGTCAGCCTCTTCATTGCCAGGCATGTATTATCACTTAACTAATCAACTAATCCCCATTAGAGATTTTCTAATACCATTTTAGTCCCCTTACTCCAGACAGGCACCGGCCAATGAATATTTCTAGTTTATTGGTAACTGTTTAAGCTCTGCATGCTTATGTTTTTTACAGCAAACTGATTTAACGTTAGAGTTAAATATTCTATTAGTGGTTGATGCACTGGCTAACCAAGACAATGGTCCGGGTTCGATTTGCAGCAGTACCAGCCACAATCTAGATTATGTGATGACCTAACACTTACAACACAACCAGCGTCTGCCATGGGATATTCTTAGGACCTTTTCATTTGTCTTGAGGACGTTTTCACATGCCTTGAGGACCTTTTTGCATGCCTTGAGGACCTTTTCACATACCTTGAGGGCCTTTTCACATACCTTGAGGACCTTTTCACGTGCCCTGAGGACCTTTTCACATACCCTGAGGACCTTTTCACATGCCTTGAGGACCTTTTCACATGCCCTGAGGACCTTTTCAATGCCCTGAGGACCTTTTCAATGCCCTGAGGACCTTTTCACATTCCCTGAGGACCTTTTCACATTCCCTGAGGACCTTTTCACATTCCCTGAGGACCTTTTCACATGCCCTGAGGACCTTTTCACATGCCCTGAGGACCTTTTCACATGCCCTGAGGACCTTTTTGCATGCCCTGAGGACCTTTTTTGCATGCCATGAGGACCTTTTCACATGCCCTGGGGACCTTTTCAATGCCCTGAGGACCTTTTCACATGCCCTGAGGACCTTTTCAATGCCATGAGGACCTTTTCACATTCCCAGAGGACGTTTTCAAAGCCCTGAGGACCTTTTCACGTTCCCTGAGGACGTTTTCACATACCTTGAGGACCTTTTCACATGCCCTGGGGACCTTTTCACATGCTCTGAGGACCTTTTCTCATGCCTTGAGACTTACTGTGTATATGGTGTTTTCATAGACCATGTCTTTCTAAGAAAACACCAACACTCAATGTGTGATGTGGTGAATATCAGACCAGTCACCTTTACTCTCCAGGACATGTCTTGGTTGCCATGTTAGGCTGCCTTTGTGAGGATTTGAACACACAACCACTGCGTCAGTAGGCAAACTTGCTAGTCACTGCGCTACAGTGGCTTCACTGCCTGGGGCTGACTATCTTGACCTGTTTACTATCATATTAACACAGTTTGTGTATACATTCTATCAAATAAAGAACGTTTTGTGCAATAAGTCACTGTCCTTGAAAGTTAGACAAAGAGTTCTTGCAAGTTACATAGAACCAGTTTTAACATACGGCTGCAAATCCTGGACAATTAGTAAACTTCAAACCCTGAAACAACCACATAAATCAAATTCACCATTGCTTGCTGGAATTTACACGCCTGGTGTACCAAGCCAGATTGAGAAGACCTGATCATTCGAGGCCACATCGATTGATGAATGTCAGTCGTGGCGATTGGACAAATAAAAAAAAAAAAAGTCGCTTAAAAGTCGACAGGGTCGACTTCATTGCACCGGGTTTTATCCCATATGGCTCGGTCTCTTTCCGCAGCACGGAAAGCGTCGCACAAAGCACGAACTCCGTAGCTTTTAGCGACGACCCACAGGAGTCTCCGAAACATTTAACTCGTAAACCGAAGGACGCGGCCCAGAATCGAACCCACAATCTTCGGAGCACGAGTCAAACGGCTTGACCACTTCGCCACAGAGACTCCCAAATTGGACAAATTTTGAGCTATAGTCTATGATGGGTGACGTTGTGCTATTCCAGTGTGATAATTTGGTCCAGTCTAGGGTGAGCCGCGTGGTCAAGTGGTTACACACCCACCTCACATGTCAGTGATCCAGAGTTTGATCCCAAGTCCAGTCAGGATATGCACTATTGACGAGCTCAAAGGAGAGCGAAACTCAAGTCTAGTGCTTACAATCTGATGTGGACAAGGCCTTAGGTTCATGCTGGAATACGATCAGCGTTGCCAGTAGTGAGTTTTGCTCAATCTTTAAAACTTCAAATCCCGAAACAACCAAATAAATCAAATTAGTAAACAGCAGAAAAAACTCCATAGAAGCCTTGTAGATGTAGTTTTATAGAAGAATGCTGAAAATTAATTGGACAGCCAAAATGAGGGATTAGGACGTTTTAAGGGAAGCTGAGTCGCAAAGACAACTTATCACAAACATCAGAAAGAGGCAGTCATCGTTTTTTGGCCACGTTATGAGGACAAAACTGGAACATGTGAAACCAGAAAGATTTGTGGAAAGAGAGATAGAGGAAGACAGCGTGAGAAGATTCTTGACAGTCTTGTGTCACGGCATGCATGGGAGTCAACACACAAAATGATACATGACATCGGAGATCATAATTTGTGGAGAGGCATTGATTGCCTACGCCAGCCTGCAAGGCACTGGATTATGATGCTGAATAACACAGTGACCACTCACTTTGCTTTGTTGATGTGTACATCTGGAAATACGCCAGGTAGTGACGATGGGTACGAACCCATGTTTTCTGGCGTGTAGTAGTACATGAAATGTGGGCCATGATGATTCCTGCTTTTTTCTTCTGCTGTCAGCAAGTGTTCTTTGCTAGCCATGGCTTCTAGAAGTCTCCTCTGGAGAAAGATGGATTGGAAGGACAAAACATTATTGCATGGATTTCAAACACCATTATTAACGAACAGGAACAATTATACACTATAATTTGCGATAAAAATGTAAAATTTAACAAAATCACTGTGATCGAAGATACAGCAAAACAGATTAATACAATAAATGACTTGAACTCTGGTGCCAGGATCGGCGAAGTAGAGTTGACCAAGTGCCTAGTCATCATCATGTGCCATGCCGATAAGCATGGGCGGTCATGTCACGAGATCATCAGAGTCATGGTTCAGCTCTATGTTCTTGTCTCGATTATGCCATACAGCCAAGCCATCCAGATATTTACTTCTCTGCTTTCCCCTTGTTCTTTTCCCCTCAATTTTGCCAATTGTCACCAAGTTCTCTAGTTTATTTCTTCTCATAACGAGCCAAAAAAATTTTGACTGTCTATGTCTAATTTCTCTAATCAGTTTACGGTTTTCATTTGCCTCTTTTAGGACATGCTCATTGACTTTTCTGTCTGTCCATGGTATTCTTTGCATTTCCCTCAGAAACCACATTTTTACATATGTTTTTCAGTTTGTTCATTGTCCACATTTCACATCCACACAAAATTAAAGATTCTATGTAGCACTTCAACACTCTTTTTCTCATTGCATTTCCCGGGATTTGTTGACCAGGTCAGCCTTCCCAGGTAGTTTTGTTGGACATTCCATGGCCTCACCATGGTGACATCTTGAGCATCTGTTCCATGCACAAGGGAATACACTGTAACATGCAGATCCAGAGTGGCTGCATGCAAGCCATTCAACTCTCAAGGAAAGACCTGATTCCCTTTGAAGGCAGACTGAACATGCCTGTGTGTTACCTGGGCCCATCAGGAACGCAAAGAATAGTCACAGTGTGAATGCTGTAAGATGTTACTAAGAAGGGTTAGCATGAGACTTGCTACCTCATTCCACAGAAAACTTCAGCTGCAAAGTCTAACCAATTATGAACAGACTACAGAGGACTGGGTATGACTTGCTTGAGGGCTTATGCTCCACTGGGAGATGAATGACAGAAGAAGTCTGAACTGACAGACAGAGAAAGTGTACAAAGTGCTCCAAGGTCAGGAAGGAGTTTTCCTTTGTTCGGCAGTTGCTCACTTGGAGCCTTTCTCAAATTCAATCTTCAAATTTTGTGTTCCAATATTTGCTACTATGACCAAGATCTGTATCATGAGCAGTGCCACCAAGGATCACTCCCCAGGATTCTACACTCACCTTGACACCCTCTTACTTGCCTCAGTCTTGTCCTTTCAAGTTGCCAAATCAGAATATCCAGAATAAGATCTAGTACTCCAGAACCATCCATTTCCAGGGCTGGTTGAATCAGCAGATGAGTTGTTACATACTCCCTAGCGAGTTCAACTTCCATGGTCTGTCTTATTGTCTTATAAAATGAACTCATACAGAGATGTGTGTGTCTACAGAACGACACAGCTACCATAGCTTCAGTGTAAACAGACATAACACAACAAAAGTCCTTTAACAAACAAAGGAAGAAGAGGAGGAAACTAGTACACAATTCTGTCAGAGGTACATACTTCTTCAATGAAAGGGATGAGTACAACGGCCTCCCAGTCCTGCTGCTTTCCGTTGAGATCAGTTTCAAAGTTCACTGGGTAGAAGTCCACGATTTGCGAATCTGGGTCCATCATCAGAGGCTACAGATAAAAGGCACGAGAATAAAACTTTCACAGCAACTTGCCACAAAATATCATGCAGTTACTAGTATCAACTATGTCTATTAATAAGAAACACACAGATTTTTGCCGGACTGCAGAATAAACAATGTATTTTGTTTATTAATTCTATGATTGCTAATAAGCAAATGATCCGTTATGGCCGACTTATTTGCAATCATAGAGGTAATATACAAAACACATTTTGTGTACTGAATTCGACGAACAACAACTGACTGCTCAAATATATCAAAGCATTATTGATTACACGATTCCATTCATTGCTATGCAAACAGGACTTCCTTTTAAATATTAGACCACCGTGAGGATAACATACTCGACATTCAAACAAAATCTATGTCTTTAGCATTTCGGCCAAAGTATTATTTGTTTATTCACTTCATTTGATATATAACTCTGCAGTATGTACCTGATGAGATGCAGGGAAATATGCCAGACAATAAATTGTGCAACATATTGTTTGTGGCTTCTGTGCTTAAATTCACTAAAGGAATTCACATTGTTTTGGATTTCTCGTAAGTATGCCAATTACAAGGGTAAGTTAATAAGTAAGCCACAAATGGCTGTAGAAAAATAAGTAAATATGATAACAAATTGAAACCAGTTTATTTTTATACATACATTGTCCCTTTATTTCTCAACATAATTTCCACCAACATTGATGCACTTATCCCATCATTTTATCAGTCCTCCCAAACCGGCTGCACAGAACTGCGTGCTCTGTTTTCTAAACCACGCTTTCACTTCACATTCAACTTCGGCGTCATTGGCAAAATGTCTTCCGCCAAGGTGGGTTTTTAGAGTTAATGCTGACAAATGTTTGTCCCGTAAAGCGGTGCATAGCTGGGTAGAAAAGTTACGGGGATGAGTCAATAAGTAAGTCACACAGGTCTGTAGGATGGCAGGTCAATGAAACCACAGCACGCAGTTCTATGCTGCCAGTTTGGGAGAACTGATAAAACGATGGGATAAGTGCACCAATGTTGGTGGAAATTATGTTGAGAAATAAAGGGACAATATATGTATAAAAATAAACTTGTTTCAAGTTTTTATCATATTTAGTTATTTTTCTACAGCCATTTGTGGCTTACTTATGAACTTACCCTCGTATTTTCTCTCTATTCTGACCAAACATGCCAGACTTATGTACGAATGGAATTTTAACTGCTTGTTAATGCTGAAAGCGACCGCACCATACACTAAAACAGTCCAAACCAAGTCATTACCTGATACGCTGCAGGCAGCAGATCTTTGCTTGCCGCTGGCAACACTGCCATCAGCTGCTGGAACGGCAGGAAGGGCTGCGACAGTTCGAAGGTGATCCTCATGTCACTGAATCCTTTGACGTCGCTGATGTAAGGAGCATAGTGATGCTGGTAGAACCTGTCACACATGGCACAAGATTGGAAATTATCACAAATTATTTGAAAATTAAACAGTTCTCTTTTAAAATTAAAACAGTGCACAAGCTCATCACCACCATCCTGTGCTCTGCCATATGACAGAGGTGTTTATGTATCTCCACAGATCATTCCTGATGTTTTAGATCAATTGACTGACTGGCACCTGGATACCTCTAGACGATAGTTTGTAAAATGGAGTTATACCTCTCCATAACACAAAGCCTGGGCTGAATTTAGAGACCATGTGTTGCCCATGCAGCATGATCCCTCTCTCAGCCTGCCTAGTTTACTCCAGGGAAAAGGTAACACCAATACATCTGGAACAAGACCAGCTGCAGAAGCTGTTGGATCAGCAAAGCAATGCTCTAACTGTCCGACTATTGGAGCTTCCATCCTAGACAAGACTTAGGGTTTGGTCTGCCCGGCTATAACATTAAGCCTTTAGGTTGCATTTCCACATCCTATTTAATGTCCCTCCCAATTGTGCTCCTCTGTCCGAAGTCACTGACACAATGTGGCGTGTCTGGGTTTGTTGAGCAACGCCTAACATCTGCACTAACAGAAAGCAGGTTGTCCCATCCACTGTCATACGGTAACTCAGTTATATATGATTAAGACCTGACTTTGCCTAGATCATTTATATTGATGTTATTCATCAAGCCACAATCTTAGGCCATCCTCCATCATTTATTTTAATCTGCTTCTGTCTCTTCTACTGCTGGCTGATTTTTCCAGTCTTCACAATAATTTCCAATTCTTTTCTTCTCATTAAGTGATCAAAGAATATTGTCTCTTTCTTATTGTTGAAAACAATGTTCACTTTCATTAGCCTTTTCCAGCCAATTGTTGGTAATTACTTTGGCAGTCCAAGGTTACATCTCATCTTTTTCCTCTTGTACCTGCTGTGTCAAGACGAAGTATAAACAGCGGGAGAGTGCCCGTTTATGGGCATTATATATCAAGGTTCCCCTGGACTCTGTTATTCCCTCTGTCCATTGTTTACATTGTCAAACTCTTCTTCTGGCTCCATTTGGTCTGTACATCATTGCTTGTTGTGGTATACTGTTAGTTGGTAGCCAATGTATTCTTAACATATGTCTCATAAACCACTCTCTGTTGGTTTGAATCTCTTCATAACTTGGTCATTCAAATTTCTAAGAATCACTACCATACAGCACAACAGGTTCTATACAAAATTTCTCACTGATACAACATCAGGCTCAAGATCTCGCTGCCATACACCATAAGGTTCTATATTGGCAGTAAATGACAGTCTGACAATATCAGTTATGCAAGCTATAAAGAGTGACAAGCTGCCAAAACTAACAAGAACCCTTCACAAAGTCAACACCAACAAAAGAGTAGTACTGCAGTGGATACAGTCTCTCCAACATCTTTAACCTGGCCAAAGTATTTCAGTGTCTGAGACTTGATACGGTTTATAAGCCAGTTTTCTTCCATCTTCAGATCTGGTAGAATATCAGCATATTTCTTCTTCTTGATCCACGACTGTCACATTTTTTTCTGTCATATTTAAGTGAATAGGTACAATTATCTCAGAACAGTAATAACATCTGATGGGAGATACCTTGAAGAGATTAGAAGAATCGCCATGGCAAAAGTAGCCTTTAGCAAGATGAAAAACATACTGACCAATAAAAAGATGTCAATTGAAATGAGAAAAAGAGTGTTGAGGTGCTACATAGAACCTGTGCTTTTGTATGGATGTGAAGCTTGGACAATGAGCAGTCAAGCTGCAAAACATCTGATGGCTGTGGAAATGTGGTTTCTGAGGAAAATGCAAAGAATACCATGGACAGAGAGAAAGACCAATGAACAAGTCCTTCAAGAAACAAATGAAGATCGTAAACTGATTAGAGACATTAGACGCAGACAGTGACAATTTTTTGGTCATGTTATGAGAAGAAATGACTTGGAGAACTTGGTGACAAATGGCAAGATCGAAGGGAAGAACCAAGGGGTGACTGAGAAGTAAATACCTGGATGGCTTGGCCACGTGGCATGGTTGAGACAGAAACACGGAGCTGATCCATGACTCTGGTGATCGAGTG
Source organism: Cepaea hortensis (assembly GCA_963921405.1). Taxonomy (NCBI): domain Eukaryota; kingdom Metazoa; phylum Mollusca; class Gastropoda; order Stylommatophora; family Helicidae; genus Cepaea; species Cepaea hortensis. The sequence goes on from OY992896.1 coordinate 11,145,819, forward strand.
AGATGGCGAGTCATGACCGCCCACGCTTATCAGCATGGCACATGATGGATGGATGGAATATTTAAGACATAAGCGTGACCATAAAAATTTGTTTTGAAGCCTGGTGTAGCTGAGAGGTTTAACACGTTTAAACTTTCTCTTCTGACTGCGTCGTTGCAGTGTAGTGGGTCCGCTCCATGCACCTGTCAGCTGGATTAAAATGTTGACTTCTGATCCTTGACTTGGGGATGTAAATAACAAGTACCTCAGAAGTCAAAGAAGGGTTGACCTGATGGCGAGGGACACTTGTAACCGGGAAAGATAACCCTCACACAAAAATCAATCCAGTGTATTCACTAGTAGTAGCAGCTACTAGTAGCGGTAGCACATGCGTAGACTATGGTTGAGTTCAAAACAAACAAATGCACGCACACAAAATACAGTGAAGGAACTCACCAGCTCCAGGAGGGACAGCCTTCAAAGTAATACAACAAGATCCACTGGATGGCAGTGACATAGCCACGAGCCTGGTCTTTCAGAACCTCTCTGTGGAAAAACAAATCAGAAAAGGTTTGAACTGCCTTCTAATTCTGCTCGTTAACTTGAAATCACGTATGTCTCCTGCATGCACTCAGTTAGTCAGTCAGTTAGTGGAAAGATTATCCTCACTGCCCATGCAACCATTCAGTCCATAATTGATGGGATCTCCCACTCAGTATCTCCTTACATGTGCAGTGGCTAACAACAACAGTTCTGTGTTAGTTGTCTATGGCCCCGTGCAGAGCTTCCTTGCCTGGTTCCACCTTTGTTTTTGATGTGATGTTCTTACAGTCTGGAAAAGGTAGCAGATTCACAGTCATCACTTGATTCGTTTCATCGCCCTGTCTCTCTCTGAGGACACTCAGTATGTCAGGATGGTACACTGCTTATTCGCTTTCCAGTTGCCACGGAACATGAGCCTGCATATTGATTGACTGATTGATTGATTGATTGATTTAGAAACCGACATCACAGCTTTCGGTTCCTGCATATAATTAGTTACAATGCATTATAACTGTAGTTACAATATTTACAAGTATAACTGTAATTACATCATATAACAGTAGTGGGTTCCAAATGTTGCTGTATGTAGCCGAGGCGCGGTGTTGGGGTGAGCGCCCAACATTGCTCAAATACCTCAATGGCTCGTGAATACATAACCTATGCAGCAAAAGTCCAACTCCTGGCCTTCACGTGGCGGGCCTGTTTAAACTAACAGGAGAAGGGGCGACGGCGAGTCTCTGGCGCCGGAAAATAACCAGTATGCTCTAGATGTGTATGCACGGACATGCATGCGCAGACAGGCGTGTGCGCGCGTACACATCTACACTCGAGTGAGACCACAGTCTGCTCTAGCAAAGAAAGGTGCTGAAGACGGAGGCAACCAGCCAAGAGGCGCACCACAGAAATCAGGATGCCACGCAATCACGCAAAATGGAATATGTCGACTACTGCTAATCGTTATGGTGCTCGCCCTGCTTTGGACCCCCAGGCAGGTGCAGTGCCGGGCCCTATGTCTCGAAAGGGTCCAACCCCAACTACTGGAGGTCCTTCTCAGATGTCCTGTGGAGCCAGGGGACATGAGAATAGGACGACTGGCCATACTAAACTAAGACTTAAAATAATGCACTGGAATGCGGAGGGAGTCAGCAACAAAAAAGTTGAATTAGAAAACATCCTGGACAAAGAGAAAGTAAGCATATGTTGCTTGCAAGAAACTCACCTCAATGAAAATATAGCCTTCAAAATCAGAGGCTACCAGTGTTACCGATCTGACCGAAAGAACAGGCGAAAAGGTGGGATACTGACCCTTGTAAGAAATAACATCATGGCTTCCCAAATCAAAGTCTACATGGAAGGGGCTGAGTATCAGACACTTAAACTTAAGACAGGTAATACAGATCTACATCTGATCAATTACTACTGTCCAAGTGACCGCCCACAGGCACTGGACACTCTACCACTAAAAGAAAAAATGATTGTGTGTGGCGATTTCAACAGCCACTCGCAGAGCTGGGGCTATGATCACATGGACCAGAGAGGAGAGAGACTGGAAGACTGGCAAGATGAGAATAGATTCATGTTGATTAACAAGCCGTCCGACCCACATACTTTCTACTCGAGATCATGGCACTCTTCAACTACACCTGACCTGGCTTTTCATTCACCAGACCTGGAGTGGAACATTACACGAACTGTTGGGAAACAACTTGGTGGCAGTGACCATCGGCCAGTCTTTCTAACCGTAGAAAATGAGCTTGTAAGTGAAAGCAGCACCCTCTCGAGGTGGAACTACAAGAAAGCAGACTGGGCAATGTACAAGCATCGCACCAGCATACTGGTTAGAAACCTGAACACTGAGAAAGACATAAATAAAGCAGTTGAAGAGTTTGGGAAATGCATACTACAGGCAGCGCGAGAAACAGTACCAAGAGGAGCCCGTAAACAATATAAACCCTACTGGAGTAGTGAACTGGAACAGTTGCATAATGATGTTGAAGTGTGTAGAAAGCAAGCAGAGGCCACACCCAGCCAAGAGCACCACAATAAATTCCAGCATGCAAAAGCCAAATTTCAAAGGGCCAAGCTGCAGGCTAGACGGAAAAGCTGGCAGGAGAAAACGGAGTCTCTGAACTTTGAAAGAGACACAAGGAAATTGTGGAAGCTAATAAAACAGCTTAATGACGAGGGCACAGGGAGAAACTCAAAAATTGCACTACATAAAGATGGAAAAATCTTAACAAGAAAGCAAGCAGCTGACCATTTTGCGGACTCGTTCGCACAAGATAGCAATATCAAAATTAGTCCAGAGAATCAACAAGAGATTCGAGAGAAACGACAACATACAGGACAGAAGGAAATAGTACATGAGGTTCTGGAGGCACCCATCACAATCAGCGAACTGGAGCTAGCCATATCAAAACTGAAAATGAGAAAGTCACCAGGAGCTGATGGTATCTCCAATGAAATGATCAGGAACCTAGGAACAGAGGCCAAAACAAAGCTGTTGCAGATCTTCAATAACAGCTGGACCTTAGGCAGTGTTCCACAAGCCTGGAGAGAAGCAATCATGATACCCCTCCTAAAATCAGGGAAAGATGGTTCCATTGCCTCTAGCTACAGACCAATTAGCCTCACCAGCTGTCTCTGCAAAACACTGGAGCGCATCATCAATCACAGACTGCAGTGGTACATTGAAAGTAAAAACATCCTTGTGCCACAGCAGGCTGGCTTTAGGCAGTGCTACTCTACGGAAGATCAGACAATCTACCTCTCTCAAGAAATTGAGGATGCATTCCAAGAGAAGAAGCTGGTGCTTGCGGCATGGATAGATCTGAAGAAAGCCTTTGACAAAGTCTGGAAAGAAGGTCTGATGAAGAAACTGAGAAACTGCAAAGTCAATGGAAGAATGTACAAATGGGTGAAAGCATACTTGCACAACAGAAGAGCCCGAGTACAGATAGACGGACTCAAGAGCAAGAAAGTACTACTGCGTCACGGTGTCCCCCAGGGCGGAGTCTTGTCCCCCACACTTTTTCTAATCTTCATCAATGATCTTGTTGCTCACCTACCGCATGGAATTAAAGCGGCAATGTACGCCGATGACCTGGTTCTATGGAGCACAAATGAATATGCATCAGTGGCCACCAGATTGCTACAAAGAGCTGTAGATACATTTGCTGCATGGGCAAATAGATGGTGTGTCAGCATAAACACTGACAAGTGCAGCACCACCCTATTTACCCTCTCTCCAAAACAAAAGGCAGGGATCATCCAGATAAATGGAACACCCCTAAGAGAAGATAAAGAACCAACATACCTTGGAGTAACATTTGATGGCAAGCTGACATGGAGAAAGCACATCAACAAAGCAGTAGCAAAAGCCAGAAGGAAAATAGCCATCCTGAGAAAGCTAAGTGGAACCACATGGGGAGCCAGTACGAAAATACTTAGCAAAGTTTACCAACAGAGCATACGACCACACCTGGAATATGGGTCAACTGCGTGGTGTTCAGCATCAAATACCACACTACAAGAGCTGGACAAGGTGCAAAATCAAGCACTTAGAGTCACCACAGGAGGGATGAGATCAACCCCTATAGTGGAAATGGAGAAGATGGGGAGGACACAGGCACTGAGTGAGCGCAGAGATACGAAAACGCTAATACAAGCAGAAAAGTTCCTCAGCTTGCCAGGCCACCCTATGAAGAACAGATTTGAAAACCTAGCTATGGGGCGGTTGAAAAGAAGTAGTTTTATCCACCAGGCCAAACGACTCTGCAGAGAAACCACTGATCTGCCCACAGTTGGTATCCCCCTAACAACTATTCCAGAGCGAACTCCATGGAAAGATGAGCATAGACTATCATTACAAATCCAGACAAAAGTGAGAGGAATATTTGACAAGGAAGAACAGAACAGTGTGCAGCGCAGAACAGCCACTCTCAGCTTCCTTGATGAAGAATACCCACAGGACCTCTGGATCCGAGTCTACACAGATGGGTCAGCACAAAATGCTGTTCGAAATGGAGGAGCGGGAGTGTACATAGAATACCCAAATAATACTAGGGACACAGCCAGAGTACCGACAGGAAAGTACTGCCATAACTATGATGCCGAAATTGAGGCAATCAAGATAGCAACAGAGAAATTACTAAATAACAGCAATGGTACACAACCTGTGGTGCTACTAACAGATGCAAAATCAGTACTCGAGGCGCTCCTCTCTGGGAAATTGCCAGTACTAAGGACACTACTTTCTGAACTTAGCAGTCAGCATAAAGTCACCATACAGTGGATACCATCCCACTGTGGAGTACCCGGAAACGACAGAGCTGATCAATTGGCTAAGGAAGGAGCCAAAGAGGAACAGCCTGATGTGCCCGTTACATACCACCAAAAGAAAAGAATGATCAAATCAGTCAGAAAGCCACCAAAACCTGCTCAAGATGACTACCACATTATGGACAGACCAGAACAAGTCATTATTCTGCGCCTCAGAACAGGACACAATAGATTACGCAACCACATGTATACAAAATTCAAGATTGGTGAAACAGCCATGTGCACATGTGGATTGGCGTCGCAGACAGCAGAGCACATACTCCAAGACTGCCCAAAATATAACATATCTAGGCAAACCTTCTGGCCTAGAGAGACGACGGTGGAAGATAAACTCTATGGACCACTGTGTGAACTGAAAAAAACAGTTCAATTCATGCAAGAGACGACATTGCAGATATAGACATATTTCAAGCGAACGAAAGAAGAAGAAGATATAACAGTAGTTACAATATTTTATAACTGTAGATACAATACAACTGTAGTTACAATATTTAATAATTGTAGTTACAATATATAACTGTAGTTACAATGCTTTATTTCCGTAGTTACAAATGTTATATGTGTAGTTAAAACAACTGTAGTTCAGCACAGCACGGCCCATATAGACTGGCACATACAAATTGGCAACCCAGACCTCGGATGGTCATGTTTCCTCCTCGGTGTTTTGGTATTTTATTGTCCACTGACCAATCACCGCCCAGAGGGAATGCTGGCAGGAAAGTTTATATCAAAATCTAAACTAACATCTTCGAAAGAATGCAAGAACAGGAAGATAAAATTATGGTACACTGAAAAAAAGATTTAAACAGAAACCTACGAGGTGACTTCAGGATAGTCCATCTTGTTCATATAATAATCCCGTTTGTGGAGATTAAACTCATCTCCGGTTGTGTCATAGTCTTCATCATCATCGTCATCGTCGTCATCATCACCAAACTCAACAGTGTCATCGCTATCAGCATCAGACTCGTCACATTCAACAACTGAGGAAACAGCAACACAAAATTCTGTGGTAATTTTTTAAGTCTTTAAATTGTAGAGATGGACACAGGACACTGCACGACAGGACACTGCAGAAATTATTGAACATGAGGAGGAATAAAACAGAAAAAATGGCAACAACCAAAACAGGTGGGGTGGAGGATATTTAAAAGTCGAGAGGATCGACTTCATTGCACTGGGTTTGATCCCTTATGGCTCAGTCTCTTTCCACAGGGTGTCCTGTCAAAAGCATTACGTAAATCACAAACTCCATATCTCCAGTGATGACCCCCAGGAATCTCAGAGAAAAGTGCACTCGTGAACCAAACGGCGTGGCCCAGACACGAACCCACAACCTCTGTAGTGCGAGGTAGGTGATGTAACCATTTCACCATGGAGACTCCCCAGAGAAATGGCGAGAGCTTGAGGAACTTTGCAGCGGCCATGGTAAGCCCAATGTTCTGTGAAAGACCTGCTGCATGAAGATGAACTTGTAAAGTTCCTCCTACTCAGTCCAGAAAAAGACGGCTGCATTTTTTTTATCGTTTTACAGCAAAACTGCCATATTTGTTCCTCTCAGCCAACAATCCGGCTACAACACTGCATATTTGTTAACCCAGTAAGCATTCTCTTGGCAGCTATTATCCATTTTTTAGCCACAGATGGATGTTGTCAAGTTTCCAAACCCACGCTGGTCGTTAAGTGTAGGGTGAGGGGAGCCTAAGCTTGCATTTCAAGGCCAGATGCATTGCCTTAGAGTTGTATTTGTATTTGTTTGTTATTCTTCTTATTCTTTTGCCCTGTATCCCCCACTGGGGCAGGGGACTCAATTACTGCACACCAAGCAGTCCTATCTCCTGCAGCTCATTCCATGTTCTCCCAATATTATTCATCTCTGTCTTTAATTCTCTTCTCCTTGTGTTTTTAACTCTCCCGCTATTTCTGTCACTCTGTGGGTTCCAGACAAGACAGTGTCTAGTGATACTATCCTCAGGTCTTCTCAATGAATCCTATCCAGCGCCAGATCTTTTCCTCATCTCTCAGTTCACTAGAATGTGTCTAGTTCTCTCCATGAACTCTACATTGGTGATTCTGTCATACCATTTTCGTCCTACTATTCTGTGAAGGCACGTGTTAATGAATACCATGTTTGTTTTAAGTATTCAAATGTCCTCTATCTATCACTTTCTTAGTCTTCAGTTGGGTCTATATCCACATATTTTCTTGGTTGTATGCTTTTATCTGTAGTTGATCAGGTTTCATTTTCATAAGATGTCAAAACCACTTTATTTTTGTGTCTCTTCATGAAGAAGAGGCACGATATGATGCCAATTCTATTTCTGCCATTTCACATTGTGCTTCTGGAAACCGCAGCAGCTTTTCTCACATATTTCACACTACATGTGATAAGTTTTGTCTGGTAAAATGTTGATAGCAACCATAAAATATGTCTGAGAAGCTCTGCAAATGGAAAAACACAGTTTTTATCAACTTTTTTAAAAATGGAATAACAAACACGAAACAATAAAAATATACAACAGGAAATACTTACTAGAGTCCAATCGAGGAAACTGGGAAACTTGCCACACGTGATGTGAAATATGTGAGGGAAATTAATCACATGTGATGTGAAATACGTGAGGGTAAATCACCACATGGATGTGAAATACATGAGGGAAACTCATTACATGTGATGTGAAATACTTGAGGAAATTCATGACATGTGATGTGAAATTGAACCAAAAGCTGCTCGAGTCTCCAAAAATATGACAGGCATAACATCAAGTTCCACTGTCTGCTTTTTACATTTTTAAAATTCTGTTTTTATTATTCCTTTGATGAAGATTTTGGTTGAAATGTGTGCCTGTATCAGTGTGTATTTTTCGATTCGCTGAGCTCCTCGATCACCTTTTGGTTTATATTCAGACTCCCCTAACAGCTTGGCAGCAGTATCCCCTTCTATTTTTTTCCCCACACCATGTCTGGCACTGCTAGCAAAGTGTTGGAGGGTAAATACTGTTTACCACTTGTTGCTTGACTTTCACTGTATTCTATGCATGTTTCAATAAAGGTAATAGCTGATGAGTCATTTGGCTTTTGGCACCTTGTTCTTGCCTCTCACACAAATCCTACATCCTCTGTAAACATTCTGCCTAGATATTTGATCTCCGAAACTTGTTTTACTTGGGTGCAACAAACACTATACATATTCTACTGTAGGTAGGTATTGTAACTGAAATTTTGCGCAGGGCAGTGACCTGAGCATCCTACTGTATATTGTGTCCAACTACTGAGGGACTTTTTAATGTGCATTCAGAACCTTCTATTTTTCATTTGTGTTTGCTAAGATTAAGCATCTGATCCTCCTTCTTCTTCTTCTTCTTCTCTTCGTTCGCTTGAATCTGATCCTTAAGGTGTGTATGTGTGTGTGAGAGAGAAAGAGAGAGTGTGTGTATGTGAATGAGACAGAGGCAAGGGAGAGATGGAGTGTGTGTGTGTGTGTGCATACGTTTGTGTGTGATATGGCTTCATTCAGTTTCACTGGGGGGGGGGGGGGGGGGGGGGGGGGAGAAAACTATTCTGAGAGTACTGCCCTCTAGTGTATTTAACGCAGTACTTTTCAAGCCAAAGGCGGCAATTACACTACTAAACTACCCCTACTTCTTGTAATTTCTCAATCATACAAACATCCTGCAAGAATATCAAGTGTGTAGGACATACAATGAGAACACCTGAGAATAGTATAAATAGAAAATTCTGTCTGGATCCCACAAGACAAACACAATAGAGGAAGTCTTCAAAACACGGAGAAGAGAATTAGAGATATAGATGAATAATACTGGGAGGACATGAACGGAGCTGAAGGAGGCAGCAAGGGAAAGGAATGCTTGATGTGACAGCTCATGTCCCAATGGCGGATAAAGGAACAAAAGAAGAAGAGGACTTAACTGCCACAACCCATCCACTATTACATGTTATTAGTTCATGACTTTACTTGTTTGCCTTTTTGTCACTTGCTTTCAAACTGTAACCTGGAGAACTATTTTCAACAAGTATTTCATGACAGTAACATGGCCACAACATGAACATTTTCAACAAGTGTTCATGACAGTAACTTGGCCATAACTTGAACATTTTCAACATTTCATTAAGTGTACAACATCATGCCCACTGGCACTTTACTTAGTTCTTCTTCCTGCTTCTTGTGCCTTTCATCTTCCAATGAAGCAGAGGCTCTTAACCAATCACGACCAGCTTTGTAAACTTGTCCATGATTGGTCAGGATTGACAGCTAAAGTTTTCTATTGGATGAGGTAGCCGGTCTCAAGCCGCCCGTCCTTAGTCACACATGGCAGGTTACAATGTTACTGTTCTTTGCTTCCCTTACCGGTTCTGGTAACTTTATTTAGTTGTTTGAATATAACGCATGCCATGACACTCAATTAATACGTTCTATTTACTTACTGTTGTTAGCGCTGCCTCCCTCCAATGCTGTGAACGGAACACCATTTTTCTCAACCTTGAACTGCAAGTATATCAAGTTTGCAGCAAATTATCAAGACATATTGTATTATCAATTTACTATCATTTTTTCTGTGACATCACCACTTCACTATCAACAACTCTAGTGCATAGCCTTTGACTGGCACCTGGCTATCTTGACAAACGATAGTTCATAAAATGGAGTTATAAATTTCCATAGCACAAAGCCTGTGCTGAATTTAGAGACCATGTGTTGCCCATGCAGCATGATCCCTCTCTCGGCTCGCCTAGTTTACTCCAGAGGAAAGGTAACATCAATACGTCTGGAACAAGACAAGCTGCAGAAGCTGCCAGATAACAAAGCAATACTCTCCACCTGTCGGAGCTTCCATCCTAGACCAGTTACCAACCAGGCCTGGTCTGCCCTGCCGTGACATGTCTTTAGGTTGCATTTCTTCGCACTAGGGTAAGACTTGTACACTCCCAATCGCATTCCTCTGCCAGAAGCTGTTGGCATAATGTGGTGTGTTGGGTTTGGTGAGTGCCACCCAATATTTGATGGTAACAGAAAGCAGGTAGGCATAGTCATTGTACATCAACTAATTCCTTGCACCGAACATTTCCCATAAACTATTTTATTGCATCACAGGATTACAAACCTTTCCCTTGTTTTTAAAAAAAGCATGATAAACTATTCCAGTATAACAAAACATCATGATCTATTCCACTGCAACAAAAGATCATTAACTATTCCTTAGCAACAACACATAAAGTATTTATTTTATTGCATCACAGGATTATAAACTATTCCAATATAAACAAAAAGAAAAAAACATTAATAACCTACTGCAGTATAATAAAACATTATATTGCAACAAAAGATCATGAACTTCCTTTGCAACAAAACATCATAAACTATTCCACCGTAACAAAACATTAGAAACTATTCCAACAAAACATCACAAATTATTCCAACAAAATATAAACTACTCCAACAAAACATACAAAAGACACCATTGATAAGTTCTATGGACCACTTTGTGAACTAACAAAAGACAGCAAGGTTTACACAAGGGACAACATTGCAGATATAGACAATCTATTTCAAGTGAACGAAAGAAGAACAGGAACAAGGAGGAGGAGGAGGAGGAGGAGAATGAATGAATGAAAGAAGATGTCCAGCATGCAACACACAACATATCCCATCACAACATACCCCAGCATACAACATGAAAGCCTTACCTTCTCCAATTTTTTAAACCTTTCCTTGGGTCTGCTATTGCAAAGACTTTCATTGATAGTCTTCCCGCCAAGCTTACTTTCCAGAAATCGCAGGTCACTGAATGCACTCTCAAAAGTCTCCACATCAAACTGGAGAAAAAAGTTTTGCATATCCTTTACAGGCAATAACCCCAGCTTGTTTTTATTGTGATTTCTTGGCAAGTGTACGTTGAGTAGTTTGCCATTGCTTTCTGAACGACTGTCTCTCATACCTTTATATGGAAACCAACGCAAGGCAGTCTGCTTCCAAATCGCCCACAGCTGTGTTTTGAACGCAGGATGAGAGATTACAAATTGTGTTTGTAACCCCTTCGCCAGAGCCTATAAAATGTATAGATAATAATTCTGAACTCAAGCATAGTCCACATATACACTACTTCTTGTAGCACTGGACTGAAGTTTGCGTGTGGATTAGCTGTCCCTATTGCCAGTGCCCCTCGACCTTTGGCGAATTCACTCCGACTTCAGGAAAAAAAATGTTTGCATATCCTTTACAGGACATCGCTGTCAACATCAGCATCTTTCAGCTGATTGTTGATTTCTTGGCAAGATTAGGCTCAGTAGATTGCCATTGCTTTCTGAGCGGCGGCTCACATACCTCGTAAGTTACCGATGCGATTCGAACCACTACTGATTCTCATCGTCATCACGTTACCTATGAGAGTATACGAGATTATGGAAAAAAGTTGCTAACCTCTAGGCCAGGAAGCTGACTTCAGAAGCACTTGTAATTTACATCAAATCAAGAATGAGAAGTCAACATTTTATTCCAACTGACCAGTGTAGAAGTTGAACTCCCTACCTCAGCAGCAGTAGCACACCGGATGTTTACGAACAAACACTCTTATCCATTCTGCCATGCTGACATCAGTAACCAGTTCTCTTTCTGACTTAACTTCTGTCAAGAAATCTTCATCCCATTTTTTAATCAGTCCACAGTGTTCTCATCATTCTTGTACAAAACCAAAGACACTGAAAATCTCACTAAAAGCTTTTGGAATTTATCATGACACCTGGAAGACTGCTGCCAAAAACCGAAATTCGTAGCATGCATCATTACGCAAGGGTGCAGTCACTTGTGAAGCAACCAGGACTGCAAGAGTTGTGATGAAAAAGCTGGACAGAAAAACCACTGCAGGAGATCCTCCACCTGGAACGTCAAGCATTCTTTGCCCACATTGTCAAAGAACATTTCAAGCCAAAATAGGCCTTATCAGCCATCTTAGAACTCATGGCTCCATACTTTCAACCCCACTGGATGAAATGAATGGTCATCATCATTCTTGATGGACAAACAACACAAAAAAACCACATTGCAGCTTCCACATAATCCCTCACTTTTCTGCTGATTGTCCGTAATTCACCTCTGTAATTTTAGTGGTGGACTGTTATGTTGACATTCTAGGAGCAGCTTTATGCATGTATGCCTGTGTGTGCTGTTGGTTTGTCGGGACTGCTGTGTGTTCCACTTTTTACATGGGACAGTGAGGAGCATTTTGTGTGATATTCACTAGCACAGGAACGAAGCATTATGGGTAGACCCTTTGCCATGAAGTTGGAACCGCGACTAACGACTAACCATTCACTTCCGTACATAAAGATTAACTTAATAAAGCTCTTAAGAACCTGCAAGAATATCCATCTAAGATCTTATAGAACAGACATTGAACTTTCGTAAGCAACTGGCAAAAATGTCATACCTTAGACAGCTCCTCAAAGTATTTCTCAAACCTTCTCAGGTTCAGATGCCCACTTTCATTGATGTATCCTGTGCAGACAAGATCAACAGGTCACAAAAACACCCATCTATCATCTATTTTATATGCTAAATTATGATCTACTTTATACACTGATATTTCATCTATTGTATTTGCTAAATTGTCATCTAATTTATACACTGATATTTCATCTATTGCATATGCTAAATTGTCATCCACTTTACTCACTGATATTTCATCTATTGCATATGCTAAATTGTCATCTTCTTTATACACTGATATTTCATCTATTTTATATGCTACTTTGTCATCTACTTTCTACACCGATATTTCATCTATTGCATATGCTAAATTGTCATCTTCTTTATACACTGATATTTCATCTATTGTATTTGCTAAACTGTCGTCTCCTTTCTACACTGACATTTCATCTATTTTATATGCTAAATTGTCATCTACTTTATACACTGACATTTCATCTATTTTATATGCTAAATTGTCATCTACTTTATACACTGATATTTCATCTATTTCTTCTTCTTCTTCTTCGTTCATCCGGAGTTTTTTGTGTGGATGTGATTGCGTTGTGCCTGTTTACAGCAGAGCTGCGTTCTTGAAGCCGTTAGGCCGACACATCCGACTTCTGCTGGCATGTGTTGACCGGGTTAACCTTCCCGGGGATTTCATCTATTTTATATGCTAAATTGTCATCTACTTTATACACTGATATTTAATCTATTTTATATGCTACATTGTCATCTAATGTATACACTGATATTTAATCTATTTTATATGCTACATTGTCAGCATCCCCAATAAGCCCTTACAGGAGTAAGGAGTTAACACTAGGCTAGTAGAGAGACACCCAGACAGGGAAGACACCGACTGCTATTAATACCTCGCAGGGAGACACATTTGTGTCAGACCAGAGGGCAAAGAGTACGGATGAGCGAGGGCTTTCCCCAAGCAATTGGGTTGCTGGTAATCGTGATATGCCAGGTTACTCAAACTCACCAGCCAGCGTGCTGGCCAGTCCAGGCACGCAATAGTAGCAACTGCACGGAGGGTAAAAGGGCCCGTGCTGGTCCACGCTATGTGTAGCGGGACAGACTGACTGGAGACGGTAGAGAGGTCGGACGTATCCTTGACCAATACGATAGCTTTCTAGGCCATAGGCAAACTTAGGGCTATATCATTTAGATTGTGTAATGCTAGCATCATCTATCATCACGTTGATATATTCATATTGTGTAACAATGATGAAGCCTAATGCTTGTAGAGCCATTCACATGTCGGCTCTGAATAAATTGCATTCCTTTCGCAAATGTCATGAATTGTTATTTCGTGCAGTGCGAAAGTAGCGGAGTCTTGAAAGCTGCAGCGCACAGGACGCTGACAGGCTAGACCTATTTTATATGCTACATTGTCATCTACTTTATACACTGATATTTCATCTATTTTATATGCTACATTTTTATACACTGATATTTAATCTATTTTATATGCTAAATTGTCATCTCCTTCATACACTGATATTTCATCTATTGCATATGCTAAATTGTCATCTCCTTTATACATTGATATTTCATCTATTGCATATGCTACATTGTCATCTCCTTCATACACTGATATTTCATCTATTTTATATGCTAAATTGTCATCTACTTTATACACTGATATTTCATCTATTGCATATGCTAAATTGTCATCCACTTTACTCATTGATATTTCATCTATTGCATATGCTAAATTGTCATCTACTTTCCATCCACCCATCATGTGCCATGCCGATAAGCATGGGCGGTCATGTTTTGCCATCTCACTCGATCACCAGAGTCGTGGATCAGCTCCGTGTTTCTGTCTCGACCATCTACTTTATACACTGATATTTCATCTATTGCATTTGCTAAATTGTCATCTACTTTATACACTGAAATTACGTTTTAAATGCAAAATTGTCATCTCCTTTATACACTGACATTTCATCTTTTTTATATGCTAAATGTTCATCTATGTTATACATTGACATTTCATCTGTTGTATATACATGAATCCTTAGTGTAAACTGCAAACCACCATTAAAAAAAACTGGGAATAAACATTTTTGCCTATTCTGTTCTAATAAATACCATTGATACAACAATACCAAATTAGAATAACACAGACATTAACAATATACTGCACAATTTATTGTCTGGCAAAATTCAATATATCTCATCGATTATTTCATTCACCAGACTATCTTCTTCTTTCATTCACTTGAAATTTATTGTTTACATCTGCAATGTTGTTCTTGTAAATTTCATTGTCTTTTTTCAGTTCGCTCAGTGGTCCACAAAGGTTATCTTCCACTGTAGTTTCTCTAGGCCAGAAGGTTTGTCTAGATGTGTTCTGGTCAATGCAGTCTTGGAGTATGAGATCTGCTGTCTGCAACACTAATTGACATGTGCACGTGGCTGATCTGCCAATTTTTAATGTAAAATGTGGATGTGAAATTGATTATACCCTGTTCTGAGGCACAGAATAAAGAAATGTACACAAAATGGTAACCATAAAGAGACTAGCAATTCTAATTTACATATTTGCAGTTTTTTTTTTTTTTTTTTTTGGGCATATCCTTTTACCAGCATTTTACTGCTGTTGTTGATGTCTTGGCAAGTTTACGTTCAGTAATTTGCCACTTCTTTCTGAATGACCGGCTCCCATACCGATTCATTAAAACCCAGTGCAATGCGGTCATTTGCAGTTTACCTTTTTAAAATAGTTAATTGCATATCCTTTACAGGGATGCAGAGGTGTTTCCAAGGTACCAGGGCCAGGTTCTATACTGGCCAAGACCCACTAACACGTCCTCGCCGTGCGTCCTGGGCAACAGGTCCCTTCGGGGTCCTGGCTAACGTAGTAGGATCGCTGATTCTTCTGAAGTCGGAGAGCATCTGCCTGCATGGCGAGGAACCACCAGTCTGCACACCAATAAGCCAGACATGGGACAACAGATACTCACGCAAACCTCAGGTCCTGTATGACATCACACTGATGTTAGACAACAGGATGTCTTAATTTGACATACAGGACTTCACACTGGAGTTCACAGACAGCGAACGCAAGTATGCATGTTCTTTACAGGATATTGCTGTCCACCCCAGCATTGTTTAGCTGTTTGTGATTTCTTGCAAGGTTATGTTCAGTAGTTTGCCATTGCTTTCTGAATGATTATACCATTGAGAGAAAACCAATGCAAGGCATTCTGCTTCTAAGTTGCCCATGTAGCTATACGCAGTACAGTACGCCAGATTGTGAAATATGTTCATAACCCCCATCGCCACAGTGCAGGCTTACCATAACGTACATTTAAAACTAAAACTCACCATCCAGGGTAGGCAGAACATTCTTGTACGTCTTCCACAGCAGAGGTAGAGCATCGTGATGGATGTGCAGGTGAGGCAGATGTGGGATAAAGTCGTTGCCCACAAGAAACCCCATCAATATCCAGTCATCTATGATTTTCTCCAGATCCCATGGGAACGGTAATTTGTCCTGTGAAGATTCAACAATTCCTGATTTGATGCTAGGTAATTGCCTGTCTTGCTGGGAGCTCATACAGGAAGCAAAGCATATTAACACTGTAACCTACTATGATTGCCACAAAGGGTGACTAAGGGGGGTTGATATAAGGCAGATTATCTCATGCATGTCACAAAGGTTGACTAAGGAAGGTTGATATAAGGCAGATTATCTCATGCATGTCATGAAGGGTGACTAAGGAGGGTTGATATAAGACAGGTTATCTCATGCATGTTACAAAGAGTGACTAAGGAGGGTTGACAGGTTATCTCATGCTTCCCTTAAAATGTCCTGATTGCTCATTTTGGCTGTCCAATTAATTTTCAGCATTCTTCTATAAAACCACATCTCCAAGGCTTAAAGGGATTTTTTCGCCCGTTTACTAATTGTCTTTTTCTAACTTTCAAGGGCAGTGACTTATTGCACAAAACGTTCATCATTTTATAGAATGCAGTTTTTGCTTGCCCTATTCTGTTCTTTATCTCAGTGATGCATCTTCCATCTGCTGTTATCCATATACCTAGATATTTGAATTCCTGCACTTGCCCCAAAATAATGTCCTGTACTGTAATTGCACATTTAGGCACAATCTGTTTCTTTGATATCACCACGACTTCTGTCTTTTTTCTGCTATTCAAACTAATTCAACAATCAACAATAGCTAATTCAATAATCTTAAATTTGCATGGACCGATGGAGGTCGGTGCCAACACTTAACTTTGTAGTGGGTTTATTTCACACAGCAGTCAGCTAGACTGTTGATTTGTCATCCCTGATTTAGGGAAATAGATTACAAGTACCTCAGAAATCGGAGATGATTTGCTTAAGGGTGAAAGACGCTGGTAATAGGGAAAGTTAGCTCTCACACAAAATCATTTTAGTGCTTAAAGAAAAAAAGTTGCTTAAAAGTCGACAGGTCGACTTCATTGCACCGGGTTTTATCCCATATGGCTCGGTCTCTTTCCGCAGCACGGAAAAGTGTCGCACAAAGCACAAACTCCATAGCTTTTAGCGATGACCCACAGGAGTCTCTTAAACATTTAACGTAAACTGAAGGGCGCTGCCCGGAATCAAACCCACAACCTTCGGAGCACGAGTCAAACGGCTTGACCACTTCGCCACAGAGACTCCCTCATTTTAGTGCACTCACTACTAATAGTAGCATGTGTGTGGGCTATACTTGAGTTCAATGCAAAAATATTTAAAGAAAATAAATATATGGCAAACAATTACGTGATATATGGTAACTGATACTGCAACAATAAAACACAAACTAATCTTGAACCTTCAATAACTGATTTAGAAGACATCATACAAAACATTGTGTTTTCCAGAATCCTTTCTAAGTTCTTTATCGTTTGATTCTTTGTTTTTAGATTACCTTAATATCGGAGAACTCATATGCCAAGTAGTCCCTCATTAGAGACAGGTGAAGCAGGTGAAATGTTGTTTCTTCTGGTGTGGCAGGTCTGAGGATGTTACAAAGGTTATGGGCAATATATCAAGGTCATTTCTGAAGGCAGTCAAAGATGATAGTTGATTCAGATCTTTTAGTCATGTAATAAGATGGCCTCCAAACATTAAGAATGCATGAACAAACTTTATTTTCAGACGGGTAAGAATCGGACAAGCGTGCCTGTCAAACATGCTGCACCTCTTACTCCCTCCTCTCATACATTATTTTATTCACACCTCACTTGCAAGTAAAAGTACAGCACCCTTTTACACACCCTAATGGTGCTACATCCATATTTTCATAAAACAACTGGCACTCAGTGGTTTTTAATCGCATTTTTGGGGGGGTATTATTTTTGTCACACAATTTCGGGACATGAATATATTATGCCCATCACAACAATCAACCAATCAGAGACAATAATACAATATGTCTGTCTATACATCTCCACATTCAACCAATCAGATGCAATGTTTACATTATGTTATATCTAAACTTCTCCAACTTCAACCATCAGAAGCTGACATAGTATGTCTTATCTAAGCGTCAGAGTGAGCGGCAGAGTGAATGAGTGAGCGTGAGAGTGAAGGAGTGAGAGTGAATGAGTGAGCGGGAGAGTGAATGATTGAACGGGAGAGTGAATGAGTGAGCGGGAGAGTGAATGAGTGAGCGGGAGAGTGAATGAGTGAGCGGGAGAGACAGAATGAGTGAGAGTGAATGAGTGAGCGGGAGAGTGAATGAGTGAGCGGGAGAGTGAATGAGTGAACGGGAGAGTGAGCGGGAGAGTGAATGAGTGAGAGTGTGTGTGTGTGAGTGAATGAGTGAGAGTGAGAGTGAATGAGAGAGAGAGAGAGAGAGAGAGAGAGAGAGGGAGAGTGTGTGGTGTGTGTGTGTGTGGGACGCGCTGGCATCACTACTTTTACGTCACATACTTTTTATGTACACATTTTTCTCAATGTTTAGCCTTGTTTATGTTTACAACATTCATTTCACAATGTTTATTTTTCTTCCTATGTAAATGTATAATGCTCTTGATGAACGAAAGACGAGTGATTGGAAGGGCCGAATGTAAGACGGGCCTGCGCGCCCAATTTGTGA